>SJYQ01000309.1:623405-640875 GCA_006410935.1 Redunca redunca
CCTGGAATGTGAAGTCAAGTGGGCCTTGGAAAGCATCACTGGAAACAAAGCTAGTGGAAGTGATGGAATTCCAGTGGAGCTGTTTCAAATCCTGAAAGATGATGCTGTGAAAGTGCTGCACTCAATTTGCCAGCAAATTTGGAAAACTCAGTAGTGGCCACAGAACTGGAAAAGGTCAGCTTTCATTCCAATCCCAAAGAAAGGCAATGCCAAAGAATGCTCCAACTACCACACAATTGCACTCATCTCACACGCTAGTAAAGTAATGCTCAAAATTCTCCAAGCCAGGCTTNAAGCCAGGCTTCAGCAATACGTGAACTGTGAACTTCCTGATGTTCAAGCTGATTTTAGAAAAGGCAGAGGAACCAGAGATCAAATTGCCAACATCTGCTGGATCATTGAAAAAGCAAGAGAGTCCCAGAAAAACATCTATTTCTGCTTTATTGACTATGCCAAAGCCTTTGACTGTGTGGATCACAATCAACTGTGGAAAATTCTGAAAGAGATGGGAATACCAGACCACCTGACCTGCCTCTTGAGAAACCTGTATGCAGCTCAGGAAGCAGCAGTTAGAACTGGACATGGAAAAACAGACTGGTTCCAAATAGGAACAGGAGTACATCAAGGCTGTATATTGTCACCCTGCTTATTTAACTTCTATGCAGAGTACATCATGAGAAACACTGGACTGGAAGAAACACAAGCTGGAATCAAGATTGCCGGGAGAAATATCAATAACCTCAGATATTCAGATGACACCACTCTTATAGCAGAAAGTGAAGAGGAACTAAAAACCCTCTTCATGAAAGTGAAAGTGGAGAGTGAAAAAGTTGGTCTAAAGCTCAACTTGCAGAAAATGAAGATCATGGCATCCGGTCCCATCACTTTATGGGAAATAAATGGGGAAACAGTGGAAACAGTGTCTGACTTTATTTTGGGGGGCTCCAAAAATCACTGCAGATGATGATTGCAGCCATGAAATTAAAAGACGCTTACTCCTTGGAAGAAAAATTATGAACTACGTACATAGTATATTCAAAAACAGAGACATTACTTTGCCAACTAAGGTCCATCTATTCAAGGCTATGGTTTTTCCTGTGGTCATGTATGGATGTGAGAGTTGGACTGTGAAGAAGGCTAAGCATCAAAGAATTGATGCTTTTGAACTGTGGTGTTGGAGAAGACTCTTGAGAGTCCCTTGGACTGCAAGGAGATACAACCAATCCATTCTGAAGGAGATCAGCCCTGGATTTCTTTGGAAGGAATGATGCTAAAGCTAAAACTCCAGTACTTTGGCCACCTCATGTGAAGAGTTGACTCATTGGAAAAGACTCTGATGCTGGGAGGGATTGGGGGTGGGAGGAGAAGGGGACGATAGAGGATGAGATGTCTGGATGGCATCACTGACTCGATGGACGTGAGTCTGAGTGAACTCCGGGAGATGGTGATGGACAGGGAGGCCTGGCATGCTGCAATTCATGGGGTCACAAAGAGTCAGACTCAACTGAGCAACTGAACTGAACTGAGCTGAAATGAACTGATAAAATTAGAAAGCAAATTTGAGGGTTTAGGGTTGAAGTCATGGCCTGCTGTTAAAAATAATGTTTTCCGGTAAAGACAGATTTATTACATGAAAGACTGGAAAACAGCAAGCAGCAAACTCTGTTACCTAACATTTCATCATCATTTCATCAGGTTGGCACCCTGTAGATCCCACTGGTCCTTTGGATTATTAATTTTTCACTAACTTGCTATATGGGCCTTCCCATATGGCTCAGTAGTAAAGAATCTACCTGCCAGGCAGGAGACTCAAGTTCGATCCCCTGGGTGGAGAATATCCCATGGAGAAGGAAATAGCAAGTCACTCCAGTATTCTTGCTTAGAGAATTTCATGGACAGAGGAGCCTGGCAGGTTTTGGTCCATGGGGGTTGCAAAAGAGTCAGACACCACTTAACCACTAAACAGCAACAAGGACAACAGACTTGCTGTATAAGAAACATGTATCCTGCATACTCTTTCCTACCCTCATTTCTGGATTCATTTATGATATATTATTGTATGGGGGCAATATCTTGTTTCTGAACAACCTTAAACATTGGGGTCAACTATCTCATCCATGATTTTTTACTCCCATATAATTTTGGCTTAGTATAGGATATTTGCCATGTAACAAAAGATGTTCTCTAAAGTGAGATTAGGACAGGGCCAGCCTTAATAATATTGAAGAAGGCAATGGCACCCCACTCCAGTACTCTTGCCTCGAAAATCCCATGGACGGAGGAGCCTGGTAGGCTGCAGTCCATGGGGTCGCTAAGAGTCGGACACGACAGCAATTTCACTTTCACTTTTCACTTTCCTGCATTGGAGAAGGAAATGGCAACCCACTCCAGTGTTCTTGCCTGGAGAATCTCAGGGACGAGGGAGCCTGGTGGGCTGCCGTCTATAGGGTCGCACAGAGTTGGACATGACTAAAGCGACTTAGCAGCAGCAGCCTTAATATGGAGCAAGGATTATGGCACTGTTTCTAGTTCTTCATGTGAATGGTAATTATCAACTACTTGCAAATTTTAGCTCAGTATAAGGTGATTATTTTTTTAAATAATTGGAGTTGTCCAGAATAGATTCATTTGCCTTTGTAGGCAGTGAATTATAAAGAAAAGATTCCTGCATATAGTGGGTGATTTGACTAGATGCAGAGCAAGGCTTCATCCAGTTCTAAGAAGCTGACTAGAAAATTAGTTTAAACTTTTAATAATAAATTTATTCAGGTATAATTTACATATGATAAACTCTAATGCTTAAAATATATAATTTGATGTTTATTTTGCCATGTTAACCATTTTCAATTGTATAGTTCAATAGTATTCAGTCAATTCACACTGTTGTGCAACAGCCCTACAGAGCACTTCCATCCAGCACATTCAGCAAAACTGAAACTCTGTATCCAACAAACAACACTCCACCCTCTTCTTCTGCCCAGAACTTGTCATCACCATTCTGTTTTTTGTTTCTATAAAGGCCTCATATAAATGAAATCTTACATATTTGTCTTTTCTGTAATTGGTTTGTTTCACTCAGCATAGTGTCCTCAACTTTCGTCAGTGTTGCAGCAGGTGACAGGATGTCCTGCCTTGTTGATACTGAATAGTATTCCATTGTGTGTATATACCACATTGTGTTTATCATTGATGGCATCTGTGTTGCTTCTTCCTCTTGGCTGTTGTCAACATACTGCTGTGAACATGGGCATGCAAGTATATCTTTGAAATCCTGTTTTCACTTATTTTACTTATCCAGAATTGAGATTTCCAAATTATTTGATGATTCTGTTTTAATTCTTTTGAGAAACTGCTGTACTGTTTTCCATAGTCCATGGAAAATTTCCGTTCCAAATATACATTCCTGCTTACAGTGGTCATGGGTCTAAGTCCTCCACATCCTCAGCAACATTTTGTTGTTCTTTAAAGTGGCCATTATAGTGGTTGTGAAATTTATAACTAGATTTATAAACTCTTATAACTAGGAAGTTCATGAATTGAAAACCACAAAATTTTCCTGATTCAGATAATTTTCATTGTTACTAATTATAAATATCTTTTTGTACAAGCTACTTCACCTCTCCTTGCAGTTTTTCCAAGACATTAGATGAGAGTAAGAATAACAATAATACATACCCTAAAAACAGTTTCTTGTGTTATATGTGGTATATATAGACAGGTATATCTACAAACATAGTATGTTGAAAGATATGAATATAGATAAATATATGTGATGGGTGATTATACATGAGTGAATCCTTATATACAATAAGATGTAGTAAACAGATATATGGATATATGGTAACTTCTTTGGCAAATTTTGCTACATAGCTGCCTTCCATTTTCTGTCTCACTCCCCACTTCCCTGGGATCACATTGCAAATTGATTTTTGCCTAGAGTCTTTGTTTCAGAGTCTGCTTCTAGGGAAATCAGACTAATACAAACACCTAATCATTTCAAATCATGCAAATATATTTATTTAAAGTTTGAATTAGGAGGAGTATATTTGATGAACCTAGCATAGTTCCTGGCAGTTATCTTTATTTCTTGTGTTACTATTTTGATGGTTATACTCATCATATAGAATGAAGAATAGTTAATAATTCTTTTTAACACCCTCCCCATCTCTTCCCGTTGAGGGAGAATGATAGCTCTGTGTAGAGCACTATACAATCAGAGGTTGAGAATCTCAGGCCTGAGCAAGACCAATAGCAGCACAAAGGCCATTTCTCCATGTTTCTTAGCAAATATAAGGGCTGTGTTTGACAGTCTCATTTGTCCCTCTGTATTTTCTCTCCTAATCATTGGAAGATGAGCAGCATGAAAAATGAGTAGAAATAGGAGTTAATTCTTTGCAGATTTAAAGAGTGTTTGAGCTTCCTGAGGGTGATTCCTTGAAAGAATTATGTAGAGAATGGATTTTTCTGTTCTGGTGAGGCCCACAGTTAATGCTGTAATCTTTGGAAAATGGTAGGGATATAAATGAGTAGCAGTCAAAACATACTATAGGCATGAAGATGCAGCCTCCAATTTTCTTATGAAATCCTTCCTTTTATTGATTTCTGCCTGCTCTAACCTATCTCAATGATCATTTGGATCCTTTGGAGGTGGGATCAAAAATGAATTTAAAAAAAAAAAGTCTTCCATCTGTGTCTGACAGCAACCTATGCACAGTTCAAGTTCCATATCTTCACTAAATCCTTCCTAGAAGTCACCCGTCCCCAGATCAGTGTTTTTCTTCTCTTCCCCTTGTTTCCATTGTGTTCTGTACTTCTGCCTTTGTGATTATCATTTTCTATTAAATTGCATTTACTCTCAGCCGGTATTGAATGTGTGCTCTTAGGGGATAGAAACAAAACTTTTTTTTTTTTTTTCTCTCCTCCTCTGGGATTCAGCATAATGTATGGCATATATTTACAGATAAAAGTTTACATATCTGTCATTAAATCTAAAAACTGTTTTATTTCAGTGACTTGAGAGCAGTGGACATTACTGACCACCTACTCTGTGCTAGGCACTCTGCTAAGTGCTTTATAAAATTCGTTTAATCTCACAAATGCTCTATACTTTATAAGTGGCTGCAAAACAAACCATCTTAAATTTAGTTGCTTAAACAAAAGCCACTGAGCCTCTACAGTTAAATCTTAAGAGGGCACTGCCTTGGGCATGTTCAAGATCACCCCAGAATGACAATGGTTGTAGCCAGTCTCCTGACTGGCTCTCTCCCTACAATTTTGTTAAATTCTCTCTTTTAGTATGACACCTACCTGTTAGTCTCTATTCTTTTCTGGATCATTGCTCAGTTGATATTTACAGTGCCACAATTGATATTGCTTAGTTGATATTTCCACACAACCTGAGCCAATTAAATTTGTGAACTGTTACAGAACTAGTTTTTTTTTTAATAATATATTAATTTTATTTAAGTTTTAGTCATTTGGAGAATGTCTTCATTCTATGTGTCAAGACATCTAATATTTACTTTAAATCTTTCAAAAAGTATATGTATACATTATATTGTTATATCTATATTTATATATAGAGATCTGTTATTTTATTTTATTTTTATTTTATTTTACTTTACAATACTGTATTGGTTTTGCCATACATTGACATGAATCAGCCACGGGTGTACATGAGTTCCCATTCCTGAACCCCCCTCCCACCTCCCACCCCATATCATCTCTCTGGATCATCCCCGTGCACCAGCCCCAAAAATCCTGTATCCTGTATCAAACATAGACTGGCGATTCATTTCTTACATGATAGTATACATGTTTCAGTGCCATTCTCCCAAATCATCCCACCCTCTCCCTCTCCGTCAGAGTCCAAAAGTCCGTTCTATACATCTGTGTCTCTTTTGCTGTCTCGCATACAGGGTTATCATTACCATCTTTCTAAATTCCATATATATGTGTTAGTATACTGTATTGGTGTTTTTCTTTCTGGCTTACTTCACTCTGTATAATCGGCTCCAGTTTCATCCACCTCATTAGAACTGATTCAAATGTATTCTTTTTAATGGCTGAGTAATACTCCATTGTGTATATGTACCACAGCTTTCTTATCCATTCATCTGCTGATGGACATCTAGGTTGTTTCCATGTCCTGGCTATTATAAACAGTGCTGCGATGAACATTGGGGTACATGTGTCTCTTTCAATTCTGGTTTCCTCGGTGTGTATGCCCAGCAGTGGGATTGCTGGGTCATAAGGCAATTCTATTTGCAATTTTTTAAGGAATCTCCACACTGTTCTCCATAGTGGCTGTACTAGTTTGCATTCCCACCAACAGTGTAAGAGGGTTCCCTTTTCTCCACACCCTCTCCAGCATTTATTGCTTGTAGACTTTTGGATCACAGCCATTCTGACTGGTGTGAAGTGGTACCTCATTGTGGTTTTGATTTGCATTTCTCTGATAATGAGTGATGTTGAGCATCTTTTCATGTGTTTGTTAGCCATCCGTATGTCTTCTTTGGAGAAATGTCTATTTAGGTCTTTGGCCCATTTTTTGATTGGGTCATTTATTTTTCTGGAATTGAGCTGCATAAGTTGCTTGTATATTTTTGAGATTAGTTGTTTGTCAGTTGCTTCATTTGCTATTATTTTCTCCCATTCAGAAGGCTGTCTTTTCACTTTGCTTATATTTTCCTTTGTTGTGCAGAAGCTTTTAATTTTGATTAGATCCCATTTGTTTATTTTTGCTTTAATTTCCAGAATTCTGGGGGGTGGATCATAGAGGATCCTGCTGTGATTTATGTCGGAGAGTGTTTTGCCTATGTTCTCCTCTAGGAGTTTTATAGTTTCTGGTCTTACATTTAGATCTTTAATCCATTTTGAGTTTATTTTTGTGTGTGGTGTTAGAAAGTGATCTAGTTTCATTCTTTTACAAGTTGTTGACCAATTTTCCCAGCACCACTTGTTAAAGAGATTGTCTTTACTCCATTGTATATTTTTGCCTCCTTTATCAAAGATAAGGTGTCCATAGGTGTGTGGGTTTATCTCTGGGCTTTCTATTTTGTTCCATTGATCTATATTTCTGTCTTTGTGCCAGTACCATACTGTCTTGATGACTGTGGCTTTGTAGTAGAGCTTGAAGTCAGGCAAGTTGATTCCTCCAGCTCCATTCTTCTTTCTCAAGATTGCTTTGGCTATTCGAGGTTTTTTGTATTTCCATATAAATCTTGAAATTATTTGTTCTAGTTCTGTGAAAAATACCGCTGGTAGTTTGATAGGGATTGCATTGAATTTGTAGATTGCTTTGGGTAGTATACTCATTTTCACAATATTAATTCTTCCGATCCATGAACATGGTATATTTCTCCATCTATTAGTGTCCTCTTTGATTTCTTTCATCAGTGTTTTATAGTTTTCTATATATAGGTCTTTAGTTTCTTTAGGTAGATATATTCCTAGGTATTTTATTCTTTTCGTTGCAATGGTGAATGGAATTGTTTCCTTAATTTCTTTTTCTACTTTCTCATTATTAGTGTAAAGGAATGCAAGGGATTTCTGTGTGTTGATTTTATATCCTGCAACTTGACTATATTCGTTGATTAGCTCTAGTAATTTTCTGGTGGAGTCTTTAGGGTTCTCTATGTAGAGGATCATGTCATCTGCAAACAGTGAGAGTTTTACTTCTTCTTTTCCAATGTGGATTCCTTTTATTTCTTTTTCTGCTCTGATTGCTGTGGCCAGAACTTCCAGAACTATGTTGAATAGTAGCGGTGAGAGTGGGCACCCTTGTCTTGTTCCTGACTTTAGGGGAAATGCTTTCAATTTTTCACCATTGAGGATAATGTTTGCTGTGGGTTTGTCATATATAGCTTTTATTATGTTGAGGTATGTTCCTTCTATTCCTGCTTTCTGGAGAGTTTTTATCATAAATGGATGTTGAATTTTGTCAAAGGCCTTCTCTGCATCTATTGAGATAATCATATGGCTTTTATTTTTCAATTTGTTAATGTGGTGAATCACATTGATTGATTTGCGGATATTGAAGAATCCTTGCATCCCTGGGATAAAGCCCACTTGGTCATGGTGTATGATCTTTTTAATGTGCTGTTGGATTCTGATTGCTAGAATTTTGTTGAGGATTTTTGCATCTATGTTCATCAGTGATATTGGCCTGTAGTTTTCTTTTTTTGTAGCATCTTTGTCAGGTTTTGGTATTAGGGTGATGGTGGCCTCATAGAACGAGTTTGGAAGTTTACCTTCTTCTGCAATTTTCTGGAAGAGTTTGAGTAGGATAGGTGTTAGCTCTTCTCTAAATTTTTGGTAGAATTCAGCTGTGAATCCGTCTGGACCTGGGCTTTTGTTTGCTGGAAGATTTCTGATTACAGTTTCAATTTCCGTGCTTGTGATGGGTCTGTTAAGGTTTTCTATTTCTTCCTGGTTTAGTTTTGGAAAGTTGTATTTTTCTAAAAATTTGTCCATTTCTTCCACGTTGTCCATTTTATTGGCATATAATTGCTGATAGTAGTCTCTTATGATCCTTTGTATTTCTGAGTTGTCTGTTGTGATCTCTCCATTTTCATTTCTAATTTTATTGATTTGATTTTTCTCCCTTTGTTTCTTGATGAGTCTGGCTAATGGTTTGTCAATTTTATTTGTCCTTTCAAAGAACCAGCTTTTGGCTCTGTTGATTTTTGCTATGGTCTCTTTTGTTTCTTTTGCATTTATTTCTGCCCTAATTTTTAAGATTTCTTTCCTTCTACTAACTCTGGGGTTCTCCATTTCTTCCTTTTCTAGTTGCTTTAGGTGTAGAGTTAGGTTATTTATTTGACTTTTTTCTTATTTCTTGAGATATGCCTGTATTGCTATTAACTTTCCTCTTAGCACTGCTTTTATAGTGTCCCACAGGTTTTGGGTTATTTTGTTTTCATTTTCATTTGTTTCTATGCATATTTTGATTTCTTTTTTGATTTCTTCTGTGATTTGTTGGTTATTCAGAAGCATGTTGTTCAACCTCCATATGTTGGAATTTTTAATAGTTTTTCTCCTGTAATTGAGATCTAACCTTAATGTATTATGGCCAGAAAAGATGCTTGGAATGATTTCAATTTTTTTGAATTTACTTGATAACTTATTTTTATCTCTATTTAAAAAGTCATCTTTTAAATATTTTAGGTTGTTGATGTTTAGTCACACTGTCACATCCATCTCTTTGCAACCCCATGGACTACAATATGACAGCTCCCCTGTCCTTCCTGTTTCTTGGAATTTGCTCAAACTCATGTCCATTGAGTCTGTGATGGCATCCAATCATCTTGTCCTCTGTTGTCCCCTTCTCTTCCTGCCTTCCATCCTTTCCAGCATCAGGGGCTTTTCCAGTGAGTCAGCTCTTCGCATCAGGTGGCCAGGTACTGGAGCTTCAACTTCAACATTAGTCCATATTCAGGGTTGATTTCTTTCAAGATCGACTGGTTTGTCTCCTTGCAGGCCAAGGGACTCTAAACAGCACCACAGTTTGAAGGCATCGATTTTTTGTTTCTCAACCTTTTTTATTGTCCAGCTTTCACATCCGTACATGACTACTGGAAAAACCAGAGCTTTGACAATACTGACCTTTGTTGGAAAGTAATGTCTCTGCTTTTTAATACTCTGTCTAGGTTTGTCACTGCTTTTCTTCCAAAGAGCAAGTGTCTTTTAATTTCATGGCTTCAGTCACTGTCCACAGTGATTTTGGAGCCTAAGAAAAAAATTTGTCACTGTTTCTATTGTTTTCCCATCTATTTACCATGAAGTGATGAGACCACATGCCATGATATTAATTTTTTGAATGTTGAGTTTTAAGCCAGATTTTTCACTCTCCCTTATCACCTTTATCAAGAAGCTCTTTAGTTCCTCTCTGCTTTCTGCCATAAGGGTGGTGTCATCTATATATCTGAGGTCATTGATATTTCTCCCTGCAATCTTGATTCTAGCTTGTGCTTCATCCAGCTTGACATTTTGTATGATGTACTCTGCATAGAAGTTAAATAAGCAGAGTGACAACATACAGCCTATATATACTTCTTTCCCAATTTTTAACCAGTCTTTTGCTCCATGTCCAGTTCTAACTGTTGCTTCTTGATCTGCACATGGTTTTTGCAGGAGGCGGGTAAGGTGATCTGGTATTCCCATCTCCTTAAGAATTTTCCACAGTTTGTTGTATCCACACAGTCAAAGGCTTTAGCATAATCAGTGAAGCAGAAATAGATGAATGTATGGAATTCTCTTGCTTTATCTATGATGCAGTAGATATTGGAAATTTGATCTCTGGTTCCTTTGCCTTTTCTAAACCCAGCTTGTCCATCTGAAAGTTCTCAGTTCACATACTGTTGAAGCCTAGTTTGAAGGATTTTGAACATTACCTTGCTAGCATGTGAAATAAGCACAGTTGTATGGTAGTTTGACATTCTTTGGCATTGCCCTTCTTTGGAATTGAAATGAAAACTGATCTTTTCCAATCCTGTGGCCACTGCTGAGTTTTCCAAATTTTCTGGCATATTGAGTGCAGCAGTTTAACAGCATCATCTTTTAAGTTTTTAAATAGCTCAGCTAGAATTCCATCACCTCCACTAGCTTTGTTTGTAGTGATGGCCCACTTGACTTCATGCTGCAGGGTCTGGCCCTCAGTAGTGATCACACCATTGTGGATTTTTTAGTTTTGATTGTGTAGGGTTGGTGCCCCTAATGTGTGTGTTGTTCCAGGGTGAACTGTACTCCTTAGAATGGTGTCCCAGGAATTTGGGGATAGCTCTTAAGTGCTCAATGGGAATCATAATTACCAGATTTTCTGTACTTGCCATCGGTGGGAACTAAATCACAGGACCCATGAAAGTTTTGAGGAATGACAAGTTTTGAGGAATGACATGTCAAAATCATAAATTTGGGGCCCATGGTACTTCTGAGGCTACATTGAACAGATATATGGCAGTGGACACTTCTGAGTGGATAATGATTGTAGAAACAGGTAACCCAGAACAAACTTAAGTAACTTCACAAAATTGCTGAAGCCACCCTGCCACCTATCTCAGTAGTCTTCCCATGGTTTATCACTGCTCACCCTTTTAGAAACAGATCTATGATACTTCAAAGGACAGTGGTTCTTGACCAGCAGCATAAGCATTAGAAAGGAACACTGTTCACACCCCACATTTATAAGTAAAATATACTTTACTGGATATTTTAGGAAAATCAGAAGAAGGGTTCTGAGTGCACACTCAGGCTGATATTCTTGGAAGTTCTATCCTACTATCTCTTTCCTTGTCTCCTCTAGGGCTGTCTTGGGAGTTTCAAGTCCTTTTCTTTTATGAGTTGAGTATTACCGTCACTTGGCATCAGGCCCTCAGAGTTCACTTCTGCACTTAACCCCTAACAAAAATGAGTCAATAAAGCCATCTTCCACCAAGAGGGAAGTTGTGATTGTAGATGCCCATTTCAGAAGATAGAAGGCAAAGGAATTCGGGTCCATACCTAGAAGTAATATGTCACTAAATGGGCCCTTGGGCTTCTCTGGTGGGTTAGACCTGTAAAGAATCTGCCTGCAATGCAGGAGACCAGGCTTTGATTCCTGGGTCAGAAAGATCATCCCCTGGAGAAGGGAATGGCAACGCACTCCACTATTCTTGCCTAGAGAATTCCTTGGACAGAAGAGCCTAGCAGGCTACAGTCCATGGGGTTGCAAAAAGTTGGGCATGACTGAGCAACTAACACATAGGCCCTTGAGCAGAAGTGTGACATGACATTAACATTGAATAATTCCTATGAATTACTTCCTATATAGCAGACCTTTTCATGACAGCATTTATACCCCCTACTACCTTGGGGGTGAGAGTTTATTGGTATTTCAAAGATAAGAGAAGTGAGACTCAGAGAAAGTGATGACTTTCCCAGAGTCATATAGATTAAGTGAATGATAGAACTAAAATCCATGCCAGAACCCACATCCAAGGCTAGTGTCCTTTAAATAAAAATAAATTAGGCAATTTTGTGCGAATAGGTACAATTATCAGGAAAAGAAAATTATTGGTCTTGAAGTGGCATTCTGTTTTGGAAGGTGGGAGAAAATGGTGGGAGGAAGAGGTGAAACTCTCAGCAGATGAAGACTCCACACAGGAAACACTCAGAAATACTCCAGGCTCCCAGTTTGTTCTGAATCAGTTAAGGACCAAGAGGTACCCAAAGCAAAGAGCAGCAGTTCAGCAGTCTGAACTTCCACAGCATCACCCTTCTCTGGGTTGTGAATCAGGTCCCAGAGAAATCACAGCAGGGCCAGGCAAGGTGGGAAATGGATATTTCCTCCCTGAATGTGAACCAATGCAGCTTTGTCACTCCAGTCAGTTCCTATCAACTTTCTCGGCTACGTTTATGTCCACTTTGAGGTTTCTTGATTTCCTGCTGGGCCTCTAATAGACATGTGAACCCAGAGTGCAATTGTGAAGTCAAGAAGGGTGAGGAAAAAAGAAGGACAGAAGGAAAGGAGTCTATACACAAAATCTGTATCTGTTCAGTGACATGATCCAGGAGTTTATACGGTCACACAGCAGAGAGCCATCTCTGGCAGGCAGACATTTCTGTGGAACTTTGTGCAGGCCCACGCATCAATATTATTACAGGAAAGTGTTGGCAGGCCCAGAAGTTCAGGCTGCCATTTTGATTCTAAGAAGATAAGAGCCACTCAGAGAGGATTTTGGACATCTTCTCTGAATGCTCTCTAGTCAAGCATGGCTTTTGTTCACAGTTCCATGAGGGTTATATATATATATATATTTTTTTTTTTTTTCGTGTTCCCAGAGACATGGCACACTCATCATCCCTTGTTTACATGAAATAGATTGCTCTTCTGTCAGTTGAATCTCCCTGCTGGAGATGAGCAATGGCCCTCACTACTCATACCATCTTATTTGAGATAGCTGCCAAGAATGGAGAATAGTAGATCCTATCTGAGTTTCAAGGATAAAATTAGGATATTCATAAAAGCATTGCAAATAATTTTGTTCACATGATTAGTTTTAAATATATTGCTCATTAACCAATGCACTTTTATGAGTAAGGCACTGGGATAAATTATTTTATATATTATCCTTAATCCCAACCATGTACTTTTTTTTTAATTGAAGGTTAATTGCTTTACAGAATTTTGTGGTTTTCTGTCAAACATCAACAAGTATCAGCCATAGGTACACCCAAGGCCCCTTCCTCCCAAAACTCCCTCCCATTTGCCTCCCCATCCCATCCTTCTGGATTGTTACAGGGTCCCTCTTTGAGTTCCCTGAGTCATACAGCAAATTCCCACTGGCTATCTATTTTACATATGGTATTATAAGTTTCCATGTTACTCTCCATACATCTTACCCTTTCCCTTCTCCCCTCCCCCCTGTCCATAGGTCTGTCCTCTGTGTCTGTTTCTCCATTATTGCCCTGAAAATGAATTCATCAATACCCTCTTTCTAGATTCCATATACATGTCAGTATA
The DNA here is from genome assembly GCA_006410935.1 of Redunca redunca. NCBI lineage: Eukaryota > Metazoa > Chordata > Mammalia > Artiodactyla > Bovidae > Redunca > Redunca redunca. Next base: position 636,907 of record SJYQ01000309.1, read on the forward strand.
CAATATTTATATTTCTATTTCTGACCTACTTCACTCTGTATAATAGACTCTATATTCATCCCTCATTAGAACTGACTCAAATGTGTTCCTTTTTATGGCTGAATAAGTATTCCATTGTATATGTGTACCACTGTTTCTTTATCCATTCATCTGTCGATGGACATCAAGACTGCTTCCGTGTCCTAGCTATTATAAATAGTGCTGCAGTGAACATTGGGGTACATGTGTCTTTTTCAATTTTGGTTTCCTCAGGGTATATGCCTAATAGTGGGATTGCTCAGTCATATGGTGGTTTTATTCCTAGTTTTTTTTAAGAAATCTCCATACCATCTTCCATAGTGGCTGTATCAGTTTACATTCCCACCAGCAATGCAAGAGGGCTCACTTTTTTCCACACTTTATCCAGCACTTATTGATTATAGAGTTTTTGATGATGGCCATTCTGATTGGTGTGAGGTGGTATCTCATTGTAGTTTTAAGTAAATATTATGTCTTCCAGTAAAATAATTTGAACATTAGTGAGCTAAGTTTACTTGTCTAAGATAATACAGCTCATACATGATAAAACTGGGATTAAAATTCTTGTTTCTCTCTCTGAAATGTTAATACTATCTCTACTGAATTCTCAATCAACAAAATATTCAGAGGTTTGTGTCACAGTAAGAGCTTTGTTTGGAGTCAGAAAAATTGAGTGTGCTCTATATGCTCTATTTCCTAATAAGTTGTTGAAGGCTTGCTCTTTTCCCCCATAATTGACACATCTGCTTCTTTTTTCTCAGAAAAGACATATAACAAAACACTGTATAGTATTCTTATCATATTAGTTAATAAAACTTATCATCAGGTTTTATTTTCCCATATTTTACTCCTTATTCATAAAGTACTAAGTGCTGTATCAATCCTTCTCAGAAGGATAGTTTCTTTCTAAGAGAGACACCAGACAAGGAAGTGATGCAGCATGATTGGAAATGGGATAGTCTTGGTCTCCATAGTATAGAAGCAAAGTGGTGCCGTTTCAAGGATCAGAGTTACATTTCAGTGGAAGAGAAGGTCAGAAGAGTAATAATGGACAAATTTAAAACACATGGGGCATCAGAGGGCTAGTGATCTAGTCCTAAATATTCTTCTATCTCATGGAAGGACCCAGTAAGGAAGGTTTCTTCCGTTTGGGTCTCAGTGGAGTCACATATAGAAGGAATCGTTTACTTAATTCGCATTTGTGTGTGCTAAGTGGTTTCACTTGTGTCCAACTCCGTGTGATCCCATGGACTGTAGCCTGCTAGGCTTCTCTGTCCATGGGGTTCTCCAGGCAGAGATACTAGAGTCTGTTGCCATTTCCTTCTCCAGGGGATCTTCCTGACCCAGGGGATCAAACCTGCATCTCTTAGGTCTCTTGCATTGGCAGGTGGGTTCTTTACCCCTAGTGCCACCTGGGAAGCCCAATTCACATTTTCATCTGCTTAAATTTCAGACATATTATTAGCAAAATTAGAAACTTATTTGAAAAAAAAGATAAGTGTAAATACATGTGAAGATAAAGGTAAAAATAATTTATTCAAACCCTCTAGGAATTCTCATTTTGTTTGTAGGGGTTACCAGTTGGTATAGGAATTCTGGGAATAAAATTAATAATTAGTAAAGAAAGGAATATCATTAATACCCTTAGCTCTGAAATAGAGTGGGCTACTGCAGGCAATAAATTTTTAAATTATCATTTAACATAGGCTTCTCTTTGAAATATATCCTGACCACTACAGAGTTCAAATTGTTCTAATAAACTTTATTCTGAACACCAGAATAATAATAGAGATAAGAAACACTAAGTTGAAACCCAGTTAGTTACAATGACCACAGAATTTTAACACCAGTGTTGTTGCTTAGGATGCTATGATTCCGCAGCATAAAAACACAGAATATTAAGGGTGTCAGATAACAGGAAGACTAGGAGAATATGAACTGGATCCACAAATTTCTGATAAGACAGCATTTAGATAAGCACCCTATTTTTATCATAAAGGCAAAAATCAATTATATTATCAACTTTCTAAAACAAATATATATATACATATATATATATTTGAATAATTGAAGATTAAGAGAAACAAATTATTATACCAGACACTTTGAAACCATGGTAGTCTCAGATCATGCAACTATTGTGGATGAATAGGAATCTTTTGCATAAAGTTAGAACTAAGCCCCATCCTTGAACAGATACCAAAGTTTATTAAGGGCATGGAGGCACAGCACTTAGACAAGATAAGCAGCAAAAAGTATCTACTCACAGAAGTCAGTGCCCAAGTTCCAAGACATGGTGTTAGAATACTAAAATTTGTATTATGAGGATTGATAGGAAAGCAGATTGCACAACACTTTTCCAAGTATTACTTCACAGTACCTTGAAAAGTTGAGAATAAGAAAATCTGTTACCTGGCAGTTATACTCTGGGGCTATCCCTAGAGAAACTTGTTCACATTTCCACACATAGATATCTATAAGAGCATTCAATAATTTTTTAAAGTGAAGTAATCTAGATTCTAATCAATGGTAGAATGGATAAATAAATTATAGTATGGTCATATATTGAAGCACTATTTAGAAGCAAAAACCAGTGAAGTAAAAGAGCACTGTCTAAGGTTGGACATCCTAGAAAATAGAGTCCAAGTCACACATTTCACACAGGAAGTTTACTGGGGATTGCTCTTGGGAACAACATCTGTTAGGGAATAAATGAAGCGGAACTGGACAGAAAATTTTCCTGTAGTGATACAGCCATAGCAGAGACCTCAGTTAACCCCATGTGGGGCTTTGACATGGGGACGATTTTCAAAGTTATCCAAAATCCAGATAAGGGCCAGACCTCTGTACCTTAACTGACTAATTATTGGATAGTTGTTCCTGGGAAAGTGTGACCCGGGGCAAGGCAGATACCCACCTTTGGCTAAGGTCAATTCCTGGAAAAAGCAATCCCTGGAGAAGGTCTCAACTGAGCGCAACCAGTAGACAACAAGCACCTCCAAATCCTGAGTGGCCCAGTTCTGAGATTTCTGAAAGAAAATATAAGAACCATACCAGAACATCCAGAATAGACATGCATCAAAGTGATTTCATATCCTAACATAATGTTGAAGCAAAAAGCAAGATACTGAAGAATACAGAAAAGCACAATGCGATCATTGTATAACATTTAAAAACATGAACAGTGATGCATGTTATTAGATATCCATAAATAAGAAATAAACACATTAAATATGAATAGTAATGAAAATATCAAGTTCAATGGAGATCTAACCAGTCCATTCTGAAGGAGATCTATCCTGGGATTTCTTTGGAAGGAATGATGCTGAAGCTGAAACTCCAGTACTTTGGCAACCTCATGCGAAGAGTTGATTCATTGGAAAAGACTCTGATGCTGGGAGGGATTGGGGGCAGGAGGAGAAGGGGATGACCCAGGATGAGATGGCTGGATGGCATCACGGACATGATGGACGTGAGTCTGAGTGATTTCTGGGAGATGGTGATGGACAGAGAGGCCTGGCGTGCTGCGATTCATGGGGTCGCAAAGAGTCGGACACGACTGAGCGACTGAACTGAACTGACTGAATACAAAAGGAGATGTATGTATATTTTCACTATCTAGGTGTCTAAGCTAAGTCATTTCAGTCGTGTCCGACTCCGTGCGACCCCATAGACGGCAGCCCACCAGGCTCCCCTGTCCCTGGGATTCTCCAGGCAAGAACACTGGAGTGGGTTGCCATTTCCTTCTCCAATGCAGGAAAGTGAAAAGTGAAAGTGAAGTCACTCAGTCGTGCCCAACCCTAAGCGACCCCATGGACTGCAGCCTTCCAGGCTCCTCCATCCATGGGATTTTCCAGGCAAGAGTACTGGAGTGGGGTGCCATCGCCTTATGATATATATTTAGTAATTCACAGAATTCTTTATAAATATTTACATGTTTGATACATTTTA
>SJYQ01000309.1:642058-654887 GCA_006410935.1 Redunca redunca
ATCACTTCATGGGAAATAGATGGGGAAACGGTAGAAACAGTGTCAGACTTTATTTTTTTGGGCTCCCAAATCACTGCAGATGGTGACTGCAGCCATGAAATTAAAAGACACTCCTTGGAAGAAAAGTTATGACCAAACTAGAGAGTATATTCAAAAGCAGAGACATTACTTTGCCGACTAAGGTCCGTCTAGTCAAGGCTATGGTTTTTCCTGTGGTCATGTATGGATGTGAGAGTTGGACTGTGAAGAAGGCTGAGCACCGAAGAATTGATGCGTGTGAACTGTGGTGTTGGAGAAGACTCTGGAGAGTCCCTTGGACGGCAAGGAGATCCAANGTCCATTCTGAAGGAGATCAATCCTGGGATTTCTTTGGAAGGAATGATGCTGAAGCTGAAACTCCAGTACTTTGGACACCTGATGCGAAGAGTTGACTCACTGGAAAAGACTCTGATGGTGGGAGGGATTGGGGGCAGGAGGAGAAGGGGATGACCCAGGATGAGATGGCTGGATGGCATCACGGACATGATGGACGTGAGTGTGAGTGATCTCTGGGAGATGGTGATGGACAGAGAGGCCTGGCGTGCTGCGATTCATGGGGTCGCAAAGAGTCGGACACGACTGAGCAACTGAACTGAACTGAACTGAACTGATTCTACATATAAGTTAAATAAGCAGGGTGACAATATACAGCCTTGGTGTACTCTTTTTCCAATTTTGAACCAGTCCATTGTTCCATGTCCAGTTCTAACTATTGCTTCTTGACCCTCATATTGGTTTCTCAGGAGGCACATAGGTGATCTGGTATTCCCATCTCTTCAAGATTTCTCCACAGTTTGTTGTGATCCACACAGTCAGAGGTTTTAACATTATCAATGAAGCAGAAGTATATTGTTTTTTGGAATTCCCTTGATTTCTCTATGATGCAACAATTGTTGGCAATTTGATCTGTGGTTCCTCTGCCTTTTCTAAATCCAGTTTGTACATCTGGAAAATTCTGGTTCATGTACTGCTGAAACCTAGCTTGAAGGATTTTGAGCATTACCTTGCTAGCACAATGAGCACAACTGTACAGTAATTTGAGCATTCTTTGGAATTGCCTTTCTTTGGGAGTGGAGTGAAAACTGACCTTTTCCAGTCCTGCAACTGTGCTGAATTTTCCAAATTTGCTGGCATATTGAGTGTAGCACTTTAACAGCATCATCTTTTAGGATTTGAAATAGCTCAGTGGAATTTTCTCGCTTCCACTAGCTTTGTTCATAGTAATACTTCCTAAGGCCCACTTGTCTTCACACTCGATGATCCAGCTCTAGGTGAGTGACCACACCATCATGGTTATCCAGGTCATTAAGACCTTTTTTTGTATAGTTCTTCTGTGTATTCTTGCCACTTCTTCTTAATATTTTCTGCTTCTATAAGGTCCTTACCTTTTCTGTCGTTTCTCATGACCATCCTTGTATGAAATGTTTTCTTGGTATCTCCAATTTTCTTGAAGAGATCTCTAGTCTTTCCCATTCTGTTGTTTTCCTGTATCTTTGCACTGTTCACTTAAGAAGAAACTTTCTTATCTCTCCTTGCTATTCTCTGAAACTCTGCATTCAGTTGTGTATATCTTTCCTTCTCTTTTGCCTTTCACTTCTTTTTTTTTTTTCTCAGCTATTTGTAAAGCCTCCTCAGATAAACACTTTGCCTTCTTGCATTTCTTTTTCTTGGGGATGGTTTCGGAAGATTTATGTAGGAGAACCTGTGTATAAAGTGAAGATATTGCTTTAAACACTAGCACATAGTATAAGGTGTCTCTCAAGGACCTGGATAAACTTAAAAGAATGTGAATGTGAAGCAAGAACACAGGAAAAGTAAAACCATCTTTGAGTCCTTCACTTTCCTTTTCAGGATGCAGAGAAATCTATTAGCAACACCTCTGTGTGCCTCTGTTATTTCAAATGTCTCTTACGGTGCCCTAAAATCCTGCACCAAGAGTGATTTTCATTCATAGTATGTGTTTCATGAAAATATCACAACTCTCTTAGAGGTATATCAGTGATAGGAGCTATATTAATCAGTCATTATGATATCCTGTGTAAGGTAATACTTGTAACTATGTCTCTACCTTAAGAACTTTTTTTTTAAAGAACTTTTTATTTATGAAGATATATATTTATACCAGAAGATATCTTCTTCTTAGTGGAGAACCAAGTGATTTACTATAGGAGAGTTCTGGGTACTTGACAACCATTTTTGAAGGATTGTATAAACAGGATTTGCTTACCACTTAAAGGAATGACTAGAACACCAGGGAGGACCTATCAGTTCTGATATCTATACTTATATCTGTTATAACATCTCTGGCTGCCTTTAAAAATTGTTGTGCCATTGTCCTCCATGAATCTCCTTAAGCCCCACCACTTGTTGTGCTTGATATTGTTTCATTGTTTATGTAGGAGATGCATTGGATAATTTTAGAGGTAGCAATGTCCAAAATGACTTCTATTTGTGCGAACATAATGGGATAGTGTATTTTTTTTCCCCTCTGTCCATAAATAATCTAGTTTGAGAGGCAAAGGAAAGTTCAATGTTGTGGTATTTCAGTGTTCTAATAATTCTACAAAAAATGTCTGATGCCACTGAGCCCATCGGAGGTTATGTTATTAAGTCTTCCGTATTTGTGATAGCTTCAAACCCAGCTGGTCATTCAGCTTTCATTTTTGCTTCATGAGAAGCTATCTAATTTTGAGTTATATTTCACATGCTTTTGCATTTTTATTTTAATTTTATAACATCCTCATAAATTAGCGATATTTCATGAGGAAACTGTGGTCTAGAAAGACTATGATTTTGCCTTAGGTCAGATGGTAGCCATTCCAAAACTAAATTTAGAATCAGAAAGTCTTTACCAGTTTTTTAATCTACCTAGTGACTGGTCATTGTATGTTTCATTGAAATGTGAACCAAGAAGTAATGTCAGTAAGGTAATAGAATATGAGCTACTATTACCACTCAACAGAAGTATAATTTTTTTATTGGAGTATAGTTATTTTACACTGCTATGTCAGTTTCTGCTGTAAAGCAAAGTGAATCAGCCATACATATATGTATATCCCCTTTTTATTTGGATTTCCTTCACTTATAGGTCACTACAGAGCCCAAGTAGAGTTCCCTGTGCTATAGAGTAGGTTCTTGTTAGTTATCTATTTTATACATAGTAGTATATGTATATATGTATTGTATGCAAAGAACTTTCTCATTGGAAAAGACCCAATGCTGAGAAAAGTTGACTCATTGGAAAAGACTCTGATGCTGGGAGGGATTGGGGGCAGGAGGAGAAGGGGACGACAGAGGATGAGATGGCTGGATGTCATCACGGACTCGATGGACGTGAGTCTGAGTGAACTCTGGGAGTTGGTGATGGACAGTGAGGCCTGGCGTGCTGCGATTCATGGGGTCTCAAAGAGTCAGACACGACTGAACGACTGAACTGAACTGAATGCTGAGAAAGATTGAAAGCAGGAGAAAAGGATGACAGAGGATGAGATGGTTGGATGGCATCACCAACTCGATGGACATGAGTTTGAGCAAGCTCCAGGAGTTGTTGATGGACCTACTCCAGGGAACCCCTGGCATATTGCAGTCCATGGGGTCACAAAGAGTCAGACACAACTGAGTGACTGAACTGAATTGAGTGTTCAATCTCCCAATTCATCCTACCACCTTCCTTACACCTTGGTATCCAAACATTCTTCTCTACATTTGTGTCTCTGTTTCTGATCTGCAAATAAGATTATCTTTGCCATTTTTCAGATCCCACATATATGCATTAGTATATATTTGTTTTTGTTTTTCTTTCTGACTTACTTCACTCTATATGATAGCCTTTAGGTTCATCCATATCTCTGCAAATGACACAATTGTGTTCCTTTTTATGGCTGAGTAATATTACATTGTATATATGTAACAAACCATCTTTATCAAGTCCTCTGTTGATGGGCATTTAGGTTGCATCCATGTACTGGGAACTGTAAATAGTGCTGCAGTGTACTTTGGGGTGAATATATCTTTTTGAATTATGGTTTTCTCCGGGTATATGCCCAGGAGTGGGATTGCTGCATCATATAGTTGTACCATTTTTAGTTTTTTAAGGATCCTCTGTAATGTTCTCCATAATGGCTGTATCACTTTACATTCCCACCAACAATGTAAAAGGGCTCCCTTTTCTCCACAGCCTCTCCAGAATTTATTGTTTGTAGACTTTTTGATGATGGCCATTCTGACTGGCGTGAAGTAATACCTCATTGTAGTTTTGATCTGCATTTCTCTAATAATTAGTGGTGCTGAGCATCTTTTCATGTCTTTTTTGGTCATCTGTATGTATTCTTTGGAAAAATTCAGATTCATACTTTTGTGGGAGTCTATCTAGTCCAGCAGTGAAATTCCAGCACAACTTTGGAGCAAAAAAAATAGAGAATCAGTACATCAAAGAGGGTAAGAAGAACAGTTTTACTTTACTTGTGTCACTCCTTCTCCAAGGTAGCATAGGTCAGTGCCTAGAGAGACATTTTTGGCCTCTAATTCCTCCCACAAGTGAAAATGAAAGCATAGGGTGAATGAGTACCTGGATGACCTGGCCATTATAGACAGTGTCCAAGATGTCACTTCCTTCTTTCCTCAGCCAGATTACTGAGGAGATCAGCACTGCTGAGTCATTGGAAGAGGCTGAGACCAAGGGAGAGAAGTTGCACACCCTACCAATCCCACTAGGAGAAGGCAAAGGCAACCCACTCCAGTACTCTTGCCTGGAAAATTCCATGGATGGAGGAGTCTGGTAGGCTACAGTCCATGGGGTTGCAAAGAGTCAGACACAACAGAGTGACTTCACTTGCTTTCTTTCTATAGTTCCTTTTGGAGAAGGAAATGGCAACCCACTCCAGTGTTCTTGCCTGGAGAATCCCATGGATGGAGGGGTCTGGTAGGCTACAGTCTATGGGGTCACAAAGAGTCAGACATGACTAAGCAACTAACACACACACACACACACACACACACACACCAATTCCACTATAGACTCCAATGGGAAACCTGCCCATGAGCTACTTGGGACACCTTAATCATGAACCCATCCCACATGATGCATGAATGTGTCAAATGCTTTGTGTCCCTCGCTTTCTCCCTCTCCGAGTTTGGATCCAAGTACACTACTGTAGACACTGAGAACAGGTGTCTCAGACAACTTGACTCTGTGTGACTAAGAAAATGTACACAAAACTGAGCAAATCACACCACCCTAGGAAAAGAAATAAGAGATTATCAACACAAATTCTTGCTTTGCAGAATAGAGAAGGTATTCAATCTTAAGAAAAAAATCCCCCACAAGATGTGGAATAAGCACATTGATGTTTGAGAAAGAAATGTCAGTGAGTCTTAGATCCCTGTCCAGTCTGCTGGTAAAGGTGTTTCTCTGCCAAAACTAAATCATAAAGAGTAAAGGAGATGATTGCTTCTGCAGTTGCTAAGGCAGCAATTAAAGACTTCAAGGAACATGGAAAGTCAAGGAACCATGACACAAAAGGAACAAAATTATATTCCTGTAGCCAATCTGAAAGAAATGGAGATCTGCAATTTGCCTAACAAAGAATTCAAAATAATTGTTTCAAGGAAGCTCAGTGAGCTTCAAAAGAACACAGAAATTCAGCAAAATCAAAGAATAATACATGAACAAAATGTATTCAATAAAGAAGCTCAATAAAAAATAGAAATCATAAGAAAATCAGAAATTCTAGAGCTTAGAATACAATGAGTAAAATTAAAAATGCAGTAGTGAGACCCTTAGCAGTAGGCTGGATCAAGCAAAAGAAAGCCTAGGGATTTTATGGTACATCTTCAACAGAGCTAACATTCTTATAATGGTAGTCTCAGAAGATGAGTGAGAGAAAGAGGCAGAAAGTCTGTTTAAAGAAATAATGAATGGGAATTCCCTGGTGGTCCAGTTGTCAGGACTCTGCTTTCACTGCCAAGAGCCTGTGTTCACTCCCAGGCCCTGAGTTCAAATCAAGCAGCAGGACCAAAAAGAAAGAAAAGAGAGAATGAAAGAAAGGATGAAAATCTCCCAAATCTGGTGAGATATATTTACATCCTGGTCCATGAAGATAAGAAATATACAATTAGGTTAAACCCCCAAATACTTCACAGATACATATTAAAATCAAACTGTCAAAAATGAAAGACAAAAAAGATCTTTGAAAACAGCAAGAGAACCATTTCCAAGCTCAGTTTATGAGGCAACCACTACCCAGATGCTAAAGCCAGACAAAGATTAAATGGATTGTTTGAGGATTTTACTATTGGGTTATATGAACTGTTTATATACCTTGGATATTAACTTGTTTTCAGATAAATAAAAATTAAAAAATAAAAAATGACTGCATGTTTTCATGGATAATGTTTGGGTAAATGTTAGTCAATAAGTGCTCTCCCTCTTTTCCTGCTGTCTGTATCATTCACTAATCAACTGAGTGACCTTAGATAAATAACTCCATTTCTCTATACTTAAATTTCCCATTTTACATATTAATAGGGCTAGCTTAGACAAGTGTTTTTCAACATATGTTTAACAAGATACAGCAACAGCTGAAAGAGTTCTGTCATCAAAGTGAAAGTCACTCAATCGTATCCAACTCTGCAACTTTTCCCCAGGCCAGAATACTGGAGTGGGTGGCCTTTTCCTTCTCCAGGGGATCTTGCCAACCTAAGGATAAAATCTGGGTATCCTGCATTGCAGGCAGATTCTTTACTAGCTGAGTCACCAAGGAAGCCCAAGAATACTGGAATGGGTAGCCTATCCCTTCTCCAGGGTATCTTACTGACCCAGGAATCGAACTGGGGTCTCCTGCATTGCAGGTGGGTTCTTTACCAGCTGAGCTACTGAACATATCTGGGGGGGGGGGAATGTATCCAGTATCCCTTATATCTATTATTTGTTGTTGTTCAGTCACTAAGTTGTGTCCAACTCTCTGCATGGACCCCATGGACTCCAGCATGACAGGCTTCCCTGTCCTTCACTATCTCCCAGAATTTGCTCAAACTCATGTCTTTTGAGTCAGTGATGCCTTCCAACCATCTCATCCTCTGTCATCTCCTTCTCCTCTTTACCTCAATCTTTCCCAGCATCAGAGTGTTTTCCAATGAATTGGCTCTTCACATCAGGTGACCAGTGTATTGGAGCTTCAGCTTCAGCATCAGTCCTTCCAATGAATATTCAGGTTGATTCCCCTTAGGATTGACTGGTTTGATTTTTGCCATCCAAGGGACTCTCAAGAGACTTCTTCAGTGCCACAGTTCAAAAGCATCAATACTTTAGCACTTAGCCTTCTTTGTGGTCCAACTCTCACATCTGTACATGACTACTGGAAAAACCATAGCTTAGAGGTTAACCATTAATATTCTAAAGGCTCTGAAAATGTCTACATACCTATTAAAAAGTCTATTAGAAAAAATTATTTGAGGGTCATTATTAATGGTTGTAAGCCAATGATAGAGGATTCACTAAGCAAATAAACTTGGAGTAAATTCAACATTTCTGTTGAGCCAGAAAATAAGAACCGTGGCTTTTCTTACTGAGGGTAAGGTCCTTACTGCATGCAAAATTCGTCAGTTACAAATTCCTGTTAAGAAATATATCCATATAGATCTTGCTTACCCCCTTTCTAGGGAAATAATAGCTCTTCTTTCTCATCCCTAAATGTCATCTGTGCAGCAAAGCATAAATAAGAGCAGTAATCAGAAGAAATATGAAAATGATCTAGCTCAGAACAAAAGAACAGCAGATGGCAGATTTAACTTCTCTTTATAATGTACAGTGGGAGGAAATACTGAGGTGCATTTAGTCATTCTGATTTTTGACTAAAGGGAAAAGGAAGATCTAAGAGTGTTGCTCTTCAGGCACTTGAACATTTGTTGTGGGGCAGATTTATGACATCACAGAAGCTCATACTGTAAGAGAAAGAACTACACTAACTCCATTAGCTTCATAATAACAGATTGCAGCCACTTTATGACTGTGCATTTTACACTTAAAGAAAACTGGGTAATACAGTCCAGTATTGGAGTTACCTTACAAAAGATTCTGGATTCATTCTCTGGGTCTGGAAGATCCCCTGGAGAAGGGAATGGCTACCCACTCCAGTATTCTTGCCTGGAGAATTCCATGGAAAGAGGAGCCTGGTGGGCTACAAAGGGGTCTATGGGGTCACAAAGAGTTGGATATGGCTGAGCGACTAACACTTTCACTTCACTTCACTTAATCTTTATACATATACATCAGACATGTAATGACTATCCAGATAACCACATGCCCATGTAAGTGCAGAGCTCATGGATTTTTTTCTAAACCAAACATACCCATGCAGTCAACACTCAGATTAAGAACAGACCTCCACCAGCACTAGCGTCCTTTCCCTTATGATCTTTTCCACATTGGTCCCTACTGTATAGACATAACATCCTTGCTGACAATATGTATTAGTTTTGACTGTTTTTGAAATTTACATTAGAGTATAACTATGCAGTATTTACTCTTTCATGTGATTTCTTTAGTTCAATAAATATCAGTATCATTGTGTATATGTCTTTACGTATTCAACCATGGATTAGCAATTGAGAAGTTTCCAGTTCGGGGCTATTACAAGGAATACTGCTATGTACATCCTGTCATTCCATATATTACCTTAAATTTTTATTTGGTCACATCTGTCATTTCTCTTTTCAGTGTTTCAGTGGTGCTCAGCTGTAATCACCCTGTTCTAGTTTAGTTCAGTTCAGTCACTCAGTCATGTCCAACTCTTTGTGACCCCATGAATAACAGCACGCCAGGCCTCCCTGTCCATCACCAACTCCCAGGTTCACTCAAACTCATGTCCATCGAGTCGGTGAGGCCATCCAGCCATCTCATCCTCTGTCATCCCCTTCTCCTGCCCCCAATCCCTCCCAGCATCAGGGTCTTTTCCAATGAGTCGACTCTTCGCATGAGGTGGCCAAAGTATTGGAATTTCAGTTCTAAGGCCCTTGTAATTACAACTTTTCCCCTACCTGTCAAATCCTGGAGGCACTGCACAACTCCTCCCATCAGTATCTTGCCCACTTCAGCAGAGATAAAAGCCTTTGCCAGTGTAATTGCATGCCAGTGGTTATTTACCAGTATTCCACTTTCCACTAGTAATGGATGCCTGGTTGCCAGCTAGCCAAAAAGTGCATATCCAGAGTCTTCTCTGTAGAAGAACCAGCTGTCTTAGGTCAGATTTTCTAAAAGGAGTCCCCAAACTTACAGTATGTATTCAAGTGGATTAATTTAGTAAATGTTCACAGAGAAACTAGTAAGTGGGTGGAGAAAGTACCTCAATGAAAATAAAGCCAAGCTAGAATTCAATTTCGGTTGAAGCCCTGTTTCTCCATCTGACTTCATAGGAAGCATCAGAATCTAAATAATTCAGAATTCGTCCTACATCGATAAAAGTTGAGCTTTTGTATTATTTACCGAGTATTTACTGGTCATGAGCTGCTGTGAAACAGGGTGGTTGGTATGACTCATGGAAATCTCTAGAACTTCATAAAAACTAAGTGCCCCTGGTAGCCCAAAGGCCTACTCTAAGGAAAGTTGTTGGTGGAAGCCCATAACAGGAAAGCGAATAGAAGCTCAAATATGATTTCAGGGGAACAGTAAAGGGGATTAGGATGAATCTGGGAAGAGCACCAAGAGCATCTGTTGCACTTCTGTAGCTTTTCTGGCACCCAGAGAGCACTTTGGTCGTGTAGTATCATGTTAGTACTGATGCCTGGGAATTTGCTTGGCATTAAATATTTTTTACATCCACTGTCTTCTACATTTACAATATCTAAGTAGGATAGGCAGAAGAGATATTATCTCTTATAATTGATGAAGAAATAGTTATAGGGTCATGAAATTAGTAAGTATCACAGATAGGGCCACAGCCAAATAGTCTGATTTGTTGTCCGAGTCTCTGGTTCTCCCATTAACGGAGGCTCCTTATTATATCTTTGAGCATCCCCTAAACTTGTTTTTCACCTGTCCAAAGCAGTTTTCTATCTGTGAGTCACTTTTGCTGCCATTAGTCAGTTTTCAACAGAACTGATATTCTGTAGTGCATCAAATCCCAAATATGTGATCAGCAATATGGTAATGGCCGCAGGTGACATGGGCTTCCCAGGTAGCGCTAGTGGTAAAGAACCCGCCTGCCAATGGAAGAACATAAGAGATGCAGGTTCCATCCGTGGGTCGGGAAGATCCTCTGGGGGGAAGGCATGGCAATCCACTCCAGTATTCTTGCCTGGAGAATCCCATGGACAGGGCCTGGAGGGCTATAGTCCACAGCGTTACAAGGAGGCGGACACGGCTGAAGCGACTTAACATACACACAGAACAGGTAACACAAAAGAGAACAAGAGCAGCTCCTTTGTCTGTAATGGACTAATGATATGGTGCATGTTGAATTGTGTCCCTAAAATGATATGTCAAAGATCTAACCCCTATTACCTGTGAATCTGCCCTTATATGGAAATAGGTTATTTGTAGATATGCTCAGGTTAAGATAAGGTCTTTAGGGTGGGACTTCATCCAGCAAGACTGGTGTCCTCCACTAGAAGCCAGGGAAAAACAAGGAAGGATGCTCCCTCTACAGGCTTAAGGGAGCCTGGCCCTGCTATCACCTTGATTTCAGACTCCTGGCTCAAAGAAATTTGAGACGATAAATTTTTATTCTTATAAATTTCACAGATTGTGGCTCTGTTTTGGCAGCCATAGGAAACTAACACATGATTATTGAGGAAATACAAGAATACCAGGCATGATAAGACTTAGCATTTGACTGATAAATGTAGAAGTTAAGTGAAGTCAAAGTGAAGTCGCTCAGTCATGCCCAACTCTTTGCGACCCCATGGATGGTAGCCTGCACCAAGCTCCTCTGTCCATGGGATTTTCTAGGCAAGAGTACTGGAGTGGGTTGCCGTTAGACTTACTTTAGAATCTTGAAACTGGGAGGTCTAGGTTTAACTTGGTATAAATTTGACCTCCCTGAATCTTAAGTTCCTTATCAAAGGTGTCTTGTTCCTGCCTCAGACATCAGTCAAGTGAAGGAGCAGTGAGGCAATGAGCAGTGAACAGTGCTGCTGCTGCTGCTGCTGCTAAGTCACTTCGGTCATGTCCGACTGTGCGGCCCCATAGACAGCAGCCCACCAGGCTCCCTCATGCCTGGGATTCTCCAGGCAAGAACACTGGAGTGGGTTGCCATTTCCTTCTCCAATGCATGAAAGGTGAACAGTACTACCTGCCCAATTTCTATTTTAACTTGAGAGGAGAGATTCACCTATTACTTTTTAATGCTGGTATAAAAGCAGGAGTCTTTTTATACTTTTTTTGAAAATATTTCAAAAGCACTCAAAGATACAAAAAGTTCTCTGGAGATGGGCTGCATTTAACTTCTCTTTGCAAATTTCTGGGAAGTTGCAGGCATTTAATTTGTTAGGCTTCCTTACTTAACTAACAGACATTCATATATCTGTGCCATATCAAAGGGAAGACAGATATAAAATGAGAAGGGGATTTTGTTATAATGTTTGGGTGATGGTAGCTCCTCAGGAAAAAGCCAAGCCACAGTAAGGATATTAAAAACCTGTGCAGAATTGTAAGAAATAATTTATGTCATGGAAATACTGCACCAAGTTACTGTGCATAGAAGACAGATGTTTGGAATACAGGCCCTCCCAGAGAATGAAAAGTTCTGCATATATTCACAGCTGTCTCCTCTCAGGGTTAGGTTTTGCTCCAGAGCCAGTTTGAGAGTCTTATTTTTTCAAATGAAAGCTCTTATTCAATCTGTAATGAATTGAAATTCCAGCAGGTAGAACTCATTGAGTGAAATTGTTCCTTGCTATGATATATTTATTCACATCTCTGAGCTATTTAGAGGAAATTATCCATGGGTTTTGTATTATTAGTTTAAAAGCTGTTGCAGTTGTTCTGTTTTCATCAGTGTAACTTTAAAACATGTTAGAGCATTAGTGGGAAAATATATTTTCAATAGATCTAACTCTCTATTGCCGGAACTGGGACATCTGAAATTTATTTTTCATTTATAGCCAATTGCATAGATAAACTTGAGAAAAGTTAGCATTCTCCTAAAAATATCGTAAGCTGTAATTCCCACTTGTTAAGCCCCTTGTTAGAGAAACTTTGTCTGATCTGGGTATAGTGAAAGCGGAAAGGTGCCAAATGCCATTGTTGAAAGCTACTCTATAATTGGTCACCTGGTTATATAAATTGAGTTTTTGAATTTCATGTGGAATTTGATCTACCATGCTAAATTCAAAATGGAATTCAAATTATCCTCTGAGTTGCATATAAGATTGTTTTTGCTAATATAATAAAAATATAAAAAGATATTCATGAAGGAAATATTGAAATGCTGGGGAAATAACTGATGGGTATGTTAATGCCTTCATAGCATGTCATATGGGTTTTCCTGTCAAGAAATTTTAAATATCTAAAAGAATAGAGTAAGTAAGTGCTAAATAAATAAATACTCCAAGGAAGTAAACGAATGAACTTTGAAAGAAAATGTAGTTGTATCTTATTATTTTGCTTCAGATGGTGAATGCAGCAATGAAATTAAAAGATGCTTACTCCTTGCAAGGAAAGTTATGACCAACCTAGATAGCATATTCAAAAGCAAAGACATTACTTTGCCAACAAAGGTCCGTGTAGTCAAGGCTATGGTTTTCCCAGTAGTCATATATGGATGTGAGAGTTGGACTGTGAAGAAAACTGAGC
>SJYQ01000309.1:677420-689929 GCA_006410935.1 Redunca redunca
AAGGAGATCCAACCAGTCCATTCTGAAGGAGATCAATCCTGGGATTTTTTGGAAGGAATGATGCTGAAGCTGAAACTCCAGTACTTTGGACACTTGATGTGAAGAGTTGATTCACTGGAAAAGACTCTGATGCTGGGAGGGATTGGGGGCAGGAGGAGAAGGGGACGACCCAGGATGAGATGACTGCATGGCATCACAGACTCGATGGACGTGAGTGTGAGTGAACTCCGGGAGTTGGTGATGGACAGGGAGGCCTGGCGTGCTGCGATTCATGGGGTCGCAAAGGGTCGGACATGACTGACCAACTGAACTGAACTGAAAGTTTATCTGAGGCACCAGGTGAGGATGACCCTCTGAGGAGTTGAGGTGTTGTCCTTTAAACTTTATGTTATACTTTGAAACAAGTCTTTACATGGGGTAGTTTCCCAAACAGGTTAAAAGTGTGGATAAGGAAATCAGAAGATGGATTTAGAAATGTATTCGCTCACCATCATTCTCAAAGATACATCTGGGAACTCTCTTCTCCATTGTATTAGTTCAGTTTTCCAGAATGAGGATGCTTCCTCTAAGAAATGAAATGAAAGTTCTATTAAACCTGACAAAATAGATGCTGTTGGTCATTTGGTTTCTTCCTGTGTGATATAAGCAGGAAAAGAAAGGAGCTGCTATTCTGATGGAGTAATCTTCTCAATTATCATGAGATCTGGTTGCTATTAGATAATGGATAGGAAGAGATGCCTGTAATTTAGGGTATTCACTGTGATCTATTTTGGTACTTCTATCCCCAGCAATAGCCCTAAAGGGGCAATTACAACCAGAGCTTAACAAGGACATAATAAATAGATCAGACCTTGTAGGAATACACATCTGATTTATGCCATAGGATAGTCAGTCTAGAGGAGCCAAAGTGCAGGACTAATTTTAAGGGGATTTTAGAATGTTTGGTAGAGAACAGGATGTTCAAAGCAAAGGGTATCCCAAGAACAAGTGCTGCAGAAGAAACTATGTTCTTTGTCTCCATCTCTGTCTTTCACCCTTTTAAATGCAATAGGCCATACATCATTGAAGTATCAATGAAAAGATGAGCTAAATTTAATATGGTGCTGAATGGATGCATGATGAAGAAGATGGACTATAGCAGACACTGTGCTGTTCAGCACAAAACCATGCTCCAAATATCCTCATATGTATGTCTGTCTCTACCAGCTTTGCCTACATATCAAGTATGCTGAACATTCCAGAGAGTCAGTATCACCTGGGAGCAACCCTCAACAAACGAGGAATGGATAGTAATATACAAATGCTCTCTCATCTGTTGGGTGTGATAAATCTGAGAAACATGAATGGCACTAGCTTCAAGAGTTTTCCAAAAGTAATAAGCCTTGTATACCCAGTGGTACCTTGCTTCATGTGCATCTTCTATTAATTGCCTCCACTTACCTACAGCTTATCCCCACTTATCTACCAGAGTGTCTTAGAATTACCTCTGATAGAATCCTTATGTCAAATCTGGCTTCTGGAGTGACACTAAACCTAGTGCTATATGCAGTATTGCTTCATATATTTTTAAACACAGCTAAAAACTATATGTCACAAAATGCATTTATTGTGCCTTTGATGGTGACTGTTCATTAAAAATAGCAAAGCATTGAGTTTAAGAGATAGGGGGAAAGGCCCCAGCTTTAGTTACTATGTGATCTTGAAAAAGTCATGTCACATCTCTCAATGTCATTTTCTTCCATTGTGAAATGAACTCTTGATACAAATCTAATACTATATAATTCAGTTATTTACATTATTCTACTGAAATTTTTTTTAACACTCCTACCCTTTTTCTTCTGTTTCTCTCAGGCATGGCCTCTGCACCACATCATTTTCAAATACATTATACAAATTATATTTTTGTCTGGTTACTATGGTGATCAGTGCAACTCGAATGCTCGGATAGAAGTGCTGAATTTTGTTCTCATCAAAAATAATTCTTATTGTTCCTGTTATATCTTGTAGAAAGTAGAGAAACCTATGAACTGGGGACTGGTAGTACTTGAACATCTGAACACATGCTGAAACCCCCTGCAGTAAGAGAAGAAGAGGCAGAGACAAAGGAGTACAAGATAGTGGCACCCTTAATAATTGAAAAATAATTTTGTACAAAGGATCAGTGATTTTCTATAACTCTGGAACAGTTTACCTCTTTACTTTTAGCAGTGAACCAATTAAGTAGGTGGTGAGTGAGGACTACTGAAAGATAAAAAAGCGTTTGAAAGTTGCAGTTAGATTTCAGACTAGTCAGATTTTCCAGGGTATAATTCTTTAAGTGACAAATAATAGACTCATGTGAAGTTTCCTCTATCAGTATCTCTGATTCCAACCTAAAATACTTTCCACTAATGCTTCACAATGTAAATGAAACCCCTATACTTCCTTAAAAAGTATTTGTTTTCTGAGCTTTCTGTTTTCTGAGGTTACAGGATGACAGACCTTGGGCTGGATATAGGCCATATATAGGTTTTTTAATTAGGGTAACCAACAGTTCTAGGTTTCCCTGGATACAGGACTTTCAGTTTTAAAACTGAGTCTATCCAAGGCAAGTCAGGATGAGTTGGTCACTCTAGTTTTTTTCTTTGAACTACACAGTATTTAAAAAAAAATTGATATCTTGCATCAATATCCCATATATTAAAATAGAGAAATTCTACATAGTTATTTAGAATTTGAATTTCTTTTGTAAAACCATACTTGGCAACATGGGGCCTTCAAAACCTCATAAGTATTTGAATGGCAGCTGTTCTTTCCACAGTTGAGGCTAAAGCTCTCCACTTTGCTGCTATCCCCACTTCTCCCTGTTGTCTCCCAACAGTGTGACCAGGACACTATCTTCTCTCTGATGCTGTTTTTCTTATCTTTGCCTAACTTTTAACTATTTATAATACCTGCCTTGCCCCTCGGTGTTTTTAAGATCACAAGCTACATTTTTCAAATGTCACTTTTTTTCTTTGCTATAAAGGTCCATCCTCTTGCTACACTCAGAGAACATATTCTTATATTTAAAGATGATTCAACCATGCTTTGACATACTCTAAAATTTGAGTTGAATATTTCCTTTTATACTTTTCCTCTCTTGCACATCAATAGAACATTCATCACATGATGGTTAAGTTATTTATTTATAAGTATTTCTATTTCCCCAGAGACTACTATATACAGAAGGAGAGACAGAGAAATAAACATTTAAAGTATCATCAATTTATTTTTAGTATAAAATCTGCAAAATGTAAATTGAAGTCGAGAGGTGATATGGAGTAAGCTTTGAAGAATAAAAAGAACTCATTTAGACAGGTACAATTCTGCTGATGAGGATGAAAATTCATAATAATTTGGATAGCAATGTAAAGAAAAGTGTGTGTTCCTAATGATACATCAATTTCACTTTTCAACATCTGCCTTAGAGAAACTACTACACCTCATAATGCCTTCAGGGTGATGCTCCTTTTAGCATTTATTCAGATAGTGAAGATTTGGAAACAAATGACAAAGAATGGAGAGATAGTTAAATTGTGATATGTCTATTAGGAAATATTATACTAGAATTCAAAGAATAAGATAGATATTTACTATTTACTATCTTTTTAAATCTTCAAAACAGCAATTTAAAAAAGCAAAACAAAATATGCAGTACTAAAACATTCAGTTCAGTTCAGTCGCTCAGTCGTGTCCGACTCTTTGCGACCCTATGAATCGCAGCACACCAGGCCTCCCTGTCCATCACCAACTCCGGGAGTTCAATCAGACTCACGTCCATCGAGTCAGTGATGCCATCCAGCCATCTCATCCTCGGTTGTCCCCTTCTCCTCCTGCCCCCAATCCCTCCCACCATCAGAGTTTTTTCCAGTGAGTCAACACTTCGCGTGAGGTGGCCAAAGTACTGGACTTTCAGCTTTAGCATCATTCCTTCTAAAGAAATCCCAGGGCTGATCTCCTTCAGAATGGACTGGTTGGATCTCCTTGCAGTCCAAGGGACTCTCAAGAGTCTTCTCCAACACCACAGTTCAAAAGCATCAATTCTTCAGCGCTCAGCCTTCTTCACAGTCCAACTCTCACATCCATACATGACTACTGGAAAAACCATACCTTTGACTAGACGGACCTTAGTTGGCAAAGTAATGTCTCTGCTTTTGAATATTACATACAGAAATATAACTGAAACTATGTGTGTAAATATGCTAGGACATACATTGAAAAAGAGTCTAGAAGGAAACACCTAGGTGGTAACAATGAGTATCTCAGGATAAGAAAAAGATTTTAATGTCATCAAAGGGGGCTTGGAAGTGAAAGTCACTCAGTCATGTCCAATTCTTTATGACCCCATGGACTATACAGTCCTTGGAATTCTCCAGGCCAGAATACTGGGGTGGGTAGCTGTTCCCTTCTCCAGGGGATCTTTACAACACAGGGATTGAACCCAGGTCTCCTGCATTGCAAGCTAATTCTTTACAAAGGGGGCTTAGGGTATTTAATCTTTTTTTTTTTTTTTTTTAAGAGGGAGAATTAAAAATACAGCAAAAAAAATAGCAAGCATTCATATTACTATCACTGATAATCACCCACTGTTAACTGTTACTTTTTGCTTCCACTTAATCATTCAAAAATAGAATGCATGCTTATTATAAAAATCTTAAACACTGTGGAACAACACAGATAAGTGAAAATAACCCACCACAGCACACAACTCAGAGAGCAAGTATATTTTATATTAGGTGTAAATCATTCCAAAAAGTTTTCGCAAGACTGTAAACAAAGAGACCCTTAGGTATATATACAGAATTATTTTGCAACCATGTCCTCATAATGCAAATTGATGCTCTTTTTAGTAAAAAAGTATAACAGAAGAGAGTAAACTAAAGCAGCTGTTGAATTTAAAGCATGTGATGCATTACCACAGAGACCTTATTTCCTAAATTGTAGCTTAAACTCTAAAGAATAAAAGATTAAGAAAAAAATGAGGGTAAAAACATAATATGTTTCTTTAACTTTGTGTTTGTTTAAGGTAGTATCAGTTCACTCCTGCTGTGAGAGAAGGATAATTGACTCCTTGTCTTCCCTTCTGCCTTCTGATATTTCACTTTACATTGTCAGTTCTAAGTCTGTTCTATAGCATAATTTGATATAGTTTGACCTATAAATTTATTAACTATTCACCATCAGTCCTTTGGTGCAGTTTATCTATTCTTGAGAGGTTTTTAAAATATCTTAAATCACAGTATTATAACTTTTTTAATTCAAGAAGGAGTCATAGGTGTTTTATTCCCTGAGATATTTCATGTTTCAGATTGCCTCCCTATTGACTTTGAATATTCTTGAATTACACTTTCTTATCTTCAGAACATTGTTTCTGTAGAGGAATCTGAGGTCTATCAGACTTTTTTTTTAATCCTGTGTTTTTCTTTTTTTTTAATGTCTGAAGTGTCTTTCTTTATTCTTAAAGAGCTTAAAGAGTAGCTTGTATATTTTGTATCACATTTTCATGGACAGTTTCAAAATCTTTCAATATTTAGATATACTGTACCCAATATTTGGATACAGTTTTATATTTTTTAGGATATGTTTTATTAAGTAGCTAAATGAACTTTCTCTTTAATATTTACTCAAATACTCCAGTTATTCTTACACTGGAATGTGTTTATCAATTGTCCATTTATCAGTGATCAGTTCTTATTTTAATGAATTAAAATTATTTTTATGTAGCAACAACATATTAAAAAAAAAGACAATCAATTTCCCTATGTTCCATGAAAAAAAAATTTTTTTAAGATCTGAATGTTTTTATTCTGTGGCATGTCTTTATTTTCTTCCTTTTCTTTCAATTAGATTACTTGATCTAGAGAATTCTTGGAAATTTTATCAGTCCCACACTTCACTGCATCACCCTAAAATTTCACTGCTTTGTCAGAGACAGCCTGTTTGTTCCCTTTTTCACAAGTCTGTGATTCTCTTAAGTCGAAAAAAGGTGAAACTTATTAATTGTGCTTCTTTCCCAGCTGGGCGTACTAGTAAGAATTCTCAGAATTTTATTGACACAGTGAGAATGTTTGGGATTCTGGGGATCCAAGCAAGAATCAAAGTCTCACTGTAGCTCCAGACTTCCCTCCAGACTCTCCTGTTTCTTTCGTGTTCCACCTGTTTTTGAAGACTACAAATTTCAGTTCTAAATCCTAGATTCATAAGACTCATTTGGGAATTTTTTTTTTACTGAAAATACCTATGTTCTGTTTCTCAGAAAATGGATTTGGGTTGAGATGTGAGCATCCTCTTAAAAAAAAAAAATTAGTTGGTAAATTCTAATAAACAGACAAGTTTTAGAACTACTACTACATCATTCTCTGCCTCTCTCCTTGTTTGACTCAATTAACAATTGCTTTTTAGGGAGTGGAGTTGATTTTTTTCAGTTAATTAAGGGTAAGAATCTTAGAGACAGCATCAGTTCACTCTCTCAGCATTGAAATACACTGCATTTTTTAAAACAGTCTATTTCTGTATCAAACAGTCTCCAGTATCAGAGTCCTATGACAATAGTTTTTGTAGCATTGTATATGAAACATCTAACATAGATATTTTTGACAGTGTAGCACTCTTGAGCAGTCAGAGACCACAGACATCCAGGTTGTGGTTCCTCTATGTTCAACACATGATTTGGAAATTGTGCTGTCATCATCCAGCTGGCAGGTGGCGGAATGGAGAGACGATAGAGAAAGCACACTTCTCCTCACTGCCACTAGCCTGGAAGGCGCTGTGTCATGGGAAGTTAAGTAAATGCTCAGCATGGCCCATAAGAACAACTAGCCACTGGCTACACATAGGCTCATTAATGATTGTACGGTTTTCCACAACAAATACTTGTGTATTATTAGCTACAACTAAATTCGGTCTCTAAATACAAAAGAAATTAAATAATTTTGACAAAGAAATCAGGCAGTGAAGAGATCAGGTTGCTTAGAGAAAAGAGAGCTTTCCGAAGAAAAAAAAATAATGGTGGATTGGAGAGAACAATGGCACCCCACTCCAGTCCTCTTGCCTGGAGAACCCCATGGATGGAGGAGCCTGGTAGGCTGCAGTCCATGGGGTCGCTAAGAGTCGGACACGACTGAGAAACTTCACTTTGACTTTTCACTTTCATGCATTGGAGAAGGAAGCGGCAACCCACTCCAGTGTTCTTGCCTGGAGAATCCCAGGGACAGAGGAGCCTGTTGGGCTGCCGTCTATGGGGTCGCACAGAGTCGGACATGACTGACGTGACTTAGCAGCAGGAGAGAATAAACAAACCCCCAAGAGGAGAGCATGGACTTCTAGGCAGATAAATTTTTTTTATTTTATATATTTTTTATTTTTTTACTTTACTGTATTGGTTTTACCATACATCAACATGAATCTGCCACGGGTGTACATAAGTTCCCACTCCTGACCCCCCCTCCTACTTCCCTCCCCATACCATCCCTCTGGGTTATCCCAGTGCACCAGCCCCAAGCATCCTGTATCCTGCATCGAACCTAGACTGATGATTTGTTTCTTATATGATATTATACATGTTTCAATGCCATTCTCCCAAATCATCCCGCCCTTTCCCTCTCCCACACAGAAACACTCTAGAGGCAACAAATAGAAGATAGGATTAGTGAAGTAGGCAGATAATTTAAAATTGAATAGAATTGGCAACAGTAGCCACAAAGTTTCTTGGTCAGGGGCAGAAACATGTATCAAACCATCATGAATTAGAGTTCAGAAAATCAGGCAAGATCTTTGCCAAATTCCCCAAAGATAGCAGACGATGGTGTGTAGTTAGGCATCGTAGTTAGTCTTGTTCATGACTTCCTGTCAGAACAGGTAAAATGACATTCTGTTTTCTGTGCTGCCAAATCATTTATTTGACCTTTAGGTACAGAATTAGATAGTCAAGAGTCTTTATAAGAAAAACAAATCTAGAAAGTAAACCCCATATCCCGACAACAGCCCCCAATTTCTTGTGGAGAGAGTGATGACAAAGCTAGATAAATAAGGGTCTTCGTAATTTGGGAGGGAAGAATGGCTTTGCTTCCTGCAGGTGTTTAGAATAAAACTATCTGTTGAAACAAAGCACCTCTGACTTCTCTCCCCAACAAATTCCCAGAGCTTCCATCTAAGAGGAAACTAGTGATGTTGTAGTCTGCAGCTGAACAACCTCACGATCTCTGTTCCTATTCTTCCCTACCATACACTATCTAATCTTTCAGAAACACTGGTGGAATGGTTCCCTGAAATGCGGTGCTGTCTGTTGGCTGGACCCCAGCTCTGAGTACACATGCTAGCACAGTTCTTGGCACATGATGGGGGTTAGTCATATGAACAAATGCATGTTTACCTACTTTGCCTTCTGATAAATAGTCTTTAAAAAATAGTATAATGGAAATACTTTGGAGTCCAGAGAACTGAGTCCTAATTTCCATTCTGCCTCTAACTTAAAATGTGGCCTTGAATCACTCTGAGGGTTTTGCAACCTGAAGAAACACCTGGTCTCCAAATTTTTTAAAAACCTAGCATTTTGCAGTTCTGTTTGTTTGCCAATCCTCTAGTTAATCTGTGTTGAATTTTTTTGTTTGTTTTTTAGTTTTTACAATGTTATGTTGGTTTCTGCCATACAGCAATGCAACTCAGCCATGATTATACATATATCCCCTTCCTCTTTACCTTCCCTTTCCCCACCTCCCATCTAGGTTAGCACAGAGCACCAGACTAGGCTCCCTTTGTTATACAGCAACTTCTCACCAGCTATTCCCTTTACACATAATAGTGTTTATATGTTGATGCTACTGTCTCCATCAGTGCTACTCTCTCCCTCCCCGATGGTGTCCACATGCCCATTCGCTACTGATGAACAGAAGAAGAAAATTAGAAAAAAGAGTCAAATTTTGCTAATAGAATGGATAAAAATAAAATGGTTTTAATCAGTGCCTTGTTATTACATGAACTTCTAGTAATCATGTAGTGAAAAAAACAAACGTGTCTCCATCCATCTCACCTTCTCTATGAAATTGAGCATACAGAGCACACATTCCCATTAACTGGGATGCTACATGTAATTCTTTCTCCTTGGGCTGTGTTCTCTTCTGGGGCTTAGGAGGGACGTTGACATTCACAGTTCACAGTCAGTAATGTATTGAAAATTAGCTGGACACTTGGAGTATGCTAAGCAACTTAAAGTGTTGGAGACATTTCAAGATGTTAAAGCTAATCACTCCAACTGGAATTTATCCAGAACAGCCATGGAAAATGCATCGTGAAGATTTTATTGACTATAAGTGGCAAAGACCTTGATTTTATGTGTCCTCTAAATGACAACACCTCTCTTCTCCCAGTTGTCTGCCAGAAGTAGGGGAAGACAAATTGATCTCAACAGAGATTTCTTGGACCTAAAATGTCACCAAACCATTTTGTGTGTGTGTGTGTGTGTTTATTTTTTTTTCCCCAGAGGTAACAGCAACATAGAAAGTCTGTAGAAGGCCAAGTGATAGAGACTCAAAGTCTTGAGTTTCCCTGATTTCTAATTCTCAGCCTGCTAATTACTGACTGTGAGGCTTGGACAATAGATAAACATATAGAATACCTCATGAGAGTCCTCCCAAGAATCTTTAGGAGTCTCCCGGAATGCCCCTATCTATTAGCCAAAATATCTGTTCTGGTATCTTTTCCTGCTCTTTCTCAATTTCATCCACTTAAGGTCTTTATGATAACACCATTGTCTGTCTGAGTACCAGCCCCCTATGCTCCAAAGTTCATCATTCCTGAAAGGAACGACAGGTTTCTCTACAGCATGGGGGAAATTGTCTTTACCTGCTCTACACAGCCTTTTGTCTTCTAAACAACACATTAACATTACTTGGGCTATAGACTCATGTGGCTACCATTAAAATAGCTCCCTCACCATCTCTGTTAACCAGTCTCCCTTCAGGAACCTCAGTTGGTCCTCAAAACTGGACCAACTGACTGGACAAGGGGATGCATCCTCCTCTTTCTTTCCCTCCCATATCATGTATTTGTCTAGTCACTAGGTTGTGTCAATTCTTTTGCAACCCCATGGACAGTAGCCCAACAGGCTCCTCTGCCCATGGTATTGTGCAGGCAAGAATATGGAGTGGGTTGCCATTTCCTTCTCCAAGGAATCTTCCCAGCCTAGGGATTAAACCTGCATCTCATGCATTGGCAGGCAGGTTCTTTACCACTGAGATACCTAGGAAGCAACAATTAAATAACTTCCTGCCCAAATCAAAGCCTAAGGAAGCAAAATCTATGCATGTCAGTTTATGCAATTGAGTGCTCTCAGGAGTCATTTCTCCATCGTTTGTTTTTTTTTTTTCTTTCCCCAAACAGCCCAGTCTGGATCCCATTCTGGGTCACTGAAGAGTCTCTGCTAAATAACTAAGGGAGATGTAGCTGATGGAAGTTGTGGGCCCTGCCCAAAGTCCTCCATGCTGTGGCTTTAGCAAAGAGTTTTGCTTCTTTAGAATGTTATCACTTCAACAGAGGGTAGCCCTGCATTTCTTTGTGACTTAAGCAATGCCATTACTGCCTAGAGAATGGAGAGATAGGGGATTTACTGCTTGAAAGACTTCTTAATAAGTCATTGGCCTCAGCGGAGGTGCTTTTCCTTAATTTATAGGGGAAGTGATCAATCACTGGGAAATACATCCTGCTCATTAAAGTGAGCCATTGGCCTCTGGCCAACTCATCACCCTGAACTACAGGGTCTGGGACAGGGGAGTGAGGGACAGCCTGTCTCTGCCACTGATTTTCAGGGCACAGTTATGAGTTTTATCATTGCATCAGAGGCCTCAAAGTGTATAAAAAAGCCAAGACTTGGAAAAACAGTTGTGTGGAATGATATATGAGAAGAGAAGAGATTTATATTTCATGTGGTTACTGAAAGAAAGAAGCTTCCAGCTCTTCCTGAAAGTATAAATGATCCTTGTAACAGGGATCATCTGTAAGACTTGGAAACCTGATGCTCAAACTAGGGATTGTGAAATGTCCAGTGAACACTAAGTTATCAAACTCCTACACCTTTCCTTTTCAGTGTAAGGGGAAAGGTCAGGAGTAAGATTAGAAGAAACAGGAAAGCAAGGGGAAGGACAGGAGGGACAGGAGGAGTGAAAGAAAAGAGAAATTGAACTCTTCAAATCAGGGAATCAGAAGAGAAAGCAGAAGTTAAAATCAGAAGGCATATTTTGTCTAAATTGCTCAGCAGTCTGGCAGACTTGACTCAAATCTAATGTCATTCTTATTTTCAAATGTTCAGAATCACTAAGAAATCACTGTTTTTCTCCCTGTCATTTGTAGAAGAAAAAAAAAAAAACAGACTTCAGGGCAGCTAGGCAGACATCCCATATCACACTTGCCTGAGCTTCAGCTGGTTCTTTGGACCCCAGAGAGGCAGCTTCTGGCTTACTGCTTCCTAACCCACAGGTCCCCTCAGTGAGCCCCTTGCCCTCTGGAGAAGAGGAGGGCTTTGGCAAGTAAGAGCAAATGAGAGCTATTTTGCTCTCCTGCTTTTATCAAGGCATTGCTATAAGGGCCTCTGAAGATTAAATTATGAAATAGCCCACCCTCCCCTGGTAATTTTGTTTCTTTCACTCACAGCTCTTGTAGGAGAATCCATCTACTTCTCTCCCAGTATAATCTACTCTCAGAGACATTTCACAGTGAGATGTCAGTGGGTTTATCTTTGTGTAAACCCTAAGTCTAAAAGCATTAATTGCTAAAAGTAGAATTTAGTTTCAGTTTAGCCTGTGAGAAGTCTGTAGTTGTCCAAGATCCAGTGAAATAACCCTTGATGTGCTCTCAAAGATCCTAAGTGATCTTGCCTCTCCCCAGGTTTCAGACCCTATATTCTACTGTGATGTTTGTTTTTTTTTTTTCCCCTCTCAAACCATCGTCCAATCAATACAGGGTCTTTGTATGTGTTCTTTCACCTAGAACGCCCTTTGACTGCTCATCACATAGTAAAATCAAGCTTAGCTTTTACATCTAAGCTCACATGTCACTTCATGGAAGACTTCCCCACCTTCCCAGACTGGGGCAAACCTCCCTACTCCCGGGGCTGAAATTCCTGTGCACCACTCCCTTATAGCATTTACCATTTGTGTCTTATTGGAATCATTCTATCAATGGCCATCTTTTCCTCTCCATTGTAAATAAGGAGTCTGAAAGTACATATGCATTTTTAGCATTGTTTTCTCAGTACTAAATGCAAATCTAAGAGGGTAATATTCCAGACAAAAAGGCAAGATATATTAAAAGCTGTAAAGTATGAATAAGTCTGACATGTCCCAGCTAGCAGAAGACAGAGAAATAGCAGATGAGATTAGGGAGGAAGATAGGAGCAAATCATGTAGAAACTCCAAGGTCTAGTTCCAGATTTTCTTCTAAACAAATGAGAAATGTTTGTTTCTCCATTTTTTCTCATTGAAGAGGAATATATATAC
>SJYQ01000309.1:690048-724615 GCA_006410935.1 Redunca redunca
TTTCAAGCAGCCTTCCATAATATAAACACCTGTACATTATCAAAATCAAGAAATTTACATTGATACCGCTAACTGAACTACAGACTGGATTTCGTCAGTTTTACATGCACTGTGTGTGTGTGTGTGTCTGTATCTGTAGTACTATGAAATCACATCACATGTGTAGATTTATGTAACTAGCAACACAGGATATAGAACAATTCCATCATCACAAAGGAACTACCTCATGTTACCCTTTTATAGCCCCAATTACCAACCTTATATCTATCACTATAATTTTGTCATTTCTGCAATGTCATATAAATGGGGTCATATACCATGTCACTTTTTGCAGTTGGCTATTTTTTCTCAGCATAATGCCCTTGTTTATAGTCATCTTGCAAAGATGAAATGGACACCTGATGCAACATTTGGTTTGAATGTCAACATTTGATTTGGATGCTACACATTCACCAAGAGGGTATGAGAATGTTTATTGCTCACAGAATGCGGCTTTTTGGTGAAAGCAGAATATTCTCCCAATCAGGTACAAAAATGTCTTGAAAAAAGAGCAGGGGACAGCTATCTTTGGGGTGATCAAGGAGTGGGACTGTGGTGAGGGTTACTAGATGCAGCCCAGAGCTTTCATTTTTGCATACCCAACTGCATTCTGTCTGGATGTAGAACTATATGATAGTTCCAGTGGCAACACACTCCAGTATTCTTGCCTGGAGAATCCCATGGACAGAGAGCCTGGTAGGCTATCATCTATAGGGTCACAAAGAGTCGGACATGACTGAGCAACTAAGCATACACACAACCCGCAAAACACGGGTACAGCTGGACATCTACTGTGTGCCAAGGATTGTCCTTGATGTTAGAGACCAGAGATGATGAAGATGCTATACTTGCCTTGTGAGCAGACAGATTTGCTTGCTCGAATTTGGGCATTATAAGCAGCTTTGGATGAAATAACTAGATATATGTTATAAAATACTTTTCTCTTGTGCTATGCTGTGAGGCTATTGACTGGGTTCTTATCACCTCTACACTTCCCAAAATGCCTGAAACTTAATATATTTTTTATTAAAATAAGCATTTTGTTGGGAAGACAAAGCAAAAATAATGGAAAAACTTGAACAATATTATGAAGGTACAGTAAAATACAATAATGTAATTCAGAACTGATAACAAATATTTATTTACCTGAATTCCATTTTTGAAGGCAATATAAGAAATGAAATTCCTGTTTACTTTTTTTTTTTTAAAGGCAAACCTTGCTACTTTATGGGAAGGTGGCAAAAAATAAAGTGTACTGAAATCATTCTAAAACATTTAGAAAGAATATATGAACACACAAGGAAAGAAAAGCACATGTGGTGGGAAAGCTAGCAGGTGCAAAATACTCACTCTTCAGTATTTTCCAGTAGTTTAACTTATGCTTTGGGAAGCAAGCAACCCTGCATTATGGTTAGTAAGGGGAAAGGGTGCAGCTGAGATTTGGCTACAAGTCATGAGATCCAAAAGGCAACAGGTATTTGTTTTGAATACATTTATGTTATAAAATGGAGAAGGAAATGGCAACCCACTCCAGTATGCTTGCCTGGAGAATCCCAGGGACAGAGGAGCCTGGTGGGCTGCCATCTATGGGATTGCACAGAGTCGAACACGACTGAAGCAACTTAGCATGGATGCATGTTATAAAATAGCTGTGATAGTTGGCTACTGGAACATTTTGAAAAAAAAAAAAATCTGCTCCTATCATTTATAATCATAACATCTCACTGGATATCAGACAGTCATCCCTTTCTTGCCTCAGCCCTTCAGTTAAAATTGATAGTTTTTGCCTTCAATATTCTATGTTGGGCTACTTATCGGTTTTAAACATATTGTTAACTATCCTCTGTAAATTACATTTCTCTTTTAAATCTAAGAAAGAAAAAAAAAATTCTGTTTTAGTTCCTGATAACTGCTAGGAGAGATGACTGGAGTCATTTGGATAGCATGTTCTGCTCAACTGTCCACTTTAAAATGCCTCCAGTGTCCCTAAATTGTGTTCCTAGATAGTAAACTATCAGTTTTCTCTTCTATAGATTTTAACATATCCCCATCAAGTAATTTTATTACCAACTCCAACCACATGTTTGGGGTCTAATGGCCCTGTCTTATTTCCTGCTAGTTCCCAAATAATCCCCTTGGTTCAGAATTCTATCTTCTCTGCCTTTAGTCATCTCTCATATCCAACGGGCAAAACTATAATCTAGCCTTTGAGACTCTGGGGCACAGATGGATAATCACTTAGTTTTCTTTTTCCATGGCATTCTCCAAGCAAGAATACTGGAGTGAGTTGCCATTCCGTTCTCCAGGGTATCTTCCCAACCCAGGGATCAAGCCCCCGAGTCTCCTGTGGTTCCTGCATTGCAGGTAGAGTCCTTACTTCTGAGCTTAAAAATAAATAGATTGCCTGTTATTTCTTCAACAAAAAACAAAGCAAAACAAAAAAATGAATTTATTTGGAATCAGTGGACAATTGCAATGTGGAGTCTGCGACCACAGCAAGCCACTTGCAAGTCTCTACACAGCAAGGGAAGGAGAACTTTTATAGAGAGAAAAGAAAGTTGGGACTGCTATGCTCAGCAAAGAATATGTGTCTTTTCATTGGCTGTTGGGCTGAACTGTTGCCAGAGAAGAGGAATAGTCCTTCTTCCCGGTGGCTCTGCTAATCACTGGAAGTGAGAGCTCCCCCTACTGGTTTTCTGACTCTACATAATTGAAGTTTCTGTTTGTTAATTGTTCACATCCCAGATCATTATACCTCAAAATCAGCTATCTGATAGCAGATCAGTGGAGCCTTGATGTGAAAACACAAGAGCATCCTGTTGCCTATTATTTACAGTCAAATGTTTGTGGTCCCCAAGGCAGGCTTTTATCAAGTGGGGAGTTGACTTGGAAGCATTAATCATTGATGAGAACTTTCTCATTAATGCTTTGTTTTGCATTTTGTTAGCCAGAACTCATTATTATTTAAAGGTCTCTCTAGATATTCTGATGATTTTTATGAATACAACAAAATGCCAAGATTTTGTCTCCTCTGTCTTAGAGTCATCTCCTTCTTAGAAGCTTGCAGGTATTTCACTCCACCTGTTTTCTTTCTCACAGTCCTCTCTATAGGCCTAAGATGGTGACAGAAAGAGGGCTGGGAAAAACTGGTGAACAAAGACTCACCTGAAACATTTTGGCCAATTGCAATTTTGAGGTGCCATTTTTGTTTTTTTTAATCTGGATGTAAAGGATTTAAAGTCTGCAGTTATTCTAAATGTGTTCTGTAGAGTTCTATAGTACATGAAATGCCAAAAATTCACAATTCATTTCTGACATGTCTCTTTCTTAAAGGTTAGACTTAATTAAAGAAAACTTTGGGTTTATCAGGCTTTCATGAGGTCATGTCCTTAATTCTTCTGATAATCCATTTGCCCAGCTGAAAAAGTAGAGTTGTATCACTTTAATCCTTTCAGAGTTTCTTCGGGTAGAATGTGACAGGCACATGCTACAAGTCTTTGCCCTTAGGTTGTATCTTAATGGCAGTGTCCAGAGTTTGGGCTTTGCCCTAAAGTTTTATTTGAATGGACAAATATTTGAAATGATTGAAAACTTTGATTGTTATCTTGAAAGCTTGAAATGTTTGGGCTGTCTATCAGTTCAGTTCAGTCGCTCAGTTGTGTCCTACTCTTTGTGACCCCATGCATCGCAGCACTCCAGGCCTCCCTGTCCATCACCAACTCCCAGAGTTCACTCACACTCACATCCATCGAGTCGGTGATGCCATGCAGCCATCTCATCCTCTGTCGTCCCCTTCTCCTCCTGCCCCCAATCCCTCCCAGCATCAGAGTCTTTTCCAGTGAGTCAACTCTTCACATGAGGTGGCCAAAGTACTGGACTTTCAGCTTTAGCATCATTCCTTCCAAAGAAATCCCAGGGCTGATCTCCTTCAGAATGGACTGGTTGGATCTCCTTGCAGTCCAAGGGACTCTCAAGAGTCTTCTCTAACACCACAGTTCAAAAGCATCAATTCTTCGGCACTCAGCCTTCTTCACAGTCCAACTCTCACATCCATACGTGACCACAGTAAAAACCATAGCCTTGACTAGACGGACCTTAGTTGGCAAAGTAATGTCTCTGCTTTTGAATATACTATCTAGGTTTATAGATCCTGTCAATTATATTTGCAAATCATTTTTTATCTGAACTCATCAAATTCACTTAGTAGCCACCAGCTCATATTTTCAATATTACAACTCAAAACCATTTAGCTGAAGGTTCAAGATAATTAGTAACATCCTGTGTATTCCAAGTTACCCCAAGTGATAGCCATGCCAGATATGTTGCTGCTGCATAACTTGGGCTGCCCCGTTCTCAGCACCCTTTCAGTGTTTTCTCACTGTTCGTTACCAGTCCTAGAGACAATATTTTAGACTTCCGTTATGGTAATGTACCACTTTCAATACAAATTTCTGTATCAGTCAGCTAATGCACAATAATATTGCCTAATAAATCTTCCCAAGTATCAGCCGCTTACAACAACCAGTACCTATTCTTATTTTATGAGTCTGTACACTGCCTACAGTTTAGCTTATGGAGACTGACTTAGCTCCAGGCTCCAGGCCCATATATGTTTATTCTGAGGTCCAGATGGAAAGAACAGTAGCTATTCAGAGCATGTTCTTCTAATAGCAAATCACTGAAGCACAGAAGGACAAACTTCTGAGCACAGTTAAAACTTCTGCTTCTGTCATATCAATTTTAATTCCATTGGCTAAAATATATTACATGCCATGCCCAAGGAGTAGTCTCTGCTCACCATGAAGCCATCACAAAGTCGTGAATGTTATTATTCTTCTATAGAAAAATAAGAAATTCTAGGAACAGCAATGGGAGAAGGAAATGGCAACCCACTCCAGTATTCTTGCCTGGAGAATCCTGTGGACAGAGGAGCCTGGAAGGCTGCTGTCCATAGGGTCTTACAGAGTCGGACACGACTGAAGCGACTTAGCAGCAACAGGAGCAAGAACAGTAATGTATTCTACCATAGAATCCAACCCACTAGCCCAATCAGATAGCTTTTATTGAGACTGAACAGTTACTTTTGATCTAAAGAACTAGAGGACAGTCCTTTCTGCTATATAACTGAATTTGACGGTAGGGAAAAGCTAGTCTTAAAGAGAAAGAGCAGAATGAATCAGAACAACCACTGCATAAAGCAAAGTGTGAGAGGCACAGAGGACTCCCTTGATTCTTGATACCTTTCCCTTTCCTGCTTTTAATTCCTTCCTGAGGCTCAGAAGTTTTCTTCTGCTTCTTTAAGACCCTTTCCTTAACCTTAAAATATATTTCAGTTTTATTTTTAAATTAGGTATATGTTTTTGGTCTTCAACCCCGTTTCTGACAGAGTTCCTAAAACACTTGGAATTTCTTAAATGAGGAGATAAAGTATCTTTTGTTATGTTAATGTGATGGCTTTTGTGACCTATTAGGTAACCAAAGAAACAGGGCTGATTGCCAAAGAAGTTAACCATTTAATTAAGGTTTGGAACTTTCAGTCCCACCCCCAACCTCCAGGGAGGGAAAAAGGGCTGGGGATTTGAGTTCAGTTGCCAATGACCAATAATTTATCAAGCATGTCTGTGTATCAAAGCCTCCTTAAAAACCCAAAAGGGTAGGGTTTTGCAGGCTTCAAGTGAGTGAACACACAGAGTTGCAGGGAAAGCTGCACACTCAGAGAGAGCACGGAAGCTCTGAATCCTTTTCCATGTACCTTGCCTTGGGCATCTCTTTCGTCTGGCCATTCCTGAGCTATTTCTTTTTATCATCAGTTGGTGATCTAGTAAGAAAAATGTTTCTTACATTTTTGAGATCTTGGCTCAAAAACATTTTTGAGATCAAGCCAACATCTTGGCTTGAGATCTTGAGCCATTCTAAAAAATTAAACAAACCCAAGATCGCGGTCATTGAAACCTTCATTCTTATCTGGTAGGTCAGAAGCACTGGTGATGACCTAGGTTTGTGGTGATGACCTAACCTCTGAATTGGTTATGGGAGGGAGTCTAGTAGGACTGAGCCCTTAACTTGTGAGATCAGATGCAGATCAGTTCAGTCGCTCAGTTGCGTCTGACTCTTTGCGACCCCATGGACTGCAGCATGCCAGGCTTCCCTGTCCATCACCAACTCCCGGAGTTTACTCAAACTCACATCCATCCAGTCGGTGATGCCATCTAGCCATTTCATGCTCTGTCATCCCCTTATCCTCCCACCTTCAGTCTTTCCCAGCATCAGGGTCTTTTCCAACATGTCAGTTCTTCACATCAGGTGGCCAGAGTACTGGAGTTTCAGCTTCAGCATCAATCCTTCCAATGAATATTCGGGACTAATTTCCTTTAGGATAGACTGGTTGGAACTCCTTGCTGTCCAAGGGGACTCTCAAGAGTCTACTCTAGCACTACAGATAGCAGGGTCAAAATTAAGTTGAAGTAGAGGACACATGGCTTCCCAGGCGGTGCAGTGGTAAAGAATCTGCCTGCTGATGCAGGAGACACAAAAGACTCGAGTTTGACCCCTGGGTTGGGAAGATTCCCTGGAGGAGGATTGGGCAACCTGCTCCAGTATTCTTACCTGGGAAATTCCACGGGCAGAGGAGCCTGGTGGGCTAAAGTCCATGGGGTGGCAAAGAGTCAGACATGACTAAGTGACTGAGCATGTACGTACATAGGACACACAGCTGGTGTTGGAGACGTGCTAGACCAGATCAATGATTCCTGGAGTCCCCTCTAGCTTAGAAGCTCTAGAAGAGGTTCTTTCAAGGTGTATGGCTATCCTGAAGGATCTGTGCCTTTGTCACACTCACATGCATTGACAGTGTTAGTGGAAACTACCCAAAAGTGAAAGGATGTCTCAACATAAGCCTGCACCACACAAACAAGTCAAAGTGTATATGCCCTTCCAGAAGGGCATGATGATTATCTAGGCATCAGCTATGTGCCTTCTTTTAGGGTCCAGAGTAAGCACATTAACTCAAAATTTATTGTGTTTTTATAATGTGAACACAAAAAGGAATGGTAAGCCATAGAATGAACAGGAAGCAAAATAAGTTTATTTTATACACAGCATCTTCAAAGACTGAATTATGTGTACAAACAACTTGGGGGTAAAAAAAAATTTTTTTTCTGGACAATTTATCCAGTTGCTAAAACCTACTCTCCATTTCCTCAGAAAACTGGGTAGCGTGTTAGCAAGTCTTGTCCTTGGGAATATTGTTGGCAGAGATGTTATCTCCGGAAAGGGCAAGCAGAGGGATGCTCCATTTTGCATCTACTTGACATGAATAAGACTTTTTTTCTTATTTAATCAAAGATGCACTATTGACAGGAATATATGAGTTCCAGATTTCTTTACCCACTGCAGAACAAAACCTATAGTCTTTCCTCAGATGGTTGGCCTGTGGAGTTCCTCCAGTGTATATACAAGTATTAAACCTAGCATCTTGGTGAAGAATATGGTTTGGTACCAGTTTTCTTCCCTCTTGGATTGGCAGTGTTATTTACTTCAAGAAGATTTGAATCATTATACAATATACATAATTTGTTAGTGGTCTGACATGAAACAAATTGCTTAACCTCTCTAAAGCTCATATTTAAGGTAGTGGTAATAATGCCTATTTCTTAGAGCTATTGTTTTATAAGAAGATGATATATGCAAAGAGATCAGCAAAGTGGCAAAAAGATTTGTTTTTATTTCCTCTGCTATATTCTCTTATCTTGCTTTATTGCACTAACATTATATATGGATGGATATACTATGGACAATATACCTTTTTAGGGGAAAATGAAGGCCTTACCTCTTAACTTTTTAATATCTATTGCTCTTCAGTCTTATCCAGGTATTCACTGGACTAAAACAGTTCTGTCCCTCTCCAGGGCTTTATGGCTCCTGTGCCATGTCTTCATAGAATATTAGAACCAGAGAAAACCTTAGAGTTATTCATTTTCCAGATGAAAGAACAGATGACTGGAAAGATGAGGCAGCTTGCTCAAGGTCATTCAGCTAATAGTGACAAGACTGATGTTATACTCTATTTTACCCCATGTTTCACTTTGTCATCCAAACTAGTATCTGAAAATGAAGAACTTACAAATTTCTTTGGTTAGTTTCCTGCTAATTTCAGCAAAAACTACAACAATAAACAACAAAGATAATAATAACAAAATGGTCTATTTTTCCAGCTTCTTCTTGGCTCCAGATGATGTACTTAGATATTAAATCTAAAGTTTTGTAGTCAGGAGACAGAAATACAAATGACTGTGAGTAGATTTCAGAAATCAGTATGAATTAAACACATTCATAGAACCCAAATATCTCTAAACTCCAATTATCTTTGAAGGGCCCACTACAGGATCCAATAAGAGAATAGAAAGGCTCTCCCAGAACCCAAAACTCATGACCCAGGAATACTCAGTGGGCAACCAGCAGTATGATCCAGAAACAGGCTTCATTAAAGCACATAGCAGTGTACAAAGCTAGACCACCTGCATTGTTGAGACCTAGAATTTGTTCAAAACAAATAGAATAAAAGAGAAAAAGGGAAAAAATAAAAAATCAAAGCTTTAGTTAGCTCTAAGAGAGATAGTTTGTGTTTGCTCTAATGTCCCGTGAGAGGGTGTATTCATGAAGTAACTATGCCTGAAAATTTACATTTGTGCAGTTGGCAGCTCAGATATAGGACCAAAATATATAGTGAGTCGGAGGATGAGCCTGGTGATTGCTAGCACCATATGTGGGAATGATGCTTGTGACTTAGATGTGGAAAATGTATGTTTTCAAACTTGAGACCTCTGTAAGTACCATGTTTTGTACCATGCATACAGGTAACAAAGAGAATGGCTCAAGATGCTACTTCACAGGTAGTTATTACCAGAATCATCAAAACCTCAATGATTTGTGAGAGAAATAGGCAGTGAGTGCATTAGAGTTTCAGTCAACAGAGGTCACTAGGATTGAGGAGTTGAAGTAGGGCTTCCCAGGCCCCACAATTCTGGCTTGAGCTCTGCGCTCCCACTCTGATTATCTTTTACTGGAATCTTTGGGTCCTCACCCTGATAGTTCAACATAGGTTGTTTCGGTAGTATCCTTGTTGAACACTTAAATCCAATCAGGAAGTTTTCTACAAATGGTGACCCTAAGACTCTTTCTGAGATTTCCTCATTGTGCTTTCAAATGATTAGTCTATGTGGAATACTCTTTATCAGCCAGACTTAGCACACTTATTGTTTATATTCTTCTACTTACATGATTTTCAAGCTCCTATGTCTTCCTAACAAAGGCCGTCAAACATTATTATTTATTCCAATTTCTACAAATGTCCAAGTCTTTTTTTTTTCACCCCAGCAATAACCCTGAAATAGATTTCTTTCCTCCAGATTACTAATATCACTTATTTTTACACTGACACCTGCAAATGCTGAATTTTAAAGCTACCACTGCCAATTTATTCATACCCTTGAGTGACTGAGCTTCTGAATGACTGAGGAATTGTTCCTACCTATAATAGGGAATCTCTTCACTCTTCTCAGCCAGTCGCTATATCAACATGAAATAGAATATCACAGTTAGCCATATCACAATTAGTGAGCCATTAATAGGGAACTGGTCTGAGAGCCTCTTAATTTTTTCAAGATATAGTCAGTTGTTGTTATCCTTAACTAGTAAATAGTATTATCATCAGTTTTTGCTGGTAAATATTTAACAATCAGCTCTCCAGGTAAACAGTCCTGATTTCTACTATTCACTGATTTCCGTGGTGTAAATAGTCCCATCATGTCTGACTTAAAGCAGCATATTTGAGATGACTGAACACAGAATTGGGAAAAGAAGCTCACAATCAGCTCTTTTTAGCCCATATGAGGTGGTTGCAACAACACCAGTGAATAAGCATTATTTAACAATGCACTTTTTGCTGTAACTGAATAAAGGTGTCATTATCTTTCAATGGGTTTACAGTCTGAATGAGGAAAAAAGAGCATATGCACACAAAACATGCATATACTCATATATATTCTAATAAGGTGTAAAGCATAGGGGGATTTTTTTTAGAGTTCACAGTGGAAAGGTAATTATTAGTATGGCTATTTTAGTATATGGAAAATGCTGTGCATGTTTTCATGTTTAATAAGAAAAACAGAAGTCTATTACAAGGTATTTGCACGTGCTTAAAATATTGCTTTGATGAGTTAAAAAGGCAGCAATTAAATTTCCGTGTTGAGAACCCTTTTTTATTCAGTTCAAGTATTTTGAACAGCCACCCACAGGTCTCTGAATTTGGATGGTTACTCTGTTCATTCTCCAGGATGTAATGTACAAAGTGATTTATTCAATAAAAATCTATATAACATACTCTACCAGGTACTGCACAAAGAACTATTGGTGAAAGAGAATGAAATGGACAAGTGGGAGGAACAATGATATTGATATGGCTGCATATTTACCTACACAGTGGTGTGATCATATCTGCTATGAAAGGAATGTGCAGGATATTATGAGAACTCATGACAGGAAATTGATGTAGAATGGAAGTAGAAGTTCTCTGAAGATGTGATAATTAAACAATAACAGAAAATTTGAATGGAACTTAATAGAGAAAAAGAGTATTAGAAGGTACAGTAAAAGCCAAGCGAACTGTAGCACATATAAATCTCCAAAGCATTGAGGGGTGACACATTTTAGAAAGTTGACCATTGTGGACTGAATGCCAGAGAAGGGAAGATGGCCAGAGATGAAGCTGTAGAGACAAGGAAAAGCCAGATTAGGAAGAGTCTGGGGGATAGTACCTTAGAATTTGAATTTTATTCCAAGAAGTAAGATAGTCATTGGGATTGGGGTTGGAGGAAAAGTAAACGGGAGAGTGATATGATGAGAGGTCCCCTGAGGATCTCAAAAATGTGGCATTAAACACATATAACATGAAGCAGGTCTTGATTCCATTTAGTGTATTTCTGCTTTGGGGATGATATAAAGAAATACTTCTTTGAGCATCACTCCTATTTCTGGAAATCTTTTTACCAAAAAAAAAAAAAAAAGCCCAAATGCTCAGAATATCATCAGATGGTTTTATCTTTGTGGTGTCCATCTGGACAGGACTCTCTGGACTATCCTGACAGATGGGTGGGGGAGATCTGATGCTTTTTGTCTCTGAGAACAATAGAGACTTCCTGAGTGCTACCTGTCAGCCTTTTATTAGTTGCAGGAATCCAGTACTTTGAGAATGTGGATTTCCAAAAGTGATGGAGAGGAAGATGTTTGGAGGGTAGGGGATGGGAGGGGAGTGGTTGTCTGTGGACAAAGCAGCAGATTTGTTCCAGTTTTAGAATTTGGAGGAGAGTTCTGTTAGCTATTCACCAAGATTTCCCAATCCCTCTAGCACAAATGCTCAAAGTTCTATTGTGAGTTTTAACCTGGATAGAAGTGGGTTTTTAAGTGGTTAAATATCAATTTTAAGTTAACAACCTGAGACTTGACCATATCCATAGAAATTACCTAAATCAGCAGCTTGAAGTTCATTTCACACAGAGAGGGAGAGGAATTAGACTGGAGATTTGCTATTGATTCTCGGCTGCTGCTGCCTCCTCAGCTCCACTGATGGGTATTGGGGACATGTTTTATTTTTGTCTACTCTGAACTCATCCTTTCTTACAATGTGTCCCGGTACTACCAGCTTCCTCTCTGCCTCCTCCTATCAAAACAAACAAAACAAAAAAATTTCCTTGCTTCACTAGATGCCGCGTCTGCTTTGTTTCTTGACTTTCAAAATTTGTATTCTTACTGATTTTTTTATGGTGGTAAGAGTGCGTAAAGGGAAATGTCTCCAGAATTCAACACAAGAATATCATATTGTGAACTCCCTAACAGTCAGCTCCATTATATGATAGAATAAAATCCCAGGAGGTATAGTGAGAGGGCAGTCATCTGCATTACTTAGAACTCAACTGGACAAAGCGTCATGGAAAATGTGCTGCCAGGACTGTCAGAGCTTCAGCCAAATGAGAACGAAGAGAGTGAACATTAAAGATTTAGCTTCTCTCCTCATTTCAGTTTTTCTCTAGGCTGAATTCTGAAGCCCCTGCTAAAATCAGCTATATGTGTGCGTATTTGCTCAGTCATATCTGACTCTTTGCCATCCCACGGTCTGTAGACGGCCAAGCCTCTCTACTCATAGGATTCTCCAGGCAAGAATACTACAGTGGGTTGCTATTTGCTTCTCCAGGTTATCTCCCCAACCCAGGGATCAAACTAGGATCCCTTGCATTGCAGATGGATTCTTTACTGTCTGAGCCATCTGGGAATCCCCAAATCAGCTATTATCTATAAACAAAAAATTTCTTGTTTCACTGCTGCCACATTCCTTATACTAGGGGAAAAAGCAATTCTTCCTTCAGTGATCAAGAAGCAGCATAGATGCTCAGTTAAAAAATTTCAGATCCAAGTTCTAATTCTGGGCCTGTTCCCAATTCTGTAGCAATCCTATGGAAATGATATGGGAAAGGTCAGTATGTAACACTTCTACAAATGTACCTAATTATATTATGCATCTCTTCCTGCAAATTTTATCCACAAATCAGTAATGCTTTCATCCCACACACACACACACACAAAAACTATTTTCTGTTTGCAAGGTATTATAGCAATTACTCTGAGTCTATTTATGTATTTCTTTCTTTGTTGTTTTTTTTTAATATATATCAGCTGAAAGTCTGGCTCCAGACCAAAATCCTGTGTGATCTTTCAGCCTAGTCACTGGCAATCCCAGAGCATTGCTTGGCAGGCCCTGGGGGAGGGGAAGGTAGCTGTCCTCCCCATGCAGACTTGGTGCACTGTCAGGGCATTTTCTTCAAGGACCGGAGCAAGCTGTAGTCAAGGACGCAGGCTCAGGAACTTGTATTCAGAGGTTTCCATGTTGAAAGCCTCTGCTGAGGCACTTCCTAGGAGATTTTGCCAACACCTCTTCATCAGAGGTCTTGGCTTAAGTACTTTTCCTCACTCTGACTGAGTTTATCTTCATGCCTGCCTCTTCCCTCCCTTTGATCCTAGGTCTTGTAAAAAGGCGGGAGCCTTTTCTACAGAGCTCTTCCCTAGTGAGATGGTTCCCTCCTCTGTGCTACATGTCATCTGAGCCAATCCAGGGCCCATTCTGTGGGGAAGATGGAACATCGTGGAGCTGATACATTTTTTTTTAAATCTCTTGCCTCTACTGTCTCAGAAGGGAAGAAAGTCTTGATTGCTAACTTCCTATTTGACCCACTGTCTTCTCAGCCGACCAAACCAGCATTACATGACAGTAAAGAAAACTTTGTGACCCCAGTTATGTGAGCTACATGCATCAATGTTTTGAGGTAAATCTGTGTCCCTGATGCGTAGCAGTCTAGGTACAAGGAAAGGTGAAGTGGCTTTCTATGACAATGGTATAAGTATGGTAAATATAGCCCTCATCCTTCCAAAAAAATTCAATTAAAAAAATACTATGTTTTGATAAGCCAAAGTACCATATGCATAGCTCTCATAGTTTATGGAACTCTGTGGAAGACAAATAATGTTCCCTCCAGAGATGTCCACATCCTAATCCTGGATCCTGTTATGTTATTTTGTGTGCGTGTATGTGTGTGCTCGCGCGCTCGGTCAGTTCAGTTCATTCACTCAGTTGTGTCCAACACTTTGTGACACCATGGACTGCAGCATGCCAGGCTTCCCTGTCCATCATCAGCTCCCAGAGCATACTCAAATTCATGTCCATCAAGTTGGTGATGCCATCCAACCATCTCATCCTCTGGCATTACCTTCTCCTTCTGCCTTCAATGTTTCCCAACATCAGTATCTTTTCCAGTGAGTCAGTTCTTCACATCAGGTGGCCAGAATATTGGAGTTTCAGCTTCAACATCAGTCCTTCCAATGAATATTCAGGACTGATGTCCCTTAGGCTGGACTGGTTGGATTTCTTTGCTGTCCAAGGGACTTTCAAGAGTCTTCTCCAACACCACAGTTCAAAAGCATCAATTCTTTGGTGCTCAGCTTCCTTTATAGTCCAACTCTCACATCCATACATGATTACTGGAAAAACGATGGCTTATTACATGGACCTTTGTTGGCAAATTAATGTCTTTGCTTTTGAATATACTGTCTAGGATAGTCATAGCTTTTCTTCCAAGGAGCAAGCATCTTTTAATTTCTGGCTGCAGTCACCATCTGCAGTGATTCTGGAGCCCAAGAAAATAAAGTCTGTCCCTGTTTACATAATTTCCCCATCTATTTCCCATGAAGTGATGGGACCAGATGCCATGATCTTCGTTTTTTGAATGTTGAGTTTTAAGCCAGCTTTTTTACTTTCCTCTTTCACCTTCATCAAGAGGCTCTTTATTTCCTCTTCACTTTCTCCCATAAGATTGGTGTCATCTGCATATCCAAAGTTACTGATATTTCTTTCTGTGATCTTGATTCCAGTTTGTG
Organism: Redunca redunca; assembly: GCA_006410935.1. Classification (NCBI taxonomy): domain Eukaryota; kingdom Metazoa; phylum Chordata; class Mammalia; order Artiodactyla; family Bovidae; genus Redunca; species Redunca redunca. Next base: position 704,569 of record SJYQ01000309.1, read on the forward strand.
ATTCACCCAGTCTGGAATTTCACATGATGTACTCTGCATAGAAGTTAAACAAGCATGGTGACAATATACAACCTTGACGTACTCCTTTCCCAATTTGGAACCAGTCCATTGTTCCATCTCCAGTTCTAACTTGCTTCTTGACCTGAATACAGATTTCTCAGGAGGCAGGTAAGGTGGTCTAGTATTCCTATCTTTAAGAATTCTCCAGTTTGTCATTATCCACATAGTCAAAGGTTTTAAGTCAATGAAGCAGAAGTAGATGTTTTTCTTGAATTCTCTTGCTTTTTCTGTGATCTAACAGATGTTGACAATTTGGTCTCTGGTTCCTCTGCCTGTTCTAAATCCAGCTAGAATATCAGGATGTTCTCAGTTCATGCACAGCTGAAGACTAGCTTGAAGAAATTTCAGCATTACTTTGCAAGCGTATGAGATGAGTGCAGTGTTGCAGTAGTTTGAACGACAGAGGATGAAATGGTTGGATGGCATCACCGACTCAATAGCCATATGTTTGAGCAAGCTTCAGGAGTTGGTGATGGACAGGAAAGCCTGGCATGCTGCAGTCCATGGGGTCGCAAAGAGTCGGCTACTGAGCTGAACTAAACTTGAACATTCTTTGGCATTGTCTTTCTTTGGGATTGATGTGAAAACTGACCTTTTCCAGTCCTGTGGCCACTGCTCAGTTTTCCAAATTTGCTGGCATATTTAGTGCAGCTTTTCCACCACATTATCTTTTAGGATTTGAAGTAGCTCAGTTGGAATTCCATCACCTCCACTAGCTTTATTCATAGTGATGCTTCCTAAGGCCCACTTGACGTCACACACCAGGATGTATGACACTACATGAGTGATCACACCATCGTGGTTAACTGGGTCATTGAGATCTTTTTTGTATAGTTCTGTGTATTCTTGCCACCTCTCATTAATATCTTCTGATTCTGTTAGGTCCATACCATTTCTGTCCTTTATTGTGCCCATTTTGCATGAAATGTTCCCTTGGTATCTCTAATTTTCTTGAAGAGATCTCTAGTCATTCCCATTCTGTTATTTTCCTCTATTTCTCTGCATTGATTACTGAGGAAGCCTTTTTATCTCTCCTTGCTATTTGGAACTCTGCATTCAAATGGGTATATTTTTCCTTTTCTCCTTTGCCTTTAGCTACTCTTCTTTTCTCATCTATTAGTAAGGTCTCCTCAGACAGCCTTTTTGCCTTTTTCCATTTTTTCCCCCCTTGGGGATGGGCTTGATCACTGCCTCCTGTACAGTGTCGTGAACTTCTGTTCATAGTTTTTCAGGCACTGTGTCTATCAGATCTAATCCCTTGAATCTATTTGTCACTTCCACTGTATAATCATAAGGGATTTTATTTCAGTCATACATGAATTGTTTAGTGGTTTTGCTCTTTCTTCAATTTAAGTCTGAATTTGGCAATAAGGAGTTCATGATCTGAGCCAAAGTCAGCTCCTGGTCTTGTTTTTGCTAACCATATAGAGCTTCTCCATCTTCAACTGCAAAGAATATAATCAGACTGATTAATCTGATTTCAATATTGACCACGTGGTGATGTCCATGTGTAGAGTCATCTCTTGTGTTGTTGAATGAGGGTGTTTACTATGACCAGTGTGTTCTCTTGGCAAAACTCTGTTAGCCTTTGCCCTGCTTCATTTTGTATCCCAAGGCCAAATTTGCCTGTTACTCCAGGTATCTCTTGATTTCTTGCTTTTGCATTCCAGTCCCCTATGATGAAAAGGAAATCTTTTGGGGGGTGTTAGCTCTAGAAGGTCTTGTAGGTCTTCATAGAACCATTTAACTTCAGCTTCTTTAGCATTACTGGTCGGGGCATAGACTTGGACTACTATGATATTGAATGGTTTGCCTTGGAAACCAACGGAGATCATTCTGTCATTTTTGAGATTGCATCCAAGTACTGCATTTTGGATCTTTTGTGGACTGTGAGGGCTACTCCATTTCTTCCAAGGGATTCTTGCCTACAGCAACAATGGTAAACTAATACAGGCTCTTTCATAAGCATCCTTTCACTTAAATAGCAAAACAGCTTCTTGAAGTAGATATTATTATCTCTACCTGAAGAATTATATCCTATTTATAAGTTTTAGTTTGTCTATTTGGGGGAAATAATTTTCTCAGTCTTGCACAGCTAGTAAGAGACAGAGCTGAAACTCAAACATAGATCAATAAATCAAATCCCTATCTTTTTTTCTATGATATTTTCCACCCTTCCTAAGTTTCTTTGGAACCTCAGAAATATTTAGATGTGTTTTATTGCTGATTCTCACTGCCTCTTACCCTAATCATCTGTATATGCCTGGCCAAACAACCACAAACATAAATACAATGTTTTAACCAGTACCCCAGAAGCAATTCATGCTTGTCTACTTGCAAACAGCTTTAATGCACAAGATAAGTGAAATGAAGTGAAAGTCGTTCAGTTGTGTCCAACTCTTTGTGACCCCATGGACTGATAGTCCATGGAATTCTCCAGGCCAGAATATTGGAGTGGGTAGCTGTTCCCTTCTCTAGGGGATCTTCCCAACCCAGGGATCGAACCCAGGTCTCCCATATTGCAGGCGGATTCTTTACTAGCTGAGCCATAAGGGAAGTCCTATTCTCCAAAACATTGATGAAATAAACAGTTCATATACAAAAATCTTCAACTACAATTGTTTTTAATAGATAGTAGCTCTGATGTCATGTCTTTACTTCTTATTGCTAGCCTCTACCACCCAATTCTGCAAGAGAAACATTCCCCAGGACTGACTAGAAAAGAGGAACACTAAAGATACTGTAGTTGCAGCCATTCAAGGGGTGACACAGAAATGCCTTTGGTATTAAAGCAATATCCAGAAGTAGACAATAACTTTGAATTCCAATGAATTGAAATAGACCTTATTTACAAAGTAACCTCATATCATCCAAAACAAAGACACACCCTGAGACACAGATAAATCCAGACAGACAGACAGACAGAGATCTCATAGTTTTCTGCTTGAGATTTAAAATGTCTCTTTGACTCTTCTTTCTCTCTCTCTTTTTTATTTTCCCCTAGGCTTGAAATTCTAATTTGCCCAAGCCTGAGGTCTCAGGCAAATTGGGCTCTGTATTTCAAAGACGTGACAAACGTTGCATGCTGTGCTAAATCATTTTAGGATATCTCTCATGAAAATTCTTTTGGATTTTATGCAACTGGGATGAAGAAGTTAACTTTGTAACTGATCATCATCATGATCAGTTTGAAGGACTCTCTGTCCCTGGCTCCCTGACCAAATCAGGTTCTACTACTATGAGGTCACACCACTTAAAGGCTTTCCCACATGCCCTGAGAAAGCACATGTGTGGGTAGGAACAATTTATGACTGATTCGAGTCAATGGAAGGTCCAAGCAATGTCTATCATCCCACTGTCAAAAGCAAGAGCGTGCTGTCTCCTACAAGTGACTGGTTCCTTCTACCAACCATAGATAACCATCAAAAACCTCACAACCCTGCCCGAGAGGATGACAAGTATAAAAACAGCAAACTGGTGGACATGGAATGAATACTCTGAATAGCATGAACACTGCTTAGGAAGAGACCATGCCTCAGTAAAAAAGTAAATCAGACCTCCACTCAGTCATCATTCAGTGATGAACTGCTCTATATTCATTCTTCATGTCTCCCCAGCAGAAGGGTTCTGCTTTGATCACCTGCCCGTGTAGCTCTGTGTCTCCAATCTACTGTTTATCTCTTTTTCCACTTAGCAATTTCTGTATTACTGGGCCAGTCTTTTTAACAAAGATTCATCTCAGAAAATTTAAAAAAAAAAATTCTCAATTTTTGTCTTTGGTTCCCTGAGAAAAGGTTGCTGTGATAAGAATAATAAAAACATTAATTCGTGTTCTCACTTAATTAAGACATCGAGCCCAGCAGGCATGTATGGATATTCACATCTTTTTCAGATGAAAAAAAAAACTGAGTTTAGAGAAGTTAAGTATATTTCTTAAGATTATATGCACACAGACCTGGGTCTGATTCATAAGCAAATACTTTCTGCTGCTGCTGGGCAGGGTGAGAAGGCAAGACTGGTTTTCACAGTTGGTGATTTCTTGGAGCCATATGTGTCCAAGCCCTTCCCATTTCATAACCACTACTATGATCAATGAGGACTGAGCTCAGGGAAAGTGAATGGAGATCCATTCTTAAAATGAGAAGGAGCCCAATGAAAAGGCCAGGCAGACTGCTAAACTGAGTTATCAGTCTAAATGGTTTAGACAGACAGAATTTGGACTCAAAGCTAATGATATAAAAATTAGCCCAAAGAGATGAAAGCTGAAGCAGAACAGGCAGAAGTTTAAAGGTAGGGCCTGGATTCATTCCCCAAGCTGATTGGCACCAAGATGACATGTAATTATAATGAAACAATGTCTCTCTAAGAAGACAGATTAAGATAGATAAAATATAATAAACAAGAAAATAAACTAAGGCTGACCTGTACTCCATATGGACAGTGTAATTTGGTGACTTGCAGGAGAGTTGAGATAATACAGATAAATATTTTTTTCATGGATATCAGGAAAAAATTAAGTTTAAATAGTATGTTTAACTCATAATTTTATATTTTCAATGAGGCTAAGTTTGGGGAGACAGAGAAAGAAAGAATTTGAAGATAATGTCAGGAAGTACTGCTAAGTAAATGTGTGATAAAATTATAGCAATTTGGATAAGGCAAAAGTTATTAAGCTCTTATGAGAATACTCTCTGAAAAGAGGAAAATCTTTTATAAATCAATTATAATTGCAACAATTCCAACTAAAAGAAACAGATGACTATACATTTAATTAAGCAGTACTTCCTGTGATTTCTCTTACAAACTCACCAATGTGCTGGTTCCTTTAATGTTTGACAACACAGGGGAAGATAAAATACCTACTATCCATCGTGATGAAACAAATAGTCTTGCGAAGGCAGATAAAGTCCATAGAAAATTCGGCAAAAAAAAAAAAAATTGTTGAGCGTGAATCTGAGAGGCTCAGATGGTAAATCAGACACAAGAAGAAAAAAGCATGGAAAAGACCAGAGAAGTTTCATAGAATGGAGGAAATATAGTCTGCCCCTTGAAGGATATGTTGAATTTGCCTAAGTGTGGAGGAAAGAAAAGTATAGGAGAGTAAACAGTGTTATTTAAGATGAAATTAGTAGGTTGCATTTTTTTAGAGATGTAGAAATGAGGTAGGTAGTAAGTAGGCATTAAAGAGGTAAGCTATATTGGGGAAAGTAATCTAACCAAAATTAATGTGTCCAAGTAATTCAACCAACATAAAGGCTGTGCTCATTTCACATGCTAGTGTGGGAATGTGGAAACTAATCTAAAATTTGTTTTTGATCAAGGCCTGTTTTCGTCCTGTGGTCAGTCTGCCATAAAAAATGAGATCACAGGCTTCTGTCCAGGGACTATAAGAACAAGAGTTAAAAATTACCAGGGGCCTAGGAGAGAAACAGGCATTCATCCTCGGGCCTTTTGTTGATCCTGACAGGCCTTTCATTTAAGGTACAGGACAAGACATGCCTTACGTCCTAGGAGTGAGACCCCCCAAGAGTTGTTCCGAGAAGGTGATTGTCTCGAACAACTCAAGGAAATAATCTTTCTGAAAAATAACTGTACAATATGATTGAAGACTAGTAAATCGTCTCGGGCCAGTAATTAAGACCTATCACTAAAAAGGTTAAGATCTAACCACCAATCAAAAAGCTGCACTCCAACTGCACCTGTTTGTGGTTTTTGTGCTTATAAACTGCTGTATGACAGCTCTTCGGGGTTCGTCTCCCCGAATGGAGATTGAACCCCGGCGCGTCGGCCTAATAAATCCTCTTGCTAATTGCATCGAATCTGCGTCTCAGTGATCTTTGCGACGGCGAAGCCCTGGGCGGAGACCTTAGGGTCTAACACTAGCAAGGTAATGCTCAAAATCCTCCAAGCTAGGCTTCCATAATATGTGAATGGAGAACTTCCAGGTGTACAAGCTGGGTTTAGAAAAGGCAGAAGAACCAGACATCAAATTGCCAACATCTGTTGGATCACAGAAAAAGCAAGAGACTTCCAGAAACAAACAAACGAAAAAAAAAAAACCTGCTTCATTGACTACACTAAACTTTTGACTATGTGGATCACAGAAAAATGTGGAAAATTCTTAAAGGGATGGGAATACCAGACCACCTTACCTGCCTCCTGAGTAACCTGTATGCAGGTCAAGAAGCAACAATTAGAACTTGACCTGAAACAATAGACTAGTTCAAACTGGGAAAGGAGTATGTCAAGGCTGTATACTGTCACCCTGCTTATTTAAATTCTCTGCAGAGTACATCATGTGAAATGCCAGCTGGATGACTCACAAGCTGGAATCAAGATTGCTGGGAGAAATATCAACAACATCAGATATACAGATGATGCCTCTCTAATGACAGAAAGTGAAGAGGAACTAAAGACCTCTTGATGAAAGTGAAAGAAGAGAGTGAAAGAGGTAGCTTAAAACTCAGCTTTCAGTAAACGAAGATTATGACATCTGGTCCCATCACTTTTTGGCAAATTGATGGGGATAAAGTGGAAACAGTGGCATATTTTATCTTGTTGAGCTCCAAAATCATTGCTGATGGTGACTGCAGCCATGAAATTAGAAGACACTTGCTCCTTGGAAGGAAAGTTTTGATATATCTAGACAATGTATTATAAAGCAGAGACATCACTTTGGTGACAGAGGTCTGTCTAGTCAAAGCTCTGGTTTTTCCAGTAGTCGTGTATGTATGCGAGAGTTGAGCCATAAAGAAAGCTGATCACGGAAGAACTGATGCTTTCAAATTGTGGTGTTAGAGAAGATTCATGAGAGTCCCTGCACAGCACGGAGATCCAATCAGTCAATCCTAAAGGAAATCAACCCTGAATATTCATGGAAAGACTGATGCTGAAACTGAAGCTTCAATACTTTGGCCACCTGATGTGAAGAGCCGACTTGCTGGAAAAGACCCTGATACTGGGAAAGGTTGAGGGCCGGAGGAGAAGGGGGCAACAGAGGATGAAATGATTGGATAGCATCACTGACTCAATGGACATGAATTTGAGCAACTCCAGGAGATAACAAAGGGCAAGAAAACCTGGCATGCTGCAGTGCATGGAGTCACAAAGAGTTGGACACAACTTAGTGAATGAACACAAACACACAAAGGTTTGGCATTAGTGTCAGCTGGGAGAGTCTCTGGATTTATAGTGACATATTTTTCGCCTCACCAGCTTTTCACTTCATAAATAGCTGGGCTCAAAGACTCACCTCTTTAAAACAGTCACTCTGACTGTAAAGTCTATGATGATGGAGATGAAAATACTTACTCATAAGGGCACTGGGACATGCTATAGCATATGCTATACGTCAGGCACTATACTAGAAAGCCTGAGGATATTGAAATGTCAGTTCCATTTAAGGCAATTTTCTGTCTTGAAACCAAACCAAAACAAACAAAAAAGCAAACTCACCATCTGGGAGGGAAAGCAGATAAATAAATGTCTGATTATAATGTATTATGAAAATGGTAAGGAGACAGTTAAGGACATTTCAAGGTATCATATGCAACAATTAACCAAATCACCATGGTCAGGGAAAAAGAGACAGTTAAGGGTGTTTGAGTAGTAACTGGAAAGACAGGTAGACATGAACAAAGTCAATTAAGTAGAGAAGGGTACCAAAAAGAAAGAGGGAAGATAGTATGTAAAAACAAAAATAAGAAGGAACAATGTTCAGAGAGTAGTAAATGTTTCAGTATACTGATATATAGGCAGCATTGAAATAGAAATTAAAGAATGAAGTTAGCAAGAAAGCAGAGACACAGCTTATCAAAACATGAATTAGATTAACCTTCCTTTAGAAAAGAACTGTAGATACACATTAACACACAAACACATACACAAATACATACATGTCTGATACACGCGGTTAGATATTTGCATTGAAGAGCACCAGCTAAAGCAGCTCCTGAGGGGCATGGTACTTGAAATCAGGGTGATACACAAGGTGAAGGACACGCTGATCTTGAGCTTTTCTGGGGACATTTTCTGGTTGACAGTGCAGGGAATAAAGCCCCAAGCACTAAGTGTCAGTTTAGCGAACTGAAGAATCTAAAGAGTCAGAGACCAAACGTCAGGCACACGTGTATACCTGTGGTGGGTTCGTGTTGATGTATGGCAAAACCAATACAATCTTGTAAAGTAATTAACCTCCAATTAAAATAAATAAATTTATATTAAAAAAAATGAGTGACATTTTGGAACAGAAGGAATCACGGAGAAACAAGTCTAAAAATCTGCATACAAATATCCTCAAGTCATTTAATAACTTCCAGATCCTTCACACAATAGGAAAAGTCCATGAAACCCAGCATAAAAGCTTAGTAAATGAAAGAACAGAGCACAGATTTCTGGTGTCACTAAGAGCCAGGGTGATGAGGAGAACAGTTCAAACACCTGCCAAGAGGGCCCTTGGTAAACACCTGGGGATTTGTGCTGAGCCCCCAGAAGGACGGCATTAGAAATGAGAACGAGTCCTAGGATTAAACACAAAACTAACACAGATCAATAAAGCTGAAAACTGTCCTTAAAAGGACAAAGGTCATTTGCTGCAACACTACCTTTGTGACAAGAGAAAATGTACGTTCACAGAAAGAAAACATCATTAAGATTTACTTTTTTTTTCATTCATAAATCCAGGATCCAATCAATAAATTATGATAATACATGGCAAAAATAAAGACTAAGTGACATCAAATCAATAGAAAACAAGGAATAAAAGATTTTTAAAAAATCAGGATTTTCAGAAAAGACCTTTAAAATAGTTACAATCAATACATTTTGAAAAAAAAAAAGAATTATAAGCAAAAAACTTAAAACATGAAAATATATCAAGCTAAAAATTATAGAAATTGCCTATAAAATATACCCAAAGCTTAAAAATAATTATCCCAGATATAAATATGGAACTATGCCCCCCCCCAAAAAAAAAAGAAAAAGAAGCACACAGGAAAGGTACAAGTGAGGATGTCACGGTTAGTTTTTTAGGATGCATATGGAAAGTTCACTGTATTGTGTGCGCCCCAACACTTTTGGAGAGTAAAAGGAGCACTATTGGGTAGAGGGATTTGGCTACCAAACAGCAGAAACAAAGTCCTCAGTTAATGCTCTGCGGCCTCCGCTCTCTTGTCCTCCCTTCACTAGATGAAGTCTGCCCCAGGAAGTGGGCTGATGGGGCAGTGATCTTGGACAAGATAGTTCTCTTCAACCAAGGACAAACGGTATTGAAGTAGAGCAGAGTGCTATGGCCCTCAGGTCCTCTGTCTGCCTTTTGTCCGTAGAAAAACTTTAACCAAAGACTCAGTTTAATCGGAGAAGTGAGAAAATGCAAAAGCAAAGGAGAGCAAATAGGACAAAATAAAAACAGTCATTAAGCAAAGTCAAGGACCTTAAATTCCTCCTCAAGGGCTATCGATAGTATTCTGGCCCATATACAATGAGCTGCACTGTATATACTAAAATGCCCACCTGATGGAAGAAGTTTGACCACATGAGGCTCAGGCTATCGGACATAAGCTGCTACCCTTCCAGGAATTGGCCTAAAGAAAATGAGAATGAACCAGTCCTGAACATGGAGATCAACTGTACTTAAGACAATCGAGATGACACTGATCAGACCACTGCATAACCAGCTTCTAGATGACTGTCAGAACCGATGGTGCTTCTCCATGTAATCCCCTCCTTCCACCTGTATAGCCCCTCTCCTTGGAACCTCCCCTTTAACTCTTCAAAATTCTCGCCTGCCAGTTGTCAGAAGAGGGGATGGGAAGACGTGGAGTTGGCCTCTGGACATGAGTCCACCATTGCTCCTAGTGGCCAACCTAGAAATAAAGCAAGCATTCCTTTCCACCATCCTTGCCTCTTTATTGGCTTTTGAGCAGCAAGCAACGGGACCCCACTTTAACAATATGGAGAGAAACCAAGCTGTGTGCTGTTGGCTATTAACACTAGAGCTGTTGAGTGAATGAATGTTTCAGTCCTGAAGAGGTTAGATCTGGGCAGTGCAATGCCATGTCTAGTACAGTTTTATCTCTTAGGTACTTGAATCTGCAAAAATAACCTGAAGATGTTGAGGGTTCAGACCAGACCATGTCAATAAAATGAATATTGCAGTAAAGTGATTGGCATGAACTTGTTGGTTTGCCAGTGCATAGAAAGTTATGTTTATATGGTGTGTGAAATAGCATTATGTCTAAAAAAATCAATGTACATATCTAAATTTTAAAATATGCTATTAAAAAAAATGCTAATCCTCATCTGAGCCTTCAGGGAGTCATAATCTTCTTAAAATAGTAACATCAATGATCAGTGATCATGAATCACCATAACAAATGTAATAGTAATGAAAAAGCTCAAAATGTTGCAAGAATTACCAAAATGAGACACAGAGACACAAAGCGAGCAAATGCTAATGTGAAAATGGTACCAATAGGCTTGCTTTAGGAAGGGTTGCCACAAACCTTTGGTTTGTTAAAAACAAAAACACTATCTTTGAAGTACAGTAAAGTAAAGCACCCTAGAGAAGGAAATGGCTACCCATTCCAATATTTTTGCCTGGGAAACCCCATAGACAGAGGAGTCTGGCAGGCTACAGTCCATGGAGTCACACATGGACAAGAGTCAGACAACAACTGAGCGACTTTACACACACACACACGCACAAAGTGAAACACTGTAAAATGAAGCATGTCTGTACTTGTATCTTAAAAGTTCATAAAGCAACTTCTTCAGGATTCTGGTAAACTTTATCCCCCCCCCCCAACGCCGCCCGGATGAATTGTATAAGGAGAATATTTATGGTATTGGACTTTACCTATTCAGCTGCATTCTAGGCCAAAACTTACTATCTTTGTCTACCATTGATTCTAGATTCCTCTCTCCTGGTATAGGTGAATTACCTGGTGGGGTGACAACCCCTCATTTCTAGCTGAGTCAGCGAGGCTTTTTGTCTTTGAATCAGGGTGCTATGTTTGTTCATTTGCCATCATAGCCACTCAGCAGATTCCTGAAGGGATCATTTAGATGTTAAACATGTCTCCCTGCCCTGTTTTACAATAGTAGTCTGAACTCCCTCTAAATACACATGTCATGGTGGTGACTCCTTTCCTTGCCTGAGAAAGAATGGGCGACAGTTTCTGGGGGCAATTTAATAGCACTGCTGCTGTCTGGAAATGAATACCTCTGAACTTACAGAGCCCAAGATTGTTGTTTTTTTTCCTTGGAAGGCATTGGGTTTGTAAGGCTGAGATTATGATGGAGGTACCTGAGGATTCATAGACTTTCCAGAATCACCCTCCATTTGCCACATGGTAATGAAAGTATACCTGCTGTAGTCTCCTCCCAGGAAAAGGATGAACAGGCTTCCTTACTACTCCTTTTATCTAACTGTGAATATTAGAAAGAACTATAAAACCACAGGCAGGAAGCTGTGGTACCATGCAGTTCTTGGAAGAATGCCAGAATAAGTTACCTTCTCTGACATAAAGACTGCTCATGAGGGATTATGGACATGAGATGTTTCCGACAATAGCCTCCCTTTCAAGGCTTTAGTTTTCCAAGTGTTGCCAATGTTCCAATTTGGCTCCCAGGACATGATCTGATATTTACTGATGTGCATCGTGACTAAAGTAAAAAGAAAATCGATAAGCTGTCCATCCAACATCTGATGCTCGTGAAACTTGCCTTTGGGTCCACCCACCTCCATGCTGCAGGCTCCTGCTGCCTTGCTCTCAACTCCCATTGCATCCTTGCTGTTCTTCTCAGTGTGCATTAAGAAGTGTCAGGGATGCCACCAGGATTGCATGTTTCCTCTGATTCACTGTACATTCTGATCCTCCCGAAATTTTATTTCCAGCATAATCCTGGAGACACTTGGAATAACAGTGAGAGGGCAGAATTTGGAATTTGGTAATCTAAAGCTCTCATCTTCCAACATCACTTTGGAAAAACATTTTACACTTCACATTTCGGGACACCAGGCACCTCGTCTCTAAAAGGAAATATCAATTTCTCTTTCAGCTAAATACTTTTGTGGTTCTATAAGATATTACAGGGATTTTAATTTGCCAAAGTTTTGCCAAAGGGAAATAAGTATTTTACATAATCCTGAAACTTTCCAAGGATGAAATATGCCTGATTCATTGCTATTTCTATCATATGGCATTGGTTCGAGCAGATCTGAATTACTGATTGATGGATGAAGTTGAGTTTTTTTAGCCAGCTAATTTCATAAACATTTATAATGAAACAAAAATAGAATGAATGACATGGGACCAATTATAGGGTGAGTCACATAACATTGGAGCTGCCCTAGTTAAACCTCAGCTTCTTTGGCTATAAATTAAGGACATTACCATGTCACAGGGTTTCCATAAGGTTATCTGATTTGATACTTATAAATCACATAACACTGTGCCTAAGCTTGTTAACTGTTTAATATACCTTGTCACTTTTCTCAGGTTTTGATTGCAAGGTCAGTAATTATGTAAATAACAAGTAATATGCTGACAGCAATTAGGAAGAATGTTCCTCTTCCTCCTTTGAATAACCATGAAAATACTGAGTTCTAAACCCCCAGCCCTCCTACACATAAAGAAATTAAATGGGCCCTTAATGTTTAAATTTATCAATGCTATATAAATAAGGATGGCAAATGAAGTCCAAATGTTTGTCATCTCTGTTAAAATATATTTTCCAGCCTCAGGGAACTTTAATACTACTGCCAAAGCCCGTGTCTTGTGCCCCCTTATACTCACAACATCCCTCCAGGTAGCTCCTACCCTCCTAGCTAAGAGCAGAGTCTATGCAAATTTTAAAAAGTTTTTTCAAAAGTTAAGTTTCATAAAATCCAATCAAATTATTTTTGTAGTTCTTCCTTATTAGGACCCATCTAAGAAAACTGTGGTTTCCCAAAATCCATGATTATTTCTCCTGTAATTATTTTATGTTGGATGATTTTAATTGAGTTAAATAATCCATTTTGGGTAAATTTATACATCTAGTATGTGATAAGGGTCAAAGTTTTTTTTTTTTTCCTAAATAGATATTCTGTTTTTTTCAGCTGCATTTTATAAAGATTATTCTTTCACACACTGAATTATCTTAACATCTGACATTTTTACTGCAAATCAACTGGGAATGTGTGTGTATTTCTTCTCTCCTTACTGTTCTGTTCAGTTGATCTATCTGTCTGATGCAAATATGACATTGTCTTAAATACTGTTAGGTAGTGTGGTTTCAAGATTATTTTGTACATTTTAAATCATTTACACTTTCACAAAACATTTTAACAAATTGCACCTTGTAAAAAAAAAAACAAAAAACGCTGTTTGTATTTGACATAGGACCACTAGTACAATACTGAATAGAAGTGATGAGTGTATATAACCTATAACTCCCAGTCTTAGGCAAGTGGTATCCATTGTTTTACCTTTAAACATGATTTTAGCTGTAGATTTTTCATAAATGTCCTTCATCAGTTTTAGGAAGTTATTTTCTATTCTTTATTCAGTTTGTGCAATGAATATGTGTTGACTTTCAGCAAATGCTATTCAGCACATTTTTCCCTTGAAGAAGGAAATGGCAACCCGCTCAATATTCTTGCCTGGGAAGTCCCATAGACAGAGGAGCCTGGTGGGCTATAGTCTATGGGGCTGCAAAGAGTTGGACATGAGTTAGCAACTATACAACAACAACAAATTCAGCATATATAAAATAATCATATTTTTCTCCTTTATTTCATTAATAAAGTAAATAGAATTGATTGCCATTCACATGTTAAAAGAACATTGCTTCCTCATACAAATTCTACTCAGTCATTATTTTTATCAGTTTTACATATTGGATTTTATTTTTTAATATTATCTTAAAGATATTTTTGTCTAACTTCATGAGGAAAATTTGTTGGTAATGTTTATTCTTCGCAGTGTCTGTTTTATGAATAAGGATAAACTTGGTCCCATAAAATNTCTTCTTGTGCTAGTTTTCATAATTTATTTCTTTTATGGAATGTTTACAGTAAAACTAAGCTGTCAAATTTATTGATATGGCTTTCTTCATAATATTCAGTTTTTCTCCCATCTAAATAGCAGCTTTAATTAAATATACTTCACATATCATGTAATTCAACCCTATATAATGTACAATTCAAAAATTTTTGTTTTGTTTCATTTTGGAAATTTGCTCTATTCCTTGTGAACCACGACAGTCAGTTTTACAACATTTGTCAGTCCAGAAAGAATTCCAGTACCCATCAGAGGTCGCTTTGCACTTCTCCCTACCAACCCCAGTTCTAGTGTGATTTCTAGTCACTAATGTGATTTCTGTCCATGTATATTCTTATTCTGGACATTTCATATAAACGAAATCATGCAAGATGTCATATTTTTGTGTTAACTAACTTCTTCCACTTTCCATAATATTTTTAAGCTTCATCCATGTTGTAGCAGATGTGAGAATTTCATTTTTTCATTGTTGAATAATATCCCATTGTACAAATACACCACTTTTAATTTTTCCATTCCTTAATTGATAGACATTTGGATTGTATACATTCTTTACTTATTATGAATAATGGTTCTATGAACATTAGTGTACAAGTTTTTGTGTAGACATATTTTCAGTTGTCTTGGATAAATACCTAGGAGTGGAATTTGCTGGGTCACATCGCAACTTTATGTTTAACCATTTGAGTAACAACCAGAATGTTTTACAAAATGGCTGAAACATTTTACATTCCTACCAGCAGTGAATAATTCCAGTTCCTCCACTTTCTTGCTGACACTTGTTATCCTGTCTTTTTTATTTTGGGCATCCTACTATGTGTGACATAGTATCTCACTGTGGCTAGTATTATTGAACATCATTTCATTTGCTTATTGGACAACTGTATAACTTCTTTGTAGACATGAATATTCACATAGCAGTTTAGAATGTTCTGTAGATGTCTGTTAGTCCTTGTTGGATCATCAGTTGAGTTCAGTTCAGTTGCTCAGTCGTGTCCGACTCTTTGCGACCCCATGAATCACAGCACGCCAGGCCTCCCTGTCCATCACCATCTCCCGGAGTTCACTCAAACTCACATCCATTGAGTTGGTGATGCCATCCAGCCATCTCATCCTCTATCATTCCTTTTTCCTCCTGCCCCCAATCCCTCCCAGCATCAGAGTCTTTTCCAGTGAGTCAACTCTTCACATGAGTTGGCCAAAATACTGGAGTTCCATCTTTAACATCATTCCTTCCAAAGAACACCCAGGGCTGATCTCCTTTAGAATGGACTGGTTGGCTCTCCTTGTAGTCCAAGGGACTCTCAAGAGTCTTCTCCAACACCACAGTTCAAAAGGATCAATTCTTCAGCACTCAGCTTTCTTCACAGTCCAACTCTCCATACATGACCACTGGAAAAACCATAACCTTGACTAGATGGACTTTGTTTGCAAAGTGATGTCTCTGCTTTTGAATATGCTATGTAGGTTGGTCATAACTTTTCTTCCAAGGAGTAAGCATCTTTTTTATTTTTTTTAATCTTTTTTTTTTAAATTTTTATTTTTACTTTATTTTACTTTACAATACTGTATTGGTTTTTCCATACATTGACATGACTCCACCACGGGTGTACATGAGTTCCCAAACATGAACCCCCCTCCCACCTCCGTCACCATAACATTTCTCTGGGTCATCCCCTTGCACCAGTGTCTTAATTTCATGGCTGCAGACACCATCTGCAGTGATTTTGGAGCCCAGAAAAATACAGTCTGCCACTGTTTCCACTGTTTCCCCATCTATTTCCCATGCAGTGATGGGACCAGATGCCATGATCTTCGTTTTCTGAATGTTGAACTTTAAGCCAACTTTTTCACTCTCCTCTTTCACTGTCATCAAGAGGCTTTTTCATTCTTCTTCACTTTCTGCCATAAGGGTGGTGTCATCTGTATATCTGAGGTTACTGAGATTTCTCCCAGCAATCTTGATTCCAGCTTGTGCTTCTTCCAGCCCAGCATTTTTCATGATGTACTCTGCATATAAATTAAATAAACCGGTGACAATATACAGCCTTGATGTACTCCTTTTCCTGTTTTGAACCAGTTTGTTGTTCCATGTCCAGTTCTGACTGTTGCTTCCTGACCTGCATACAGATTTCTCAAGAGGCAGGTCAGGTGGTCTGGTATTCCCATCTCTTTCAGAATTTTCCACAGTTTCTTGTGATCCACACAGTCAAAGGCTTTGGCATAGTCAATAAAGCAGAAATTTTTCTGGAACTCTCTTGCTTTTTCCATAATCCAGCGGATGTTGGCAATTTGATCTCTGGTTCCTCTGCCTTTTCTAAAACCAGCTTGAACATCTGGAAGTTCAGTATTGTTCAAAGCTTCCATTTTCTTGTTGATCTTCTGATTAATTTTTCTGTCATTTATGAAAGGGGTGCTAAAGTCTGCAACTGTTACTGTTGGATTGTCTGTTTCCCTTTCAATTTTGTCAGTTTTTATACTTCCTCAATTTTAGCATTCTGTTATTAGCTGCATATATATTTATAATTATTATATCTTCCTGAGAGATTAAACTTTATTTTTTTAATTGTGGTAAGAATGCTTATGAGATATCCACTCTTGCAGGTTTTAAGTGCACAATATATTGTTATGTATAGGCAGAATATTGTGCAGCAGATCTCTAGAAATAGTTTATCTTGACTACTGAACTTTTATACTCCTTGATTAACAACTCCGCCTACCCCCTTCCACCCAGCTACTGGCAACTG
The DNA here is from genome assembly GCA_006410935.1 of Redunca redunca. Lineage (NCBI taxonomy): Eukaryota > Metazoa > Chordata > Mammalia > Artiodactyla > Bovidae > Redunca > Redunca redunca. The sequence continues at coordinate 721,421 of SJYQ01000309.1, forward strand.
CTATTCTGATTTTTGCTTCTACGAGTTTAACTATTTTAGATACCTCATATAGATGGAGGTCTTTCTATTTGTCTTTCTATGACTTGATTATTACATTTTGCATGCTATCAGGATTCACTCAAATTGTCAATACTGCAGGATTATTTTTTCTCTTTTGATACTGAATGATATGCATTGTGTGTATACCTCCTTTTTATAACCCATTCACCTATTCATAAACATTTCAATTCCTTCCACATCTTCATTATTGTCCATAGTGCTGCAGTAAAGAAGGCGATGGCACCCCACTCCAGTACTCTTGCCTGGAAAATCCCATGAACGAAGGAGCCTGGTAGGCTGCAGTCCATGGGGTCGCTAAGAGTCAGGCACGACTGAATGACTTCACTTTCACCTTTCACTTTCATGCATTGGAGAAGGAAATGGCAACCCATTCCAGTATTCTTGCCTGGAGAATCCCAGGGACAGAAGAGCCTAGCGGGCTGCCATCTATGGGGTCACACAGAGTCGGACACAACTGAAGTGACTTAGCAGCAGCAGCAAACATAAAGTACAAATTACTCTTCAAGATGCTGATTTCAACTCTTTGGGATAAATGCCAAGAAGTGGGATTTCTGTCATATAATAGTTATGTTCTTAATTTTCTGATGAACCTTTGCATTGTTTTTCTTAGTGGCTACATCATTTTGCTTTCCCATCGGCAATGTACAAGAGTTCCATTTCTCCACATTATCGTTAATAGTTGATATCTTTTGTTTTAGTGATAATAATTATCCCAACAGGTGTGAGGCACTATCTCACTGTGGCTTTGATTTGAATTTATTACCTTGATAAATAGTGACATTGAGCATCTTTTCATATACATTGGACATTAGTATGTCTTTTTAGAGAAATGTCTACTCATGTTCTTAGTTCATTTAAAATCATGTACTTGGTTTTTCTTTCATTTGTAGTTATAACAGTTTTTGATATTAATATTTTAGAAATTAACCCTGTATCAGACATATGGATTGTAGTATCTTTGCTTTCTCCATAGATGATCTTCCCACTTCGCTTATTTTCTTCCTGAGTAGAAGCCTTTTAGTTTGATGCAGTCCCATTCATCTATTTTTGCTTTTGTTTTCTGTGATTTTGGTGAAATCATGAATACTCATGAAATCATTGGCAAGACAAATTCCATGCTTTCCCCTATATTTTCTTCAAAGAATTTTACAGTTTCAAATATTATGTTTGAGTCTTTAAATTTTGAGCTGATTTTTGTTTCTGGTATAAGATAAAGGCCCAGTTTGATTTTTTTGCAGGTGAATATTCACTTTTCCCTACACCATTTGTTGAAGACAGTATCCTATACTTATAGTGTGTTCTTGACACTCTGGTAGAACATCAGTTGGCCACACATGTGTGGGGCTATTTCTAGACTCTCTGTTCTGTTCCATTAACCTATGTCTGTCTTTATCTTGATAGCATGTTTTAGTGACCACAGCTTAATGATATATTTTGAAATCAGCCTGTGTAATGCCTACACAATTGCCCATTTTCAGGATTTCTTTTTTGTTTTACTCTTAAAGGTACTTTATTTAAAATTTTAAAATTAATATAAATTTTAGGAACTTCCCTGCTGGTCCAGTGGTTAAGACCTGCGCTTCCACTCCACTCCAAGGGGAACATGTGCCATGAGGTGGGGCCAAAAGTGAAATAAATAAATAAGTCATTTTTCTTCTGTAAAAACGCCTTTGGGATTTTTGATAAGGATTGCATTGAATTTGTAAATCACTTTGGGTAATATAAACATGTTAACAATATAAAGTCTTCTGATAGATGAACATGGAATTACTTTCAATTTGTTTGTGTCTCATTTAATTTCTTTCATCAAGATTTGTAATATTCAGGGTACAGTGTTTTACTTCCTTAAGTTTATTTTTAACTATTTTATTATTTTTAATGCTATTATAAATGGAATTGTTTTTGTAATTCTTTTTTCAGATATTTCATTATTATTGTTAACAATTTTGATATTTTTATTTTTGTATCCTGAAACTTTACTGTATTCATGTATTAGTTCTAACAGTATTCCAATGGAGACCTGTGGGCTTTTCCATATATGAGTTCAAGTCATGTGCAAATAGAGGCAATTTGATGCCTCTTACTTATTTTTCTTGCCTCATCCCTAGGCTAGAACTTACAATACTGTGCTAAAGATAAGCAGCTTGGGTAAGCAACCTTGTCTTCCTGATCTCATTGGAAAAGCTTTCAGTTTTTTGTTGAGAATGTTAGCTCTTGGCTATTTATATATGAACTTTATTCAAATGGTAAAGAATCTTCCTGCAATGCGGGAGACACAAGTTCGATCCCTGGGTTGGGAGGATCCCCTGGAGAAGGAAATGGCAACCCACTCCAGTATTCTTGCCTAGAGCATTCCATGGACAGAGGAGTCTGGCAGGATATAGTCCATGGGGCCACAAAGAATTGGTCATGACTGAGCAAATATAGATACATAGATGTTTATTTAATCCCCTGCTATTCCTAGTTTGTTAATTTTATGATTAAAGATTGCTGGATTTTGCTTTTATTAGATGATCATATAATTATTATTCTTATTATTTTAATGTGGTATATCACATTAAATGAATTTTTGTTGTTGATCCTTACTTGCATCCCCAGGGATAAATCCCAGTTGGTCATGGTGTATGATCTTTTGAATGTGTAGTTGAATTCGGTTTTGCATCTGTGTTCATATGGAATGTTTGCCTGTAATTTCCTTTTCTTGTAGTGTCTCTGTCTGGTTTTGGTATCGGGATAATTCTAGCTTCAAAACTAAGTTTTGAAGTGTTCCCTCCTCTTTAATTTTGTGAAAGAGTTTCAGAAGGATTGCCTTTAATTCTTTAAATGTTAAGTAAAATGTGCCAGTGAAGCCATCTGGCCCTGAATTTTTCTTTTTTGGAAGGTTGTTGATTACTGACTCAATCTCCTTACCAGTTATTTTTCTGTATATTTCTAGGAATGTATCCAAGTTTTCTAGATATTCAGTTCTTTGGTGTATAATTGTTCATAGCAATCTCTTATGATACTCTCTATTTCTGTGGCATCAGTTATAATATCTCCTCTTTCATGTGCTGATTTTGTTTCTGTACTCTCACTTTTTTCTTTGTTATTCTAACCAAAAGTTTGTTGATTTTATATTTTTTTTCCAAAAAAGAA
>SJYQ01000309.1:724622-768698 GCA_006410935.1 Redunca redunca
TTTGTTGAGATTTTTTTCCTATTGTTTTCTCTTCTCTGTTTTACTTATCTATGATCTAATCCCTATTATTTCCTTTTTCTACTAACTTCAGCCTTAATTCTCTCTTCCTTTTCTTGTTCCTTGAGGTATGAATTTATATTTTTTATTTGAGGTCTTTCTTCTTTTTTAATGTAGATATTTATTGTTATGAACTAGTACTGCTTTTGCCTCATCTCATTGATTTTGGTATGTGTGTTCATTTTTATTTGCTTTAAAATTTTTTCTAATTTCCCTTTTGATTTTCCCTTTGACACATTGGTTGGTCAGAAGTGTTCTATTTAATTTTCATATATTTGTGAATTTTTTGGTTTTCCTTTTGCTGTTGACTTCTAGATTTTTTCCATTCTGTGTAGAGAAACTACATAGTATGATTTCAATGTTCTTAAACTTGTTAATCCTTGTGACCAATTATATGATCTATTGTGTAGAATACCTCATATGTACTTGAGAAGCATGACTTGTTCTGCTGCTGTTGGGTTGAATATTGTATGTATGTCTATAAGATCTGTTTGTTATATTGTTGTTATTTAGTTCCTAAGTCATGTCCAACTCTTTGCAGCTCCATGGACTGCAGCATGTCAGCCTTCCCTGTCCTTTCCTGGAGTCTGCTCACACTCATGTCCACTGAGATGCTGCTGCCAGCCAACCATTTCATCCTCTGTTGCCGCTTTCTCCTCCTGCCCTCAATCTTTCCCAGCATCAGGGTTTTTTCCAGTTAATCAGCTCCTTGCATCTGATGGCCAAGATATTAGAGCTTCAGCTTCAGCATCAGTCCTTCCAATGAATAGTCAGGGTTGATTCCCTTTAGGATTGACTGATTTGATCTCCTTGCTGTCCAAGGGACTCTCAAGAGTCTTATCCAGCATCACAGTTCAAAAGCATGAATTCTTGGTGCTCAGCTTTCTTTATTGTCCAACTTTCACATTCATACATGACTACTGGAAAAACCATAGAGTTGACTATATGGACCTTTGTCAGCAAAGTTATATCACTGCTTTTCAATGCACTGTCTATGTTTGTCATGGGTTTTCTTCCAAGGAACAAGTATCTTTTAATTTCATGGCTGCAGGTACCATCTGCAGTGATTTTGGAGCCCAGGAAAAGAAAATCTGTCACTGTTTCCACTTTTCCCCCATATATTTGCCATGTAGTGATGGGACCAGATGCCATGATCTTATTTTTTGAATGTTGAGTTTTAAGCCAGCTTTTTCACTCTCCTCTTTTACCCTCATCAAGAGGCTCTTTGGTTCTTCTTCACTTTCTGCCGTTAGGGTGGTATAATCTGCATATCTGAGATTGTTGATATTTCTGCCAGCACTCTTGATTCCAACCTGTGATTCATCTAGCATTGTTCAAGTCTTCTTTGTCTTTATTGATTTTTCCATCTGGTTATTCTGTTTATTACTGTAAGTGAGATACTGGAGTCTCCCACTATTATTGTATTTCTGTGCATTTCTTCCTGCAATCCTGTCAATGTTTATCTATTTGTATGCTTTGATACTGTGTGTGTATTTATATTTATAACTGTAATATCTTTCTGAGAGTTTTGACCCATTATCTTTATATAATGTCCTTTTTGTTTCCTGTGACAATATTTGACTTAATGTTTAATTTGCCTGATATAAATATAGACATCCTGATCTCTCTTGGTTACTATTTGCAAAAATGTCTTTTTCCAACCTTGTACTTTCAGCATATGTGAGTCTTTAAAATGAGTAATTTATAGACACCAACTCTTAGCCATGCTTTCTAGGAATTTAGTCTCTGCACCTTGCAGCTGAAGATAGTGTGACATACTGGAGATCTGCCCCTCCCAATGGGATACCTTATCCTTTGACTGAGAACTAGCAGAGAAGAAACTTGTTTTCTCAGTCACACATCATCTGAAGTATTTCTTCATGCTGATCTTGGAGATGGGGCTGGAGGGAAAGGGTCATAGCTCAAGAAGCACAAATTCATTGTCCTTACTAAGATTTAATTGATTTTCTTGAATAAATGTTTCTCCCATTGCTATATGCCCATAGGATAAGTTCCATAGAATTTAAATTGTTGTTGTTATTCTTTTATATAATAATAAAAAATTTTGGCTTCCCAAGTGGTGCTAGTGGTAAAGAACCTGCCTGCCAGTGCAGGAGACTTAAGAGATGCAGGTTTGATCCCTGGGCCAGGAAGATTCCCTGGCGATGGAAATGGCAACCCACTCCAGTATTCTTGTCCGGAGAATCACATGCACAGAGGAGCCTGGTGGTCTACAGTCTGTAGGACGGCAGTGTCAGACATGACCGAAGTGACTTAGCACGCATGGCTCTTTCACTGGGGAGTGGGTCCACAGATCTCCCACAGCAGTTCAGGGGTGAGCAATTTCACTTACTATCCTATTAAGAATATAGGACTTGTAATAATACACCACTTTTCATTCTGATATTGATAATGTGTATGTTCTTTCTTTTTACTTCATTACTAATTACTAATATTACTATAAAAAGCCCAGGTGTTGATTTTATTGGATTTTCTCTATTTCTTAAATCTTTCTTATATCACTGATTTCTACATTTCTATTATTTCCTCCCTACTCTTTATTCTGGGTTTAGTTTGTTCTCTTTCCTTCATCACAAGTGAGAGTCTCAATTATTGATTTTTAGATTGTTTGCTTTTTTCTTTTCATTTTCTGACATAGGCGTTTAAAGATAAGTGCATGCGTGCTCAGTTCCTTTAGTCACATGTCTGACTGTTTGCAACCCTATGGACTGTAACTCACTAGGCCGTGCATGGGATTCTCCAGGCAAGAATATTGGAATGATTTGCCCTGCCCTCCTCCAGGGGATCTTCTCATCCCAGCGATTGAATCCATGTCTCCTGAGTCTCCTGCCTTGCAGGTGGATTCTTTACCCACTGAACCACTTGGAAAGCCCCATTTAAAAGTATAGTTTCCTATAAGCACTGATTTAACAATGGAGGCAAAGCAAAGTCAGCAGGTAAAAATACAACAATAGTTATATATTTTTGTTACTCTCTTGGTCTGAGAGCAAGTATTCAATAAAAGGAAATCATCTGGTACCTCCAACCTGCCATGAGGAAAATGAATACTTCTAATTCCTTGGTGATAATAGATACAGTTTATAAATGAGCTGTCAGATTTGACTATAAGTTAAGGGAATAGGACATTGAAACATCCTATACTACCTAAAATATCCTCACCATTCACCTTCCTCTTTTATTAAACCATTCTTTAATGAGTACCTAATCTATGCCAAGTACTGGACTAGGTCCAGGACACTACACAGTGACCAGAACCTTGTTCTCAAAAAGTTCACAACTTTAGACACTGGCTGCTGCGGCTGCTGCTAAATCGCTTCAGTCGTGTCCGACTCTGTGCGACCCCATAGACGGCAGCCCACCAGGCTCCCCCGTCCCTGGGATTCTCCAGGCAAAAACACTGGAGTGGGTTGCCACTGCCTTCGGCATTAGACACAGGCTATCCTTGTGCAAAACTAAATTGGTTTTCTAGATAGGCAAACAGTTTAGGCTTCATATAATAGAATGTCTTCATTTCCAAGCCTAATTTTTCAACTCCTTAACTTTGTAAAATTGAAATCAAATACTTGCTTTCTCTTGTGTCTTTGGAAACAAATTAGAATGCTACAAGCCTCATATGGTTGTCGTGAAATCATTAACTATAAATAGTCAGTGCCTGCCAGAACATAGGTATTCATTTATGACACCTTTCTATCATCAGTTGTTACATATCTAAAGATCTCTGTACAAGACATAGAGAACACGATGGACCACTGTTCAGGGAATGTTAGAGAAGCTGGAGGTGGAAATGCCTAAGCAGATGCAGGCAGTGGTTTCAGGCATAAATCACTTAGTTTTTCAAGCTGTAATAATATTTATTTTGCATATGAGAGATCTTCTACAGTGCTATAACAAGGATAAATAACTCTTTAGAACTGGGGACGTTTTAGGATTTCTAAGACCTTTAAGCATGGGGCTTAGAGTCCCTATTTTCTGAAAGAAGCACTCAGGTGTCGGCGTTTTATTTCAGGACTCACACTGGGTTTTTTTTTCTACTAATTTTATACTGCTCTGACATGCTTTATTGCCTGAAAATATGTCCAGCCTATGAAGCTGGGAATTAATTTCCTAATTTGCATTTTCATGAAGTCAGGGATGCATTTTTCTTCAGGAGCACATGTCAGTTACTTGTAGAAAGAATTCAGTCTCAAGAAAACATGGGAATGATGTGAATACTATGAATGGAAGTCACAGACATATACATTTGTAGGGGAAGACACGTTTTAAGAAGCCATCTTAGAGAAAGCCCCTGTTGTATTCCCTGTTGGCCAGTGTAGATACTATAACTTTTGGAAAGAGAGACATGACTATATAAATGTCTCAGATTTTAACTCCCAAACTTCCAGTTACTTGATGTGCCTGACCATATGGCTGTGAGAGCCTATGGGAATCTAAACTCTTACTTCATATCCACATAAGAAAGAAAAAGGAGGTATAGGGGAGCAACATTTGATACCCCAAGGTGTGTGTCTTTGGCATGGGGATTAATTTAGGCTGTTAATTTTAAGAAACAGTAGATTTTGGAAGTTTTTTTCTTGTTACATTGCCTTAAAAAATGTAGAAAGAAGTCCTGTTCTTGAAATCACCAGAGATCTCTGCAAATAAATGGTCTAAGTGTGGGGAAACAGCAAGACCTAGGGATCAGAGATTACTCTGTGTCCTGTTGTCTTTGCATGGCTCAGCAAACATTTGTTTACCAAAGGCTTGCTTTCATCTCCATGTGAGTTGCCCTTCTCCCTTTTGAAGCCCAAACCACTATCCCAGACATTCTCTTTTGTCTTTAGCTAAAAGTGGTATTTAAGGTGGGGGTTTCAGTCTTTTGGGAGATGGGTCTCTCCTATGTATACATGTTATTAAACTTTTGTTTGATCTTCTCCTGCTGAGCTGTCTCGTGTCAATCTATTTCTTAGACCAGCTTGAAGAACTTAAAAGTGCAGAAAAAATTTCTTCCTCCTTAACAATATATTTAAGTTTGTGTGTATATATACATACATTTACATATATTATATATATGTATTTATATAGCTATAGTTATTTTTAATACGATTCCAGCTTGTAATTGGAGGCAAATAACTCCTATTTTGGATATAATCTTCACGTTTATTATAAAAGAATTAGTTACTGATTCAAATTCATAAATAAAATTTAAATTTCTAGTTTAAATATAACCAAGAATTTGCCACCCTCCTTTAGTTCAATTTTAGACATCATGTTCTAGATTTACAGAAGTCTAGAAATAATTGGTGCCCATCTCATGATTTTACTTACTTTGAGTCAACTCAAGCAAAAAATATGTAATTTTGATTCTAAGAAGTCATTCCATTCAGCAAAGGATATTCTATCCACGTATTTGAAAAACTGGGTCAGCAATGATTCATAATTACAGATTACTATTTACTATAGACTAAATGTTTGTGTCCCTTTCAAAGTTCATATGTTGAAAGTTAACACTCAAAATGAAAATAAGAGTGGGACCTTTGGGAGTTGATTTGGTCATGAGGATAGAGACATCATGAGTGGGATTATTGCTTTTATAAAGAGATCACAAATATCCCTTTCACCCTTCCTGCCATGTGAGGACACAGACCAAAGAAGGCTGTCTGAGATCTGGGAAATAGCTCTTCTTCTAGATACTAGATCTGCAAGCACCTTGACTTTGAATTTTCTGGCCTGTGAAATATGAGAAACAAACTTCTGTTTATAAGCCACCCAATCTACAGTATGTTGCTATAGCAGTGGTTATTATCGCTGTAAGACACTATTACATGAGAAATAAGTAGGCTTTGGGGAATTGTTTCCATATGGGTAATTATGGCATGTAAATGTAAATGCAAAGGGTAACACTACATTTTCCCCTTGAGATTAATTCCCATTTCTCATGTAGAAATGTTTCTCTCCACAGACAACATACTGATGATTTGGTTTTGTGGAGATGAAAAATTATTTTCTGCAGCATACATTTGTCACCTATAACTACTAAGAAATGTGTCCTTGAGATGGTCCTTCAAACTGAGAATTGTGTTCTTGCTTTTAAAAATTTTTAAGCAAATTCATGTACGTACCTGGGAATAGGTCTCCTCCCTTCTAGTCCCAAGTGGTAGATATAGCTTTCTGATTTAAGATAGCATTTAAGACAGCATTCTGATTTAAGGTCTCTGTAATATCTTGGTCTTCCTTTTGGAAGTGTTCTTCCAAGAAGTGCAAAATAGGGAGAATTTCTTTTTGGTCCATAGTGGGTTTTTCTGAGTGTAAGAGGGTAGATGGAGGGAAGATGGCCAAGTGTTCCTAGGAACTGTAGAAGTAGAATGCATTATTTTCCTACACAATCCAGGCACTCGCTATCATTTGTTAATCTCAGAATCCCAGGCATTCTTCCTAAATGTCGAACAGAGTTGTTTACCAGTGTCAGAGCAAGTCTTGCAATTATGAATCTAATTACTAAGATATTAAAAAAAGAAATAATAAAAATTTTAAGTGAGTTTTTTTAACAGCTCATTATCAGAAAGCAAGTGGCCTAACTGTTGTAAACACAAAGAAATGATCATAGCATCATTTTTAAACTGTAGAAATATCTTATTGAATGATGTCTAAGATGCAAGATGACCAGAAATGCATGATAGCATCAGTCAGTACTTACTGAACTCAATTTCTAGACTAAAAAATCACGGTATAGAAGAGAACTAATGACAGGTCTATTTTTGGGGGGACGGTGGGTTGGGAGAAAGAGGAGGCAGGATGATGGGAAAGAGTCATCTACTTCAGCTTGAGAAGTTGGAGATCTTCGGGTTCTGATATCACCAGCATTCAAGCTATGTGATGATAATCCAGGGGACATGACAAGAGTAAACAAAGCTCAGCTTCCAGGGTTGTTTCTATGTTCTTAAAAGCCTTTGCAAATAAACATTTTTATATTAAAATGTTAAAATGTGCTATAAATTCAAATGAGCAATTTGCATGTTTGAAAAATATGTCAATGTCGCAAGAAATTTTACTTGTTGTAAGTTGCTTAGGTTGAATCCCACACTTCACTTCTTTCTTCCATCAGGCTATGTCAGGAAAGCAGAGTTAAGATGCCTTTTTCCAATTTTGAGATGACAAAAAAGGGGACTCAGAAAACTAAAGTGAGTCATACAGACTACACAGTGTCTGTGGGCAGAGCTGAATCTGGGTTCCTCTTTCTCCTGCTCTAGGACTCTTCCCCTGACCCACACAGGAATAGCAGGACAGCACAGATGGCTGCTGGGCAGATCCGGCTGGCTGACTCTGGTTGGTCCCTCTTGCTCCATCCTGAACCTCTGGATAAAGACAGATTCAATGAAAATTCTTCCAGAGGAGAAATCAGCGCCTGGGCTCTTGATGCCCTGCCCTCTGCAGAAGCAACATCTTATGCCTCCCATACTGTTTCTACTCTCCTGAGACACTTTCCTCCTGAAAAGAGCCAAGTTCCCTCCTCTCTGCATGAACTGTTTGAAAGATAGTTTACCCATTCACTTCCTCACTTACTTATTTTATGTAATGAATATTTGTAAACTGCTGTGCACCACATACCACTCCAGTTTTGTCGCTAAGTTACAACCAACTCTTTGTGACCCTATGGTCTGCAGCATGCCAGGCTTCCTGTCCTTCCCTGTCTCCTGGAGTTTGGTCAAACTTATGTCCATTGAGTCAGTCGGTGATGCTCTTCAACCATCTCACTCCTCTGTCGCCTCCTTCTCCTCTTGCTCTTAATCTTTCCTAGCATCAGGGTCTTTTCCAATGAGCTGGCTCTTCCAATCAGGTGGTCATAAATATTGGAGTTTCAGCTTCAGCATCAGTCCTTCCAATGAATATTTAAGACTGATTTTTTTAGGATCAACTGGTTTGATCTGCTTGCTGTCCAAGGGACTCTCAAGAGTCTTTTCCAGCACCACAGTTCGAAAGCATCAGTTCTTCAGCAGTCAGCTTTCCTTATGGTCCAACTTTCATATCCATACATGAGCTTTGACTGTATGGACTTTTGTTGGCAAAATGATGCCTCTGCTTTTTAATACACTGCCTAGATTGTCATAACTTTATTCCAAAGAGCAAGCATCTTTTACTTTCATGGCTGCAATCACCATCTGTAGTGATTTTGGAGCCCAAGAAAATAAAGTCTGTCACTGTTTCCATTGTTTCCCTATCTATTTGCCATGAAGTGATGGGACCATATGCTATGAGCTTAGTTTTTTGAATGTTGAGTTTTAAGCCAGCTTTTTTCACTCTCCTCTTTCACCTTCATCAAGAGGTTCTTTAGTCCTTCTTCACTTTCTGACATTAGGGTGATATCATCTGCATATCTGAGGTTATTGATATTTCTTCCAGCAATCTTGATTCCAGCTTGTGCTTCATCCAACCCAATATTTCACGTGATGTACCCTGCATATAAGTTAAATAAGCACAGTGACAATATACAGACTTGACATACTCCTTTCTCAGTTTTGAACCAGTCCATTGTTCCATGTCCGGTTATAACTGTTGCTTCTTGACCTGCATACAAGTTTCTCAGGAGGCAGGTAAGGTGGTCTGGTATGATTAGTACACATGACTGCAGTTTTTAGAGACATGTAAATAATGTTTATAGAAGCTCTAATAGTGCAAATTAAAAACAGCCAAAAAAATTTCCCAAGATAGGAACATGCATGTTAATAGTGACACAGAGCTAGCTAAGCCAGCTGTCATCTCTTCCCTCTGTGGGCGTGCAGTCTAACAGAATAGGAAAGGAGAGTGAATCTGTGTATTTCATACACATATCTTTTATGAGCCCCATCTCCAGACAAGAGTTTTACTTTCCTTGGCTTTGCTACACTTTTTATTGAGGAATTGCATACATGGCAGAAGGTGCCCAGATCTTAAATGGGCAGCTCAGTAATTTTTCATATCTGTATAGAACATTTCCAGTATCCTTAAGGCTCTCCCATGTAAAACACACCATGAATTAATCACTGTTTTGATATCCAACACCATGTATTATTTTTGCCTATTCTTGTTTTTCTAATTTAAAGTTAGTTGATTAAATTGTTGCATTAGTTACTGCTGTAGAGCAAAGTGTATTAGTTATGCCTATATCCATTCTTTTTTTAGATTCTTTTTCCATATAGTTTACTCAATTATTGAGATTTCCCTGTGCTATATGGATGAACCTAGAAACTGTCATACTGAGTGAAATAAGTCAGACAGAGAAAGACAAATATATGATATTCTTAAATATGTAATTTTAAAAAATGGTACAAAGGAACTTATTTACAAAATGGAAGTAGAGTCACAGATGTAGAAAACAAACTTATGGTTACCACAGAGAAAAGCATGGAGTGGGCTGGGAGTAAGATGAATTGGGAGACTGGGACTGACAAATACACACCGCTGCTGCTGCTGCTGCTGCTGCTGCTGCTAAGTCGCTTCAGTCTTACCCAACTCTGTGCGACCCCGTAGATGGCAGCCCACCAGGCTGCCCTGTCCCTGGCATTCTCCAGGCAAGAACACTGGAGTGGGTTGCCATTTCCTTCTCCAATGCATGAAAGTGAAAAGTGAAAGTGAAGTCGCTCAGTCGTGTCTGAGTCTTAGCGACCCCATGGACTGCAGTCCACCAGGCTCCTCCGCCCATGGGATTTTCCAGGTGAGAGTGCTGGAGTGGGGTGAAATACACACTACTCTATATAAAATAGATAACTAATAAGGACCTACTGTGTAGTACTTTGCCTATTCTTTAATTTCATTTATGTACAATCATATAGTGTGTTTTCTTTGAAGGCACTGGCTGATCTGTGTAATATCACATCTGTATGAGTCACTTAAGTTATCCTGTTAATAATAGTTTATTTTGTCATGTAGCACATCATTACATCTATACATCATAATTTACTTCTTCATTCATTTTGTGTAGACACTGAAGCTGGTGTACATTCTCAGACATCATGGTGGAGGAGCAAGTCCTTGTCATCATTCTCTCTTCTACTGAGTCCTTCAGAGGAGGGGAAAGATCCTGAATTTCAGAATCAAGCCTGTTCATCAAAGTACAAGTTGCAGAAAAAACATATGTAAATAAATATGTAATGAAAATTTATATTCAAAATATCTCATCTTCATGCCACATCTCATACCTCCACACTTTTCATTTTCCTAATACAAACAATATATGGACATGTTTTTTCCCCTTTTAACACAGGATGCATTAAATTTTTATGTTCTTGAGCAGCTGAAGTAATGAACATGCCTTCTCACCATACCTAGATCCCAGGTATATTAATGGGCATCTTTGCAATTTCTCATACAGAATATATTTGCTTAGTTGGGAAATCATCATAACTTCTGATATGTATAGAGTATATTTTAGTTGACATGGGATTTTTATACAGATCATTCATTTGATTCTCATTTTACAGAGATAGGAACTTTTTAATTAATATTTATTAAATGTCTACTCTGTGGCACCACTGTTCTGAATGCTGCAAATATAAAGTCAAGCAAAGCACATTTCCCCCCTTAATAAATTAATAGTCTGTTGCAAAGATAGATATATAAGCTAAATTAGAATACAAGGTGGCATAGGAACCCTAAAACACCATAGCATTTTACATCCATGAAAATAATAAATGTTACTGTATTATTATTCAAGAATTTTGGTAAACAACTCTACATAGGGCAGTCAGATGGAATGCATATTAGATATGAAACTTGAAGAAAGAGGAGGAATTCATCAAGATGACCTTGGGGAAAAAGAAGGGAAGCATTTTTAATAGAGATAACACCTGTGCAAAGGCCAGGTGGTATTATATAGTTTGGAGCAGCAGCCCAAGGTCATGCAAATATTTAAAGACAAAGCTTATGTTCAAATTCAGTGCTCTCTCTACAGGACATTTTCCCCCAGTTGTGTGTTTAAACTCTGACCAACACACTACCTTCAGTTTCCTGAATGAAATACTGTGTGAGCAATGGCCTCTAAAATGGGTGCACACAGCAAATCATTAGCATTTTTATTTCAAGTCATATTACATTTGGGAAGAAATTGCTCTGTACTGATAAATTGCAACAGTTATGAACATGGTAATAACATAACAAGAATAATCAAATGCAATTGGAATGAAAATGCATCAGTTCAAGCTGGGCTTCAGCTTTTATAATGTTCATTCAAGTTTAATGTCCTTTATGATTTTCTGGAAGCTATGATAGACTGCTTGTGCAATTTGATTTTGTTTAGCAATTTGTGTTCCCAACCACAGCCTCAATTTTTTCAGAGGAAAACTAACCTGTGTTCTGTCATCTGGTCATAGGAATATACAGACTAAACTTGGGCTAGGTTGAATTGAGTAATGTTGAATAATTTATATTCATGCTCAATCTATTAGCATCATCAAACTCAAATTGAGCTAGTTTAAGAAGATGTATAAATAACCTTTGAGAAGCAATTTGCTCAAAATTTGGCCCTTTAATTGCTTCTCTCGGGCTGATCAGAGATGATGGAATCTTGTACATTGTTGATGGTCCCATTCTGGCTACTGTGGCCATTATTCTTGGTTGGTGACACTGATTTTCTGTTTTTTAAAAATGTGGGTAGTGTCTGCTAGGAAGTGAGTGGGAGGCTAAATGACTTATTTTGAAGGTGCGTTTCTTTAATAAAGTTCTTAATAATTTATTTATTTGGGCTGTTCTGGGTCTCCGTTGCTCTATGAGCTTTTCTCTCGTTGTGGTGAGCAGGGGCTACTCTGTAGTTGCGGTACACGGGCTTCTCATGGCAATGCCTTCTCTTGTTGCAGAGCCTGGGCTCTAGGGGGCACAGGCTTCAGTAGTAGCAGCACATGGGCTCCAGAGTTGTGGTTCCCAGGTTCCCAGGCTCCATAGCTGTTCTGGTAGCACTGAGGAGAGACATAGGAGACCGCTAGCTGTACCACTGACCTCCCTCATCTTTTCCTCTAGCCTTTTAATCTCAATTTGAAAATACAGATACAGGGCTTTCTTGGTGACTCATTAGTGAAGAATCTACCAGCCAATGCAAGACTAGGGTTCAATCCCTGATCCAGGAAGATCTCACATGCCGTGGAACAACTAGGCCCATGCATCACAATTATTAAGGCTTTGCTCTAGAACCTGAGAGGCACAACCACTGATCCATGAGAAGCCTGTGCACTGCAACCGGAGAGTAGCCCCTGATACAAAGACTTTATCCTCCCTGGCTTCTATTTCATTAGTTTTCTGTGTAAATAAAACAGCAAAACCTTTCTACTCTCTTTTTTCCATTTAAGGTCTATGGATGAAAATTGTAAGCCCACTACACTGATTTCCTAAGCAACCATCTTCTCAGCAGAGGAAGAGAACATGAAAACAGTAGGCTGATAAGTCACTAAAAGTTCATTATCAAATCTACTTGCTTTTACTACCTGCATTAGAAATGTACTTCTCATTAGCCTCTGTGCCAAGAATGTAGTCCTCGATATAACTAGGTAATTCTGTGAAAGGATAGGATGGCCTCTAAAGCACCCCACCCCCAACTCTGTTGATTCTTGGTGGAAATTATAGTGAATCCACTATGAATCACTTCTACTGTGACATCAGGTACTCTTTGTACACTGTAGCCTGGAGACGTAATCCAGCCAAGTGTCTCTTCTATTTTTTGTGTGTTGTTTGTTTATCTTTTATAAACCCACATGACCTGTGTGTTACAAAGACGCAGTGGTATTTCATGAATGCTGGATGGAAAGCAAGCCTTTAAAGGCACTCAAATGAAACATCACTCAATGGTGAACTTTACTCACTCAGTGTTTTCCTCTGGTTTTGCCTCCTTCAGGTCACTACCTGGTTTTGGAAATAACGTTTCATTGTAACATAGTTACACTCATTCATTTATGACTCAATGGCAGAGTTGAATGGATGGTTATGACAGAGATCATAGTTTGCCTACAAAACCTAAAGTATTTACTATTAGCATTTTATAGGAAAAAATTGCCAACTTCTCTATTCTAAGGAGCTTCAGACATAATGATCTTATTCCCTTATTTTATTTACAGAAATGGGTGGCTCAGATGAGAAAGAATCTGCCTTTAATGCAGAAGACACAGATTTGATCCCTGGGTTGTGAAGATGCCCTGGAAATGGACTGGCTACCCACTCCAGTATTCTTGCCTGAAGAATCCCATGGACAGAGGAGCCTCGTGGACTACAGTCCATGGGTGGCAGGTAATTGTACACGACTGAGCAACTAACACTTTCTTTTCACTTTCAGACATAGTGATCTTATTCCCTTACATTATTTACATAAATATTTATTTCTGGGAATTTAAATGTTATAATTTTTCCTTGCAGTTCACATGAATCAAGGAAGTAGGTGAGAGTTAGCCCCCTAAATTAACTGTTAAGTCCACAGTCATGAGAAATAGGAACAACTTCTTTGTTTTACTACTACTGTTACTGTTATTGTTATTAGCTTGCACTACCTATATGAATGTCACTGTGCAAAGCACCTGAAAAATATCTCCTGTAATCCTCTCATCAACCTTAGGCGAGATACAATGCTATCATGCCCGTTTTACACATGAGGAAATTGAAACTCAGCATTGCCACATAATTTGCCCATAAAACACACTTCCCCAAGTACATGATAGCCCAAAACTGGAGTCAGCCTTTCTGACCTCAACATTTATGATTTTAACAAAAAAGGTAAACAGCCAAATGAAGTCTGTTCCATAGAGTTTCATTCAGTAACTGAATTCATGTGATCATAGCAAATTCAGCATGCATTTGAACTCCCCACTACTCAAGGCAGTGTCAGTTCAGTTCAGTTCAGTCACTCAGTTATGTCTGACTCTTTACGACCCCATGGACCGCAGCAGGCCAGGCCTCCCTGTCAATCACCAACTCCCAGAGTTTACTCAAACTCATGTCCACTCAGCTGGTGATGCCTTCCAACCATCTCATCCTCTGTCATCCCCTTCTCCTGCCTTCAATCTTTCCCAGCATCAGGGTCTTTTCATATGACTCAGCTCTTCTCATCAGGTGGCCAAAGTGTTGGGGTTTTGGCTTCAGCATCAGTCCTTCTAATGAATATTCAGGACTGATTTCCTTTAGGATGGACCAGTTGGATCTCCTTGCAGTCCAAGGGACTCTCAAGAGTCTTCTCCAATACCACAGTTCAAAAGCATCAATTCGTCAACACTCAGCCTTCTTTATAGTCTAACTCTCACATCCATTAATGACTACTGGAAAAGGCAGAATAGTAAATACCAAATGACACAGAACCATGAGTATGACAGAGATATGTTTTTAGGGAATCTCATTTTTGGTTAGCATGTGCTCCTCTTTAGAAAGTAAATACTTCATAAATGGGCTTCCCAGGTGGCCCTAGTGGTAAAGAACCTACTTATATGCTAATACAGGAAATGCAAAAGATGTGGGTTTGATCCCTGTGTTGGGAAGACCCCCTGGAGGAGGGCATGGCAACCCACTCTAGTATTGCCTGGAGAATCCCATGGACAGAGAAGCCTGGCAGGCTACAGTTGCAAAAACTTGGACATGACCAAAGTGATTTAGCATGCATGCACACATTTCATTTAAAACTTCATGATTACCTCAAGCTTAATCTCTCTTATTAGTTAGCTTCCCTCTAAGCTTTAGCTAAATAAACTGGCTTCAATGGAGTTGATTCAGAGGTATAGCTGTAGCACCTTGAGGACATCCTCTTTTAGAGCATGCAAATTTGGCTGCTAGGAAAGTAAAAGCTTATGGTTTTGAGTTATAGGACATCACAATATTAGAATGTTGGTGAGGGAAAAAAATTTTCTCTACCTTCTCTGTTCTTCTAACTGATTTAAGAATTAAATTGGCATAAGACAGATTAACAGGAGAAAAATAAAAGATGTTTGACAAGTATATCTAGGAGAAACTGAGGAAAACTAAGTAGTCACCAAAATAACCTAACCCCTCACCTTAAATACCATCTTCAGCTAAAGACCAAAGAGGATGTTGAGGGTTGTGGTTTTGGATTTCAAAGAGGAGGAAGGCAATTTACATGGATATGGAAAGGGAAATGCTATGTAAACACTTTTTTACTGGGCTTTGTAGAGACAGCGGGTTGTCGGGTTGTCGTTCAGTCACTCATTGTGTCCAACACTGTGACCTCATAGACTGCAGCATGCCAGGCTTCCCTGTTCTTCACTATCTCCCAGAGGTTCCTCAAACTCATGTCCATTGAGTCCCTGATGCCATCTAATCATCTCATCCTAGGTCTCCCCCTTCTCCTGCTGCCCTCAGTCTTTCCCAAGATCAGGGCTTTTTCCAGTGAACCAGCTCTTTGCATCAGGTGGCCAAAGTATCGCAGTTTCAGCTTCAGCATCAGTCCTTCCAATGAATATTCAGAGTTCATTTCCTTTAGGATGGACTGATTTGATCTCCTTGTAGTCCAAGGGACTCTCAAGAGTCTTCTCCACCACCGCAACCTGAAAGCATTAAGTGTTCAGTGCTCAGTCTTCTTTCTGGTCCAGATCTCACATCTGTACAAGACTACTGGAAAAACCATAACTTTGACTATACGGACTTTTGTCGGCAAAGTGATGCCTCTGCTTTTTAATACACTGTGTAGGTTGTCATGGCTTTTCTTCTAAGGAGCAAGAGTCTTTTAATTTCAAGGCTGAGGTCACAATCAGCAATGATTTTGGAGCACTAAAAAATAAAATCAGTCACTGTTTCCATTTTTTACCCATCTATTTGCCATTAAGTGATAGGATCAGATGCCATGATCTTAGTTTTTTGAATGCTGAGTTTTAAGCTAGCTTTTTCACAGTCCTCTTTCACCTTCATCAAGAGGCTCTTTAGTTCTTCTTCACTCTCTGGTATAAGCATGGTGTCATCTACGTATCTGAGGTTGTTGGTATTTCTCCCAGCAATCTTGATTCCATTCCAAAAAAGCTATAGTCAAAGCTATGGTTTTTCCAGTAATCATGTATGGATGTGAGAGTTGGGCTATAAAGAAAGCTGAATGCTGAAGAATAGATGCTTTTGAACTGTAGTGTTGGAGAAGTGTTCTTGCCACCTCTCATTAATATCTTCTGATTCTGTTAGGTCCTTACAATTTCTGTCCTTTATTGTGCTGCTCTTTGTATGAAATGTTCCCTTGGTATCTCTAATTTTCTGAAGAGTTCTCTAGTCTTTCCCATTTTATTGCTTTCCTTTATTTCTGTTTAGTGTTCAAAGGGACACAAACTCAATTCTTGTTTCTAGGTCTTGCTGAGTTTCCCTCACCATCCTAGGTCATATTCTTTGCAGATATCTCTGGTGATAAGCTCTGCTCCAGAAAGAGGCCATTTACCTAAATTCTTCTAGGCACTCAAAGGGAACATAGCAAGAAACATCTCTTGAGTCTTCTGTTTCTCAAAAATAATCAACCTAAATTAATCCTCATGTCAAATTTGAGGTAGTGAAGTTTTGCTCTCCTACAAAGGGGAACCTGAATATGAGGCAGGGGTGGCGTTATGTAAAGTACAAGGAGTTCCCTGAGTGTCAGTGTAGCTGAAAACATGAGAGGTTAGAGGAAAAAACAAGAAATTGACCCAGGCAGCCCTCAAATAGGAAACTTGCTTATTGGGCGATTTAATCAATATCAAGCTGAATGGGAGATTTGGTGAGAAGGTAAGTGTAGCAATAGTTTCAAGTATTTCTAGAAAGTGATTGATTGGAAGGCCATGTCCGGTCCTGAATCAGTGAAGCACACTCTGATGTAACTCGGGTAGCTGAAACAATAAGAAGGTGACACAATGCTGCCTCCAGGGTTGCCTCTGGTGGAATATCTCAGGGAGGTGATCATATGGGTGATGGATTTTATTTGCCAGCTTCTCTGCCTCTCTGGTGTGCAGCTCTCTCATGCCTAGTCTATTTGATGTTATCTTGGGGCCCAGTACCTATTCCACTCAACGATGAGGCCATTTCTGGGCCTGGGACTCTCTCAAGCCTCCAAATGAGAGAATGTCAAGTCAGTAAAGGGGGAAAATGCTTGCTTTTGCTTTTATGCTGCCAACCTTCATCTGTCCTGATGTCTTTGTCTTTCATATTCTGGATCTCATGTGAAGATGCCAAAATGAAAATAAGGGCTTTCAATCCACCAAGTCTCTCTTTAATGTTTTTAAAAAACCTCTTAGTCAGAAATTGGTGCAGTACTGAAGACATCAGGAGAAATGAAGACTGACAGTTTAATTTCACTAAATACTGTAAGAGAAAAGATGTCAGCCACAATGACTGGTGGGCCTGCCCTGGGTGATAGAGATGGACTATGCAGGAGAAAATTAATAGTTATTTTTAAAAATCTTTTCAAGACTTTACATGGAAAAACATGGAGTGACTCCTCTGCGTGAGGACTTCAGGCTATATTTTGCTTCTTTCCCTCTGATTTCATTTTACCACATAAGCTAAATTGGACTTACTTATTTATGAATGCACAAAGGAAAATTTCAAAATGCCTCTTCATGTCCATCTTGCTTGGGCTGTGTGCCCTCTGTGCATTCTCATCTCATACCATCTTTGAGGATGATGTCTCAGCAGTGACAAGTACATTTACAAGGGTTCGTTCTTCTCCATTCAGATGCTTCTCAATTTAGAATCCGTCAAACACATCAGGTACAAGAGGTTTGACATTATTGAAATAGCCAAGTAACACACACCATGTTCTTACTTTGGCTTGGAGACAGGGACTTCAACCTTGGAATTAATTGCAGAGGGCAAGTTTACTCAACTGAATAAGTATGACCAAAAAAAAAAAAAAACTCATCACAGTGGGGAGGCAATAATAAAAATAGGAATTTCGAACAATTTAACCTTCATGTAAGTGAATTAGAGCATAGAGTGAGTTTTAAGGTGGAGATGGTATAAGGAGAGAATCTCATGTATAACCCGTCAAGTGACAGGGCACCCAGGAAGCAGACTGTACAGGAAATATTTTGAGGGCATACTACTAAGTCAACAGTGAAGGGAGCAAAATTTTCAAGGAAAAACTGAGTTGGGATGCAGTCATAATAAAAGACTCAGCTGATCTTATGCAGGACCCTGGACTGAGATGACCCTGCTGAGTCCTTTCAGTTTGGGGTAAGAAAGTGCCAAGCTTTCATACACCCATCTCAGCCCCCCCGGGGAAGGGATGTGACTTTGGGAAAGGTGTTTCTATTCAGCCTATGGTGTGATCTTGGGGATACTCAGCTGTACAATCTCAGTGTCCAAAAGTGTTGGCAACTGGAGCAACAAAGACTTTGGCCCAGATGTAGGGGAACTGGAAGATGCAATGTGGTTTCTGGAGAAGCTTCCACCTTGAGTCACCTGAATTCACCTCCATTTATGTCCTAGAAGATGCTCCTTCTGGATTCTGGTGGCTGCTTTCCCCAAAGTCAGCTCAAAAAAGGAAGGATAATAGGACCAGTGAACCCCTACCACTGCTTGTCCAAAGGTCACAAATAACTTGTCATCTCCCTAGTCTATTATCAATTCTAGATTTCCCTTTGCTGTCCAAGTGATGTACTAAGTAGGGTAACACAGATCCTTATTCTTTAGAGCTTGAGATACTTCTCAGGCTGTGGCTACTGTGCTTGTCTATTAATTACCCACGTTAGTATCAAAAGACACCTATATGGATCAGTCCAGTTCACTCAGTCGTGTCCAACTCTTTGTGACCCCGTGGACTGCAGCACACCAGGCTTCCCTGTCCATCACCAACTCCTGGAGCTTGCTTAGACTCATGTCCATTGAGTTGGTGATCTCATCCTCTGTCATCCCCTTCTCCTCCTGCCTTCAATCTTTCCCAGCATCAAGGTCTTTTCTTATGTCGATCAGTAGGGTGAAAATCCTATTTCTCCCTACCTCCAAGGTAGAAAACTATATCTACTTCCCAGTGAGCAGGGTCATGACCACTGTCGTGACTCTTTCCCTTCCTTGCTCGTCTCTCAAGAATTCCAAAGTTACTGAGTATCAGCCAAGGGCTATTGTTTTTAAAGATTAATACATTACTGCCAATTATAAGGTCTAGCTTCAGAACCCAAGGGCGATACATTGTGAATCTTCTATTTATGTGTACCAGAATATCCTGAAGGTCTTTTCTTACCACAGTCACTCCTGATACATAGGGACTGGCATGTCCTGTAGACCAAGCAGCAGGGCTGCTTGCACCAAATCCTGGCTCTGGTACAGGGTCCCTTCCTGATGCCTTTGATCTAATGTGACTGTGGGTCAGTGCAGTATTCCCAGAGGTAGAAGACGCTGCGTCCAAAACCCAAAGAGGTCTACCAGACATTGCACTTCCTTCTTCATCAAAAGCACCATGAGACGCAGTAGTTTGTCCTTTACTTGGAAAGTGATGTCCTGGCATGCCTCATTGGATCCCTAAATAATTCACTGATATAGCAAGATCCTGAATATTCATGGGCTTTATCTCTTACTCTGACGTGTGTGTCTTTTACCGAGTCGTCCAGTGAACTTGTCACTTCTTTCTTATCTGGTCTAATTAGCCCCCAGTCACAAATAAGTTGATTTGTGTCATGCTCTGTGGGGTGTCCAGATGGCCTGGGTCTCCTCAGATTACGTAATAACATAGGGTAGGAGAGATTAATGATCTTTGAGCTTCTTGGTGAGGCTAATTCCCAGCTCATCAGCACATTCCTCATTGCTTTGGTAAGTGGATCATCTTTTAAGTCTTTCCAAGGAATAATATTCATCTGGTGGATTTTTAAGACTTATATGCGTATAACTCTAACAAACCTACTTCTCTGAATCTCGAGTCCTTCATCTACATTTTCCTACAAAAATCCTGGCATGTCTTTTACATGCAGGCAGTTGTTTATTCCAGCTCCTCAGAGAGTATTCTCATTTCAATAAAGTCTCCAAAATCCAACCCTTTAATTCTGCCACCCTTCATCCAGCACCTCAGAACTTTGTTCCATATATACTGTCCCAATTTCTGCCTATGTATGCTTAACAGATCATACAGCTCTTTTAAAATATAGTATATTTTCTCCCTTAATAACCCCAGCATTCCCTGGCTGGTTTATGTCATGCATTAACCCTAGTTATTGATCAAGTAGTCAAGTGTGGAGGTTCTGATTAGCAAGGCACAGTCTTCTACATAATCTTCAGATAAGAGTGGGGGTGGGGTTAACAGTGAGAAGTGATACACTTTTGTAGATACAGATAACATGAATGAATCTAATGAATCAAGTTTTGTTTTTGTTTTGTTTTGATTTTTAGTTCATTAACCTGATCTCATTTCTCAGGATCCTATTATTTTCCAAATAGGATCTTGACCTTTGCTTAGCCAACCTATCAGTTCTGAGATCCCACACTCTATGAAGCTCTATTGGTCTTCTGAGTAAGTCCAGGGACTTGTCTTCATCTTTTTCAGCCCTCCAGCAGCAGGAGATATGAATCTGTTTAATGCTATTTAGAAGGTCCTCTGGCTTTCATTAATTGCTGGTCACCTGGCCCTCAGCTTTTCATTTCTTCAGAACATCTATTGCATTGAGGAACAGTGGCTCTTTCTGGCTCCTATTTCCCAATATTTCTCAAATGATTTGTGCATCTTGTACCTGCTAGTGCATTTATTTTTACAGTAGCATCTCAGTTCATCGTGAATAAAGTTTTAAAGTTGTCCTGCTCTCTTATTCCAGGGCCTATCTCTGATCCACATCACACCAGAGATGAGATTCTCATTGTCAGCCTGCTAATGTGTGCTTCAGCTCCAAAAACTCTCATTGGAGGACCTCTCTCTCAGACCACTCTTGGACATAACTGTCACAGGTTTTGTTCTTGGGAGTGAGTCTGGGATGGAGATTGGAGTACAGGAAAAGTACAGGGAAGTACTCTTGGAACTAGCTCTGGGGGGAACGTGAGACTGAACAGAGGGAGAATTTGAGCTGTGAGGCAGTCACAAGAAAAGGCATGAGAAAATCCTCCCAGAAACTCTGATGGTCATACAGCTTTCCCAGATTGGGGGAAGGCAACCAGAACTTCATCTCACACATCTACCTGTCCTCATATGTGGGTGCCCCTGGTAAGGACAGTGTGATCTACCATCAGTGATGGATAGTCTCCGGAGGATTCCCAGTGATGAGCCGCCAGTAGCTCTCAGCCTTTGAGAGGGTGGCTGCTCCAATCCTTAACCAGGAGAGTGTAGACACATCCCAGTAGCCACCATCAGAACAGGAACAACTGTAAGATAATGAGAATGGGACCAGGATGAGACCATAAGGCCTCATGAGAAAAATTTAAGGGGCATGAAAATAATACTCTAGTCCAATATTTTTAATCAAAATTAATGCAAAAACTTTGATGAACAAGATATCAAGTTTTTCAAAGACAGGAGCGGTATTAGTGGTTTGCCTTTCACCTCAGGCTCTAATATGACTTGGGACTGCCCTGATATGCATGGCTACCTTTGTTTTATTTGTTGATAATAACTCCTTAAAATATAATTAACAATTCATTAACCCTGAGAATGGTGAAATGATAATGAAAGCACAACAAAAATTTGCTGAGATTAAATACAAGGGATTGAGCTAGACTTCAGTAAAGCACAAGCTCCAGTGTTTGCAAGACAAGGTCTTATATCCCCTGTTTTACAGAGAAAACATAATCCAAGAGATTAACAATTATAAAATATCTATTTTTATACAAATCATGTTTGATGATTTAAAATAAATCAATGTTGTTATTTTACAGTCAGACTGCAAACTCAGGAAATGACTCAGATTGATAAAACTTCACACTGGCTACTGAAAAATATCAGGTGTAAATAAGAACTTAGTAAAAGATTTTACTTGACATATGAAGTGCGACAACTGGAGCTCTGGAGTCCCTCACCAGCCCTGCTCATATAGAAATAATCCTTTGGGATTCAAGGTCCATATTAAATTCCATACTCCCAAGAATACTGTAGGCAGCCCACACTGACTACTGTTTTTCGCTATTACAGTCACCATGAAACTTTTTACGTTCATCAGAGCACTTTTCACAGAATGCTGTTAGAATTACCTAAGGTTATGTATCTTTTCTCTATTATGCAATCAATTCTCAGAAGATAGTGTAATTTATTCATTTTTGTCTCACATAAAAGATAAAGTGTCCTATAAAAGTTTGAAAATCATGAGAAATAATAGATGCAAATGCATGCCCCTCTCTGACTGCTGATTGTCTGCCCCTCTCCACTCTTCCTCTCCTTCTATGTCTGTCTCTGTCTCTGTGTTTATGTAGATACACACACACACACACTTTTGACCTGTGGTCTCTTTAGAGAAAAATTAATTAATTCCAGCCTTTCTATCTGCACTAGCTTTCTAAGTGTGATCTATCCAAAGAGAAGACTAGACAGTTAGAAAAGGAGAAACAGCCTTTAGGTCGTTTTTTCCACTAAATTGCATTTTTAGAACACACCCAATAGACACATTGTACACATTTTACTGACAACATTAAAGAGATGTGAACATGATAAAAAAGATTGTGCCTGTTTGTGTTTCTTCAATGGGGCTCCCCTGAAACAGTTCCTGAGATGAAGAGTTGTGTGCAAATTATGTGTTAGGGATGTGATCCTTAGAGAAATAAGGCAGAGAGGATCTCTAATATAAGACCTCTAAATATAAGAGAATATGGGCAAGACACTGCCAACACCTACTATAGTCTACCACCTAACACCACAAAAATACACTCCTTCATTACATTACATTAACTCTGCCCCATGATGCATCTTCAAGACTCCCTACCATTGCTGAGGGAAATTTTCAAAAGGAAGTTTAGTAAGACGACACCCCTGATACTCTAGTTAATCTCCAGGATGTAACTGGTATTTATATGCTCCGGCCCCCCAAATTAGCTGACCTATTTCACATTCCATTTATTCTTTGCTTGTTGGCCTAGTGATAGCTTACAGTGAATGATGTCGATTCGTGATCAATGAAGAAGAAGATTTAGCTTTGTGACCAGGGACCAGACTTGATCACTCAAGAGCTTTTGTGTAGCAGAGTTTGATTAAAGTAAGAAAAGTGACAGGGAAATCTTCTGACATAGACATCAGAAGGGGAAGGGAGAGTGCCCCTCTTGCTAGTCTTTAGCAAGGGAATTATATACTTTTTAAATCAGTTCTTACAATAAATCATAAAATGTCTCAAGGTTGTAAAAATTTTACCAGACCCACTCACACAATTTATATTTTAGAACAGGATTAGAACTTAACAATAGATCTTACCAGATCCTCTCCCATAATATACATTCTAAGATATCAGGATTAGTCAGAAGGTAGGCTGTATATTGTCACCCTGCTTATTTAACTTATATTCAGAGTACATCATGAGAAATTCTGGGCTGGATGAAGCCCAAGCTGGAATCAAGGTTGGTGGGAGAAAATCTCAATAACCTCAGATATGCAGATGACACCACCGTTATGACAGAAAACAAAGAAGAACTAAAGAGACTCTTGATGAAAATGAAGCAAGAGAGTGAAAAAGTTGGATTAAAGCTCAACATTCAGAAAACTAAGATCATGGCATCTGGTCCCATCACTTCATGGCAAATGAATGGGTAAACAGTGGTAGACTTTATTTTGGGGGGCTCCAAAATCACTGCAGATGGTGACTGCAGCCATGAAATTAAAAGACGCTTGCTCCTTGGAAGAAAAGTTATGACTGATATAGACAGTGTATTCATGGGAAATAGATGGGGAAACAGTGGAAACAGTGTCAGACTTTCTTTTGGGGGGCTCCCAAATAACTGCAGATGGTGACTGCAGCCATGAAATTAAAAGACGCTTACTCCTTGGAAGAAAAGTTATGACCTACCTGGATAGCATATTCAAAAGCAGAGACATTACTTTGCCGACTAAGGTCCATCTAGTCAAGGCTATGGTTTTTCCAGTATTCATGTATGGATGTGAGAGTTGGACTGTGAAGAAGGCTGAGTGCCGAAGAATTGATGCTTTTGAACTGTGGTGTGGAGAAGACTCTTGAGAGTCCCTTGGACTGCAAGGAGATCCAACCAGTCCATTCTGAAGGAGATCAGCCCTGGGATTTCTTTGGAAGGAATGATGCTAAAGCTGAAAGTCCAGTACTTTGGCCACCTCATGTGAAGAGTTGACTCACATGAGATTAGGGGTAGGAGGAGAATGGAACGACAGAGGATGAGATGGCTGGATAGCATCACTGACTCGATGGACGCGAGTCTGGGTGAACTTCGGGGGCTGGTGATGGACAGGGAGGCCTGGCATGCTGTGATTCATGGGGATGGAACTGAACTGAACTGAGACACCGTATTAAAAAGCAGAGACATTATTTGCCAACAAAGGTCCGTCTAGTCAAGGNATGAACTCAGAGTACAGATATATTTTAATCTTTTACATGGGTCAAAAAAGGAATTTCAGGCTGATATTTAAAATGGTTGGTTCTCTCACAATAAGTGGTGCTACAGCTTTGTTAGGACTAACGTCCAGATGTATTAGATTTTAAAATAAGAGACTATTTTCCTTATTGTGTTATTCCAATCAATGACACACACTTAAATTATTTATGATTTATACAGGTTTTTAAAGCAAGCTATATGAAAAATATCATAGATATAGTGGTTAAAATTGCTCACTGTTTAAGTGCAAATGCCATGAGTCATTATCGCCAGTTGGTAGAACTTTTATAAGAGATAATAGCAAATTAATTGAATAATCTTATTGCCCCATTAATGTCAACTGGTAGATTAATGAAATAATTTTATGAAAATTCACTGTATTTATTCCAATTCAAGATTTTTGAAAGAGAAGTAATTTTTAGTTCAGGCTACTATAACAGATAATATAGACTGGGTAGACAACAGATATTTGTTTCTCAAAGTACTGGAGACTGGTGCCAAGATCAAGACACCAGCTGACCTGGTATCTGGGGAGAGCCCACTTCCTGGCTTGTAGACAACCAGCTTCTTCTTATGTTCTCACAGGCCCAAGAGAGAGTCAGAGAGGTCTGGCTCTTTTCAGAAGGGCATTAATCTTATTGTGAGGGCCTCATTCTCAGGAATTAATCTCACCCATTATACCTTAATGATGTGTTACAAAGACCCCACCCCCAAAGAGCATCACATTGTGGACTGGGGTTTCAACATCTAAATTTGAAAGGAACATAAACAATAAATCCATAGTAGTAACATTTGCCAAATACTCACTAATCAAAGACAAAACTGGCAATGTGGTTTATACTTTTCTCACTGCATAAGAACAGATTTGAAGATTCAATGAAAGAAAGATCTTATTTGTGAACTCCCCAGACAAATGTGATAATTTTTGTTAAGAATACACTTTTCATATCAATAAAAATTATTACTT
The DNA here is from genome assembly GCA_006410935.1 of Redunca redunca. Classification (NCBI taxonomy): domain Eukaryota; kingdom Metazoa; phylum Chordata; class Mammalia; order Artiodactyla; family Bovidae; genus Redunca; species Redunca redunca. The sequence goes on from SJYQ01000309.1 coordinate 750,058, forward strand.
TATATATTTTTATGACATAGATAAATGTGCAGGCTATAATAGCTATAACTATAATCACCAATGTTATATACATGGTTTTAGAAACTACAAGAAAACTTTGAAGAATGCTTTGTTAATATCAGTAAGTTTAGAGTTGCTTTTCAATTTATAGCATATCCTTTGATTTTCATGTTAACGACTACAAGGTGATGCAAGAATTAGTAGTTTTATTTATAAACAGATGTCATTTTGCAATTGACAAACATTTTCTTCAAAGTCAAATCAGTTTTTTGAAAGAAAGATGAATTGTAGTCAATGTAGATGCAAAAAAACACTGAAGGAAATTTTTTTTCCTTGATGCACTTACTGAAAACATTTTAAGTATGTTTGGAAGAACTTGGTTGTAAGAATCTAGACTTGTACTTTAGTATCCTTGTGGGACTGGTTCAAGACCCACTGAGGAAACCAAAGGCCACAGATATTCAAGTCCCATAGTCAGCCCTCCATATACAGAGATTCCACATCTGCAGATTTAACCAACCACTGGCAATAAACACACTACATGATCCTTTGCTGGTTGATTCTTGTGATCCAGAACTTGTGTATAACAAGGGTCACTGTGTAGTTTTGGGTGGGGGGAGGATGTGTTTAAGTGGACTCATGCAGGTAATCCCATGTGGTTCAAGGCTCACTGTACTTTTCAACTTTAAATTTTATAAAATTTTCTGCTGCTGCTGCTAAGTCGCTTCAGTTGTGTCTAACTCTGTGCAACCCCATAGACGGCAGCCCACCAGGCTCCGCTGTCCCTAGGATTCTCCAAGCAAGAATACTGGAGTGGGTTGCCATTTCCTTCTCCATTATAAAATTTAAATCAGATCAAGTATCTCTGATGAAAATTTAGTATCCAAATTGAGATGTCCTTTAGTAATAAAATACATGTCAGATTTTGAAGATTTAATTTGGAAAAAAAGGAATGTAAAATACATTGTTAAGAACTCAATATGTAATTACATGTTTAAGTAATATTTTGAGTATATTTGATTAAGTAAAATTTATTATTAGGCTTAGTTTCACAGACTTTTTAAAATTTATTTAGATATGATAACTAGATAATTTTGGACTTCCCTTGTGGCTCAGCTGGTAAAGAATCCACCTGCAATGTGGGAGACCTGGCCTCAGTCCCTGGGTTGGGAAGATCCTCTGGAGAAGGGAAAGGCTACTCACTCCAGTATTCTGGCCTGGAGAATTCCATGGACAATATAGTGCATGGGGTCACAAAGAATCAGACATGACTGAGCAATTTTCACACAAGATAAGTTTAAATTAATTACATTATATTTCTGTGGGAAAATACTGCTCAGACAAGGGAAGCACAAATTCATTGAATAGTACACTGAAAATGATGGTAAATAGGTCCATTTCTACTTTTACCCTTGGTTCCCAGACTCATGTTTTCTAATTACTGAGGAGACACTGTTTAAAATACATACTTCATCCTGAAAGACACAACTCTGCCTTATAAGATATCATCTACAAATTGTTAATTTAGCTGCTACTTTAAAAGTCCATCCCAAACTTCTGTTAAGCCAACAATATATGATAGGACTGTGGATTTCATGGGCACTGCTTACTGTTGTTCTAGTCTCAAAATTACATGATCGCTTCATTTGAGGTGATGCCATCCACTATCTGATACTGTTGATTCAAGCAATGCATGCTTTGTATGCTCTCAATCTTTTCAAGTTCATTGAGACTTATTTTATGGCCCAAAGTATAGTCTTAGGCTTCCCAGGTGGCACCAGTGGTAAAGAACCCGCCTGTCAATACAGGTGACGTTTAAGAGACATGTGTTAAATCCTTGAGTTGGAAAGATACCTTGGAGTAGGAAATGGCAACCCACTCCAGTATTCTTGCCTGGAGAATTCCATGGACAGAAGAGCCTGGCTGGCTACAGTCCATGGGGTCACAAATAGCTGGACACAACTGAAGCAACTTCACACATACACAGTCTATCTTGGTGAATGTTCTGTGAGCACAGGAAAGCAGTGCTTCTTGTATTGTTTCTGGCTTATGCATTCTCTTAGATTACATTGTGTGATTTTCCAATTGAAGGCAGCTATACACTTACTCCTTGGAAGGAAAGTTATGACCAACCTAGATAGTATATTCAGAAGCAGAGACATTACTGTGCCAACAAAGGTCCATCTAGTCAAGGCTATGGTTCTTCCAGTGGTCATGTATGGATGTGAGAGTTGGACTGTGAAGAAGGCTGAGCACCGAAGAATTGATCCTTTTGAACTGTGGTGTTGGAGAAGACTCTTGAGAGTCCCTTGGACTACAAGGAGATCCAGCCAGTCCATCCCAAAAAAGATCAGTCCTGAGTGTTCATTGGAAGGACTGATGTTGAAGCTGAAACTCCAATACTTTGGCTACGTCATGCAAAAAGTTGACTCATTGGAAAAGACCTTGATGCTGGGAAGGATTGGGGGCAGGAGGAGAAGGGGACAACAGAGGATGAGATGGCTGGATGGCATCACCAATTCGATGGACATGAGTTTGGGTAAACTCGGGGAATTGGTGATGGACAGGGAGGCCTGACATGCTACAGTTCATGGGGTCACAAAGAGTCGGACGCGGCTGAGTGACTGAACTGAACTGAACTGATAACATTTGCTGGGGCTTTCTGATGTCTCAGACGGTAAAGAATCTGCCTACAATGCAGGAGACCCCATTTGATTCCTGGGTCAGAAGGTTCCCCTGGAGAAGGGAATAGGGACCCACTCCAGTATTCTTGCCTGGAGAATTCCATGGACAGAGGAGCATAACGGGCCTTAGTCCATGGGTCACAAAGAGTCAGGCATGACTAACACACATACACTCGTTTTCTTTCCACCACCATTAACTAATAAAAGTATCTAAATCTCCAACAATAATTTTGTATTTATCCATTACAACTTTAGTTTTATTACCATTGATTTTGTATTTTTTGAAGCTCTGTTATTGAGTATATGCACATTTAAACTTGTTATATCTATTTGTTGAATGGATTTATTATTAAACCATATTCCCTTTATTCCCAGTAATCTTGTCTCAAAGTATACTTAAATGATAATAATATAGTTGGAGTATGTAAAAAAAGGTACTGTGTTTTCAAATATATTATTGCTAAGCCTTTTTTATTTAAGCCTGTAAGTGTCTCCATATTTAAAATGCTTCTTAGACAGACTACATACTTGCTTCTTCTTTTTGTTATCAGTATAATACTATCTATCTTGTAATTAATGTGTTTAGAATACTTATATTTCATGTAATTATCAACCTAGTTAGAATTCAGTCAATTCTTTCACTATTTGTTTGGATACATCTAGATTTTTTCTTTCACTAGTTTCTTTTGGGTTGATTATGTTGTTGAGTATTTCATTTTAACTTCAGTATTGGTTTATCAGCTGTGCAGCTTTTGTCATTTTAAATTTTTATTAGCTATTTCAATATGGTTTCTAATTTTTGTGTGTGTGGCTATGCAGCTTGTGAGATATTAGTTTCCTCACCAGGAACTGAACTCAGGCCCACAGTAGCGAAAGTGCCAAATACTAACTATTGGACTGTCAGGGAATTACCTTATGGTTTCTAATAGGCAATGGCATCCCACTCCAGTACTCTTGCCTGGAAAATCCCATGGACAGAGGAGCCTGGTAGGCTGCAGTCCATGGGGTCGCAAAGAGCTCGGACATGACTGAGCAACTTCACTTTCACTTTTCACTTTCATGCATTGGAGGAGGAAATGGCAACCCACTCCAGTGTTCTTGCCTGGAGAATCCCAGGGACGGGGGAGCCTGGTAGGCTGCCGTCTATGGGGTCACACAAAGTCAGACACGACTGAAGCGACTTAGCAGCAGCAGCAGCAGACATGACTGGCAGTCTTCAAATGATATTATACTATTTCATGTATATTTTGAGAACCTTCATATGTTCTATTCCATGACTTCCTTTGAGGGGTTATTGATATAAATTTTAATTTTGCTTTCAGTTGTCAATTTTTAAAAATTTTATAAAGATAATATAATATTTTATATCTACCCACATATTAATCATTTTATTGCCCTTCATTCATTTGTGTTCATGACCCAGATAACCACAATGGTGTGATTACTCACCTAGAGCCAGACATCCTATAATGCGAAGTCAAGTGGGCCTTACTACCATCACTACAGTCAAAGCTAGTGGAGGTGATGGAATTCCAGTTGAGCTATGTCAAATCCTAAAAGATGATGATGTAAAAGTGCTACACTCAGTATGCCAGCAAATCTGGAAAATTCAGCAGTGGCCACAGGCCTTGAAAAGGTCAGTTTTCATTCCAATCCCAAAGAAAGGTAATGCCAAAGAATGTTCAAATTATCCCACAGTTGTACTCATCTCACAGGCTAGCAAAGTAATGCTCAAAATTCTCCAAGCCAGGCTTCAACAGTATGTGAACTGTGACTTCCAGATGTTCAAGCTGGATTTAGAAAAGACAGAGGAACCAGAGATCAAATTGCCAGCATCTGTTGGATCATCAGAAAAGCAAGAGAGTTCCAGAAAAACATCTACTACTGCTTTATTGACTATGTCAAACACTTTGACTGTGTGGATTACAAAAATATGCAGGAAACTTCAAGAGATGGGAGTACCAGACCACCCAACCTGCCTCCTGAGAAATCTGTGTACAGGTCAAGTAGCAACATTTAGAACCGGACATGGAACAGACTGGTTCCAAATAGGAAAAAAAGTACATCAAGGCTGTATATTGTCACCCTGCTATTTAACTTATTGCAAAGTACATCATGTGAAATGCCAGACTTCATGAAGCATTAGGTGGAATTAAGATTGCTGGGAGAAATATCAATAACCTCAGATATGCAGATAACACCACCCTTATGGCAGAAAGCAAGAAGAACTAAAGAGCCTCTTGATGAAAATGAAAGAGGAGAGTGAAGAAGTTGGATCAAAGCTCAACATTCAGAAAACTAACATCGTGGCATCTGACCCGATCTCTTCATGGCAAATAGATGAGGAAACAATGGAAACAGTGAGAGACTTTATTTTGGGGGGCTCCAAAATCACTGCAGATGGTGAGTGTAGCCATGAAATTAAAACACGCTTGCTCCTTGGAAGAAAAGTTATAAACAACTTAGACAGCATATTAAAAAGCAGAGATTACTTTACCAGCAATGGTCCATCTAGTCAAAGCTATGGTTTTTCCAGTAGTCATGTATAGATGTGAGAATTGGACAATAAAGAAAGCTGAGGACCGAAAAATGGATGCTTTTGAACTGTGGTGTTGGAGGAAACTCTTGAGAGTCCCTTGGACAGTAAGGAGGTCCAACCAGTCCATCCTAAAGAAATCAGTCCTGAATATTCATTGGAAGTACTGATGCTGAAGCTGAAGCTCCAATACTTTGGCCACCTAATGCAAAAACCGACTCATTGGAAAAGATCCTGATGCTGGGAAAGATTGAAGGCAGGAAGAGAAGGGGACGACAGAGAATGAGATGGTTGGATGGCATCACTGACACAGTGGACATAAGTTTGAGTACACTCCAGGAGTTGGTGATGAACAGCGAAGCCTGGTGTGCTGCAGTCCATGGGCTCACAAACAGTCGGACACAACTGGTAACTGAACTGATTGACTAACTGCCAGTTTCCATCTGCTAGCATTTCCTTTTCTCTAGAAAAACTATTTTAATTATTTATTTCATTTCAAGTATACTAGTGACAAATTATATCACCTATTTTCAATTTTAAAGTAATTACTACTTTGCCTTATCCCCTTATTGAAGGATACTTTTGCTTCATAAAATTCTGTTGTATAGAATTTTTTTTTCGTTCAATATTTCTGGCTTGCTATATATTTGCAAGTAGTTATGGGAATTCTTAACTTTTTTCCTCTAAACTTATTATACCTTAAAATTTTTTTTTATCCTTGAGATGTTCTCCTTACCACTGACTTTCAGAAATGTGATTATAATTTACTTTACAATGCTTTTCTTTGTGTTTATCCAGCTAGAATTTGTTGAAGTTCTTAAATTTTTGCCTTGATGATTTTCATCAAGTTTAAATTCTTTTCTGACATTTCTTCATATTTTTTTCTGTCCCATATCCAACTTCTGGGATGACCCAAAACCACATACAAGGGCCTGCACATTGGGTTACCAATAAGTGCTTCGGGAAGGGACTCCTGAGTCAACAGGTACCAATTAAAATTTCTCCCCTCAAAACTATAATTCCTATGAGTTCCCATTAAGCACTTAAAATGGAAGAAATGAGAGGTCCTAACTGGGATAGGTGCATGAAATTACTCAGAAAACCTGTCTGTATAGAGAATAAAGACTATGCACAGGAAAATAGGCAAGAAGATCAAGAGAAAAAAGGAGAGGGACAGAAGAGCAGCTTTGGTTCCTAAAGTCTTCACCAGGCCCTTTTATCTAATACACACAGTATTAGATAAAAATATGGTAGTAATGTTAAATTTACTGATGCTAATAATTGTGTCATAGTCATGAAGTTTGTGTGTGCCTGTGTGCTCAGTCACTTCAGTTGTGTCCAACTCATTGTGACCCCATGGACTATAGCCCACTAGGACCCTCTGTCCATGGGATTCTCCAGGCAAGAATATTAGAGTGGGTTGCCATGCCTCCTTCAGGGGATCTTCCTGATGCAGGGACCAAACTTACATCTCTTATGTCTCCTGCATTGGCAGGTGGGTTTTTTTAGTTTTTTTTACCAAATTTATAATAATCATTAATAGTAGAATAATATTATTATCATCATGATCATTACCATTTGTTGAATATATGCTGTGCTAAAGCTTTATGTGCATTGCCCTCTTCAATTCTCATAAAACCCAGAGAGGAAGCCAGATCAGTAAAGGTTTGTTCTTGTAAAGATTTTCCAATGTGGCTATCTCTAGGATTACAGCCAGCTGATTATTGAATGTGGACACATCTCTGTTGTGAAATGAAGTTTAATTCTGCTGGAAAACAAATTATGTCTCTCAAACTTAAAGCACATCAGGATGGAATTAATGTTACCAGGATGAGAGGCTCAGGAGGGTATACTTGCGCTCATGTGAAGTAGGGATTTAAGAGGGAGTTCAGAAAGCATTAACTTGTTACTTGGTAACAAGAGGGAAAAGGCAGTACAAGGTGATCATGGTCAAAAGTGCAATACAAACCCTGAGATATGCGTGGTCCCGGAGCCAGCTCTGGCAATGATCAGAATTGTTGTATGTCCCCTTGGGTAGGTTGCTTGACTCTCAGGGCTGACTTTCTTTACTTGTAATTGATAGAGTGAGAAAGTTTGTTCTGATCTGTGGTTCTTAACACTGGCTGCAGAGTTGAATAACCAGGAAAGTTTGACAAAGTAAAATAGCACAAGGCCCCAGGCAGGCAGACAAATTAAATCATTCCTTAGAGGGTGGAGTCTGGAGATGTTTATATCCGCAAGTGATTTTTGTTTCTGTTGTTGAGATATTTTTGTTGTTTAGTTGCTGAGTCATGTTGGACTCAGAGAAGGCGATGGCACCCCACTCCAGTACTCTTGCCTGGATAATCCATGCCATGGACAGAGAAGCCTGGTAGGCTGCAGTCCATGGGGTTGCTAAGAGTTGGATATGACTGAAAGACTTCACTTTCACTCTTCACTTTTATGCATTGGAGAAGGAAATGGAACCCACTCCAGTGTTCTTGCCTGGAGAATCCAGGGACAGGGGAGCCTGGTGGGCTTCCATCTATGGGGTCACACACAGTCAGACATGACTGAAGTGACTTAGCAGGAGCAGCAACATGTTGGACTCTTTTGTGACCTCATGGACTGTAGCCCACCAGCCTCCTCTTTCCGTAGGATTCTACAGCCAAGAATACTAATGGGTTGCCATTTCCTTCTCTGGTATTCAGTTCAGTTCAGTTGCTCAGTCGTGTCCGACTCTCTGCAACTCCATGAATTGCAGCACACCAGGCCTCCCTGTCCGTCTCATCCTTGGTCGACCCCTTCTCCTCCTGCCCCCAATCCCTCCCAGCATCAGAGTCTTTTCCAATGAGTCAACTCTTCGCATAAGGTGGCCAAAGTACTGGACTTTCAGCTTTAGCATCATTCCTTCCAAAGAAATCCCAGGGCTGATCTCCTTCAGAATGGACAGGTTGGATCTCATTGTAGTCCAAGGGACTCTCAAGAGTCTTCTCCAACACCACAGTTTATTCTTTTTTTAATTTTTATTTTAACTTTAGTTTACTTTACAATACTGTATTGGTTTTGCCAAACATTGACATGAATTCACCACGAGTGTACATGCGTTCCCAAACATGAATCCCCTCCCACCTCCCACCCCATACCAAACAGTTTAAAAGCATCAATTCTTTGGCGCTCAGCCTTCTTCTTCACAGTCCAAATCTCGCATCCATACATGACCACAGGAAAAACCGTAGCCTTGACTAGACAGACTTTAGACGGCAAAGTTATGTCTCTGCTTTTGAATATGCTATCTAGGTTGGTCATAACTTTTCTTCCAAGGAGTAAGCTGGTATTGCCTATGTGCAATAAAGCAAACAGATCTTAAGTGTATAGTTCAATGAATTTTTACCTTGTATAATTACCTCTTGGATCAAAAATATAATAGAACTATTTCACTACGCCTTCTGGAGAAGAGAATGGCAGCCCACTCCAGTATTCTTACCTGGAGAATCCCATAGAAATAAGAGCCTGGTGGGCTATAGTCCATGGGGTCGCAAAGAGTCAGACACAAATGCGTGACTCACACACACACACACACACATTCCACTACTGTAGAACACCCAGCTTCTGTTTCAGTTAATACTCCCTAACAAGGGAACCGTGATGCTGATTTTCATCTCCACAGATCAGTTTTACCAGTTTCTGAATTTAATATAACTGGAATCAGTTTATCTTCTTTTCTGATTGGTTTCTTTCACTCAGTATTAAGCATGTACAGTGTATCCATGGGGCTTCCCTGGTGGGTCAGATGAAAAAGAATCCACCTGCTATGCAGGAGACCCAGGGTCAGTCCCTGGGTTGGGAAGAACCCCTGAAGAAGGAACTGACAATCTGCTCCAGTATTCTTGCCTGGAATATCCTGTGAACAGAAGAGCCTGTGGTCTACATTCCATGGGGTACCAAGAGTCAGACACACCCTAGCAACTAAACCACCACCCTGAATGTATCCAAAATTTGTTCATTTATTATTTCTTCACAGCATTCCATTATATAAATATGCCATAAGTTTTTAATTGATGTTGTGGTTGATGGATATTTGAGTTGTTTCTAAAATATTACTTATTATAAATAGCACTGCTGTGAACATTCTTGTCTAAGTCATTTGAAAGATACTGAGTGTATACCGAGTAGGGGAACTGTTGGAGCAGTGGGCAGCTCTTTATCTGTCTTTAGTAGGTACCACCAAAACATTTTTTAAAGTAGTTGAACCAGTGTACTCTGTCAGCAATACATTAGTTGCTCAGTTTTTTCACCTTTTTATAAATATTTGGTATTGTCAGTCATTGTAGTTTTAAGCCTTCAAGTGAGTGTAGTTGTATTACATTGTTTCATTATTTGTTTTGGGCTTTTGGTTGGCTTGTTTGTAATTTCATTAATGAGTGGAGAATTGAGGACCTTTATCTAAACTTGCAGACTATTATGCATATAGACTTATAAACTAATAGACTTATAGACTGTTATGTCCTGCTTCCCTCTCAGTTAGTAAAGAATCTGTCTGCAGTGCAGGAGACCCAGGTTTGATTCCTAGGTTGGAAAGATCTCCTGGAGAGAAAGAAATGGCAACCCACTGCAGTATTCTTGCTTGGAGAATCCAGTGGACAGAGGAGCCTGGCAGGCCACACTCCATGGGGTGACAAAAGTTAGACAGGACTTAGCAACTAAACCACCAATATGCATATCCTCTTTGTGAAGGACTGTTGAGTTCTTTCTCCATTTTTAATAATTGTCATCTTCTCATAGATTTGTAGAAGTTCTTCATCTATCCTTGATACAAGACAGTTTTCAGATATATGGATAGCAAATATTTTCACCCAGGCAGTAGCTTGCTTTTTCACCATTTTAATGGAATCTTTCAATGAACAAAAGTTCTTAAGTTGAATGACTGCTGACACTGGGTTCTCTAGAAAGCAGGCTCTGAGAAAGCGTACTGTTCAAGTTATTTATATACTGTCCATTGGACCAACACTCATGGGAAGAAGGAGAAAACGAGAGATGTCTGTTAATAATAAATGCATGGGGAGCTCTGGAGTGTGTATTACCTCTTAGAGTTGTCCAGTGTTGGGATAAAATGGCAGAACTTGTATATATCTGTTTGAGTGAGTTGGGCTTCCCTGGTGGCTCAGATGGTAAACAATCTGCCTGCAATATGAGAGACCCAGGTTTGATCTCTGGGTTAGGAAGATCCCTTGGAGAAGGGAATGGTTACCCATTGCAGTATTCTTGCCTGGAGAATGCCAAAGATAGAAGAGCCTGGCAGGCTGAAGTCCATGGGGTCACAAAGAGTCCAACACAACGCAGCAACTAAAACTCTCACTTTTTTCACTGGATCAGTCATTGATTGTAGCTGACCCTGGAAGAGCATGACCTTGGACAAGGTGCTCTCTGTACTAGAGGCTGTCCCTAAAGTAGATGACAGGTGAGCACTGTCCACTGACAGCCCTCTCAGTAGCTGAGGTAACAGATCTTTCCTTGAAGGGCCATCTGGGAGTCACATCTCTAAACCCACTTTAATATCTAAATCATAAATTTTTTACCTTATGGTAGTACTTTTCCGGTTACGTTTAAGAATTTTTTGTCTACTTCAATATTATGAAAGTTTCCTGCTATGCTTTCTTCTTGAAGCTTTTAAATTGGTTCTTCATATTTAGGCCTTTAAATTTTGTTTATGGTAAGGCTTAAAGTCAAAGTTTCTTTCTTTCAATATGGATATCTAATTGGACCAGCACATATAAAAGACCATTGTTTTCCCACTGCATTTCAGTAATGTCTTTTTTATCTAAACCTGCATCCAGAGTTGTGGCTTGATGTTTGAGATGGATTTTAAGTTACCTTTCTGGTCTGCGTGTTTTAGGTACATGATAATGGATATTAAAATATGACTGAAAGTAAGTTATGCCATTAGTTAACCTGAAAGTGGTCAATAACAAAATACGTAACAAAAGAAGTTATGGCGACATAATAAACTTAGGGAAATGATTTTGAGGCCAAACCAAACCTGATGAAATTGTATTTGAGTTTGGAGAAAGCAAACTGAATTGGTAATAGAAGATTTAGAAAAGGAAGAAGAAGCAGAGATCAAATTACCAACATCCATTGGATCATAGAAAAAGCAAGGGGATTCCAGAAAACCATATACTTCTGCTTCCTTGACTATGCTAATGTCTTTGACAGTGTGGATCATAACAAATTGGAAAATTCTTAAACAGATGAGAATACCAGACCACCTAACCTGTTTTCTGAGAAACCTGTGTTTAGGTCAAGAAGCAACAGTTAGAACTGCACGTGGAACAAAGATTGGTTCAAAATTGGGAAAGTAGTATGTCAAGGTTATATATTGCCATCCTGATTAATTATATGCAGAATACATCATATGAAATGCTGGGCTGAATGAGTCACAAGATGCCATCAAGGTGCTGTATTCAATATTTCAGCAAATCTAGAAGACCCAGCAGTGGCCACAGGACTGGAAAAGGTCAATCCTCATCCCAATTCCCAAGAAGGTTAGTACTAAAGAATGTTCTAACCATAGGACAGTTGCATTCATCTCCCATCCTAGTGAGGTCATGCTTAAAATCTTACATGCTAGGTGTCAACATTATGCCAACTAAGAACTTCCAGATGTTCAAGCTGGGTTTAGAAAAGGCAGAGGAACCAGAGATCAAATTGCCAGCATTTGCTGGATCATAGAGAAAGAAAGAGAATTCCAGAAAAAACATCTACCTCTGTTCCATCAACTATGCTGAAGCCTTTCACTGTATGGATTATTACAAACTGTGGAAAGCTGTTAAAGGTATGGGAATACCAGACCATCTTACCTGTCTCCTGAGAAACCTGTATGTGGGTCAAGAAACAACAGCTAGAACCTCTGTATGGAACAACTGATTGGTTCAATATTGAGAAAGGAGTACAACAGGGCTGTCTGATGTCACCCTGTTTCTTTAACCTGTACACTGAGCATATCATGAGAAAAGCCGGGCTGGATGAGTTACAAGCTGGACTCAAGATAGGCAGTGGAAACAGCAACAACCTCAGATATGCAGATGATACCACTCTAATGGCAGAGAGCAAAGAGGAACTAAAGAGCTTCTTGATGAGGGTGAAGGAGGAGGGTGAAAGAGCTGGCTTAAAACTAAATATTAAGAAAACTAAGATCATGGCATCCAGCCCCATTCAGTTCAGTTCAGTTCAGTCACTCAGTCTTGTCCGACTTTGCGACCCCATGAATCGCAGCATGCCAGGCCTCCCTGTCCATCACCATCTCCCGGAGGTCACTCAGACTCATGTTCATCGAGTCCGTGATGCCATCCAGCCATCTCATCCTGGGTCATCCCCTTCTCCTCCTGCCCCCAATCCCTCCCAACATCAGAGTCTTTTCCAATGAGTCAACTCTTCGCATGAGGTGGCCAAAGTACTGGAGTTTTAGCTTTAGCATCAGTCCTTCCAAAGAAATCCCAGGGCTGATCTCCAGAATGGACTGGTTGGATCCCCTTGCAGTCCGAGGGACTCTCAAGAGTCTTCTCCAACACCACAGTTCAAAAGCATCAATTCTTCGGCACTCAGCCTTCTTCAGAGTCCAACTCTCACATCCATACATGACCACAGGAAAAACCATAGCCTTGACTAGATGGACCTTAGTTGGCAAAGTAATGTCTCTACTTTTGAATATACTATCTAGGTTAGTCATAACTTTTCTTCCAAGGGATAAGCATCTTTTAATTTCATGGCCCCATTACTTCATGGCAAATAGAAGGGGATAAGGTAGAAGTAGTGACAGATTTCCTCTTCCTAGGCTTTAAAATCACTGTGGATGGTGACCACAGCATGGAATTAGAAGGCAATTTCTTCTAGGCAGGAAAGCTATGATAAACCTAGACAGTGTGTTGAAAAGCAGAGACATTACTCTGATGACAAAAGTCTGTAGAGTCAAGGCTATGGTTTTCCCAGTGGTCACATATGGTTCTGAACTGGACCATAAAGAAGGCAGAATGCCAAAGAATTGAGGCCTTTGAACTGTGGTACTGGAGAAGACTCCTGAAAGTACACTGGATAGCAAGGACATCAAACCAGTCAATGTTAAGGGAAATCAACCCTGAATACTCAGTGGAAGGACTGAAGCTAAAGCTGAAGCTCCAGTATTTTGGTGATCTGATATGAACAGCCAGCTCATTGGAAAAATCCCTGATGCCAGCAAAGATTGAGGGCAGAAGGAGAAGAGGGTATCAGAGGATGAGATCACTGGATGGCATCACTGATGCAATGGACATGAACTTGGGCAAACTTCGGGAGGTGGTGAGGGACATAGAGGCCTGGCATGCTGCATTCCATAGGGTCACAAAGAGTTGGACATGACTGGCTGATTGGACAACAACAACATCAAGTCAGTATATGTCACCCTGCTTATTTACTTACATGCAGAGTAGTACATCATGTGAAATGCTGGGCTTGATGAATCACAAGCTGAGATCATGATTGCCAAGAGAATTTCAACAATCTAAGATATGCAGATGTGATACCACTGTAATGGAAGAAAGGGCAGATGAACTAAAGGGCCTCTTGATGAGGGGCAAAGAGGAGAGTGAAAAAGCTGGCTTAAAACTCAATATTCAGAACACTAAGACCATGGCATCTGGTCCCATCACTTCATGGCAAATAGATAGGGCAAATTGGAAACAATGCCAGACTTTATTTACTTGGGCTCCAAAATCACTGCAGACAGTGACTGCAGCCAGGAAATTAAAAGACACTTGCTCCTTGAACAAAAAACAATGATAAACCTAGACAGCATATTAAAAACCAGAGACATTAATTTGCTGACAAATGTCCATATAGTCAAAGCTATGGCTTTTCTAGTAGTCATGTATGGATGTGAGAGTTGGACCATAAAAAAGGCTGAGTGCCAGAGAATTGGTGTTTTTGAATTGTGGTGCTGGAGAAGACTCTTGCGTATCCCTTGGACAGCAAGGTCAATCCAGTAAATCTTAAAGGAAATCAACCCTAAATATTCACTGGAAAGACTGATGCTGAAACTGAAACTCCAATATTTTGACCAAATTATGGGAAGAGCCAACTCATTGGAAAAGACCCTGATGCTGGGAAAAACTGAGGGCAAGAGGAGAAGGGGACGACAGGATGAGATGGTTGGCTGGCATCCCAACTCAATAGACATGAGTCCATTTGAGCAAACTCTGGGAGATAGTGAAGGACAGGGAAGCCTGCTGTACTGCAGTGCATGGGATCACAAAGAGTGAGACACAACTTAAGGACTGAATAATAACAACAGAGATTTGTTGGATATGTGCAAGTTATTGAAATACAGCTGAAACACATATAAAATAGGTAGAGCTAATACTGGCAAAATCCTTCTTTAGAGCTGATTAAATGCACAATAGGGATACTAATAAATTTTTCCTTTGGGCATAAGAAAGTGCTGCTTGGAATCAGTAGCATTTTAATAAAGAGTGGGGAATGGAGAATATGTATAAGAGTAACTCAGGATTCAAGTTTTGAGAACATTTGGAAATTCCAGGAGGAATTCTGTAAGCAAAGCTTTTCATTTCACCCAGCAACTGACATCTGAGTGGTTCTCCACCCACTCCTGGTTATTTCAACTCTCTATATAATTAGTCTTTTTAAAAAAAAAAAAATCCTATCATTTAAGTGTCATCTGAACATAACCTCCTCTAGGAAGTCATCTCTTATTAGTATCCCTTCCAAGCCATCTCTGTTTGCCCTCATTATTTTACCATGTCAAACTGTCATCTAGGCTGTGAGCTTTACAAAGGAAAAGGTCATGAATTATATATTCCTTTATTGTCTTGTTCCTAGCTTATCACATGGCCTGTATCACAATAGGTTATTGGTAAATTTTTGTTAAATTGGACTATAATTATAACAAAGATATATAAAGTGGAGTCTATTTCCCAGCTCAGAAGGCTAAAATGTGGCTTGGAACACAGTAGGTTCACAGCATCTCTGGTTAAGAGAAGAGTATCTTTCTCATAACATTTTTATTTTAACACTATAGTGGTAATCATTTTGCAATGTATAAGTATATAAATTCATAGATGTATACCTTAAAGTTTTGAATTGATTATTTGTCAATTACAATTCATTAAATTTGGAAAAATAAAATAAATGTTTTTTAGTTTTAGAACAATTTAAAAAGAAAAGCGAAAGAAAATTTAATTTATCATGTATGTGAGTTAGAGACGTGAGGAAAAGTCAAATAGTACCAAATCATAGGGGAGAAGGGGACTTATCTAAAAATATCAAATCCCTATATTTGCTATTTGCCTTTGTGAGTGAAAAATAATGACCTAATAGACATGGGATAGAGTCCTAAAAAGTTGTATAACTGACTGACTTTCCAAAAGCCCATATTTCATAAAAATTTTGTCTTTCTCACAAATTCACTTCTGATTCTGAAGAACATTTGGAAATTAACTGTGGCTATGCATTTCAGCTTTCCAAGTCTCCAATTCATAAACAAGTGAGGTGAATTTTAAACAACATATTGACATTTAAGCCATGTACTCAGAAGCTTTCACTTTCTTTAGAAAGGAGAAAATATACTTGTAACCTAGAGTAAGCAGTAAGTATATCCTTGTTTGTCACATAATCAATAAATTTAAGACTATTAACAAAAATGACAGCTCTTGAAAGAATTTTTAATTATTTTTTTAAAATTATTTTTGCCCTCATAGATACTAACTATAACATTTTTCAGTAGTCATCAAGTAAATTTTTCTAGAATTGCAAGTGTAACAAGATATAGAAAACATACTGCTTTGGCCTGGGTTTTATGAAGCCTCATGGCTTCGGTGGTAAAGACTCTACCCACAATGCAGAAGACCTGGGTTCTATCCCTGGGTGGGGAAGATCCCCTGGAGAAGAGAAAGGCTACCCACTCTAGGATTCTGGCCTGGAGAATTCCACTATACAGTCCATGGTGTCACAAAGAGTCAGACATGACTGAGTGACTCACTCATTCACTCACTATGAAGCCAATATCAATCTTTTGTTTCATAAACTTCAGGCCGGTCATTAAATGCAGAATTTGTGCATTAAAACTGACATTGACAGGAATACAAATAAATTCTCAGTGATACTAACCAGTAGGACTACAGAAGTACAGGCTTCCCTCCCTCACCTGGAGAATGGAATTCAGGAAAAGTTGAAGAGTAGCCAGACCTTGGAGATAAATTTGAGTTCTACTGACTCAATGAATGACTCCCTTTTCATTGTTATTTGTTTTACAGTGGAAAGGAGAAAAAAGACAAAGGTTTTCATTGAGCCTCAGGATATAAACTTAGGTTGATGTTGTTGAAAGTGCCAGTCCTAAATCAGGAGATCTGGAGGGTTTTCAGTTCAGTTCCGTCGTTTAGTCATGTCCAACTCTTTGCAACCCTATGGACTGTAGCACACCAGGCTTCCCTGTCCATCACCAACTCCTGGAGCCTACTCAAACTCATGTTCATCAAGTCAGTGATGCCATCCAACCATCTTATCCTCTGTCATGCCCTTCTCCTCCTACCTTCAATCTTTCCCAGCATCAGGATCTTTTCCAATGAGCTGGTTCTTCACATCTGGGGGCCAGAGTATTGGAGTTTCAGCTTCAGCATTGGTCCTTCCAAAGAATATTCAGGACTGATTTCCTTTAGGATGGACTGGTTGGATTTCCTTGCAGTCCAAGGGACTCTCAAATGTCTTCTCCAACACCACAGTTCAAAAGCATCAATTCTTCGATACTCAGCTTTCTCTATAGTCCAACTGCTCTTATGACCTTGAGCAAATCATTCAACTCCACAGGACTCAGATTTTTTTGGTTTGGTTTCAGTTCATTTTTTTTTTCCCTAGTATGTGAAATGACAGCACTGAATACTTTATAAAAACCATAAAAAATGGTCTTAGATCTGTAATTCTTAATACTTACAAAATATCTAAACATATCACTTAACCACTCATAACCTTAAGGAGAATTAAGAGTAAATATCATTATTGTAAATTCAAAATTGAGTAAACTGATGCTAGTCTAGGAAAAAAAAATCTCACAACTGGCTAAAAGTTGGTGAATCTGGTTCTAGACCTCATAACTTCTCATCATGTGACTTTTCTACTCCCCTAAACTGCTATTCAATGAAGAAAATGCAAACCCTATTTTTAATTGAACTTTCAAGTAAAACTGAGAAATAGTTCATTTAGTCTCCTGACAATACCCAAGTACAAGGGAAGTGGGGAAACAAAGTCTTTGGTGAAATGGCTCTATGTTGGATTAAAACTACTTTTTAAAATTAATTTATTTTAATTGGAGGCTAATTACTTTACAGTATTGTAGTGGGTTTTGCCATACATTGACATGAATCAGCCATGGGTATATATGTGTTCCCCATCCTGAACCCCCCTCCCACCTCCCTCCCCATTCCACCCCTCAGGTTGTCCCAGAGCACCGGCTTTGAGTGCCCTGTTTCATGCATCTAACTTGGACTGGTGATCTATTTCACATATGGTAATATACATGTTTCAATGCGATTCTCTCAAATCACCCCACCCTTGCCTTCTCCCATGGGATCCAAAAGTCTGTTCTTTATATCTGTGTCTCTTTTCCTGTCTCACATATAGGGTCTTCATTACCATCTTTCTAAATTCCATATATATGTGTTAATATATACTATCTTGGTGTTTTTCTTTCTGACTTACTTCACTCTGTATAATAGTCTCTAGTTTCATCCACCTCTTTAGAACAGATTCAAATGTGTTCTTTTTAAAAGCTGACTAATATTCCATTGTGTATATGTACCACAGCTTTCTTATCCATTCATCTGCTGATGGACATCTAGGTTGCTTCCATGTCCTAGCTATTGTAAATGGTGCTGTGATGAACATTGGGGTACACGTGTCTCTTTCAATTCTGGTTTCCTCAGTGTGCGTGCCCAGCAATGGGATTGCTGGGTCATTTAGCAGTTCTGTTTCCAGTTTTGTAAGGAATCTCCACACTGTTCTCCTTAGTTTCTGTACTAGTTTGTGTTCCCACCAACAGTGTAAGCAGGTTCCCTTTTCTCTGTACCTTATCCAACATTTAATGTTTTTAGACTTTTTGATAGCAGTAATTTTGAATGGTGTGAGATGGTACCTCATTATGGTTTTGATTTGCATGTCTCTGATAATGAGTGATGTTGAACATCTTTTCGTGTGTTTGTTAGCCATCTTTATGTCTTCTTTGGTGAAATGTCTGTTTAGTTCTTTGGCCCATTTTTTTATTGAGTCATTTATCTTTCTGGTACTGAGCTGCATGAGCTCCTTGTATATTTTTGAGATTAATTTGAGTTTTATAGTTTAGATCTTTAATCCATTTTGAGTTTATTTTTGTATATGGTGTTAGAAAGTGCTCTAATTTCATT
>SJYQ01000309.1:768972-783607 GCA_006410935.1 Redunca redunca
ACTAATATTCCATTGTGTATATGTACCACAGCTTTCTTATCCATTCATCTGCTGATGGACATCTAGGTTGCTTCCATGTCCTAGCTATTGTAAATGGTGCTGTGATGAACATTGGGGTACACGTGTCTCTTTCAAGTCTGGTTTCCTCAGCGTGCGTGCCCAGCAATGGGATTGCTGGGTCATTTAGCAGTTCTGTTTCCAGTTTTGTAAGGAATCTCCACACTGTTCTCCTTAGTTTCTGTACTAGTTTGTGTTCCCACCAACAGTGTAAGCAGGTTCCCTTTTCTCTGTACCTTATCCAACATTTAATGTTTTTAGACTTTTTGATAGCAGTAATTTTGAATGGTGTGAGATGGTACCTCATTATGGTTTTGATTTGCATGTCTCTGATAATGAGTGATGTTGAACATCTTTTCGTGTGTTTGTTAGCCATCTTTATGTCTTCTTTGGTGAAATGTCTGTTTAGTTCTTTGGCCCATTTTTTTATTGAGTCATTTATCTTTCTGGTACTGAGCTGCATGAGCTCCTTGTATATTTTTGAGATTAATTTGAGTTTTATAGTTTAGACCTTTAATCCATTTTGAGTTTATTTTTGTATATGGTGTTAGAAAGTGCTCTAATTTCATTCTTTTACAGGTGGTTGACCAATTTTTACAGCACTACTTGTTAAAGAGATTGTCTTTTCTCCATTGTATATTCTTGCCTCCTTCATCAAATATAAGGTGTCCATAGGTGCATTGATTTATCTCTGGGCTTTCTATATTGTTTCATTGATCTATATTTCTGTCTTTGTGCCAGTACCATACTGTCTTGATGACTGTAGCTTTATAGTATAGTCTGAAGTCAGGCAGGTTGATTCCTCCAGTTCCATTCTTTTTTTCTCAAATTTGCTTTGACTATTCAAGGTATTTTGTATTTCCATACAAATTGTGAAATTATTTGTTCTAGTTCTGTAAAAAATACCGCTGGTAGCTTGATAGGGATTGCATTGAATCTATAGATTGTTTTGGTAGTATACTCATTTTCGCTATATTGATTTTTCCAATCCATGAACATGGTGTATTTCTCCATCTATTTGTTTCATCTTTGATTTCTTTCATCAGTGTTTTAGTATCCACTGGATCATGGAAAAAGCAAGAGAGTTCCAGAAAAACATCTATTTCTGCTTTATTGACTATGCCAAAGCCTTTGACTGTGTGGATCACAATAAACTGTGGAAAATTCTGAGAGAGGTGGGAATACCAGACCACCTGACCTGCCTCTAGAGAAATCTGTATGCAGGTCAGGAAGCAACAGTTAGAACTGGACATGGAACAGCAGACTGGTTCCAAATAGGAAAAGGAGTACGTCAAGGCTGTATATTGTCACCTTGCTTGCTTAACTTATATGCCGAGTACATCATGAGAAACGCTGGACTGGAAGAAACACAAGCTGGAATCAAGATTGCTGGGAGAAATATCAATCACCTCAGATATGCAGATGACACCACCCTTATGGCAGAAAGTGAAGAGGAACTCAAAAGCCTCTTGATGAAGGTGAAAGAAGAGAGTGAAAAAGTTGGCTTATAGCTCAACATTCAGAAAACAAAGATCATGGCAACTGGTCCCATCACTTCACGGGAAATAGATGGGGAAACAATGGAAACAGTGTCACACTTTATTTTGGGGGGTTCCAAAATCACTGCAGATGGTGTCTGCAGCCATGAAATTAAAAGACGCTTACTCCTTGGAAGAAAAGTTATGACCAACCTAGATAGTATATTCAATAGCAGAGACATTACTTTGCCAACTAAGGTCCGTCTAGTCAAGGCTATGGATTTTCCAGTGGCTGGGTATGGATATGAGAGTTGGACTGTGAAGAAGGCTAAGCACCGAAGAATTTATGCTTTTGAACTGTGGTGTTGGAGAAGACTCTTGAGAGTCCCTTGGACTGCAAGGGGATCCAACCAGTCCATTCTGAAGGAGATCAGCCCTGGGATTTCTTTGGAAGGAATGATGCTAAAGCTGAAACTCCAGTACTTTGGCCACCTCATGCAAAGAGTTGACTCATTGGAAAAGACTTTGATGCTGGGAGGGATTGGGGGAAGGAGGAGAAGGGGATGACAGGGGATGAGATGGCTGGATGGCATCACTGACTCGAGGGACGTGAGTCTGAGTGACTTCCGGGACTTGGTGATGGACAGGGAGGCCTGGTGTGCTGCGATTCATGGGGTCACAAAGAGTAGGACATGACTGAGCAACTGAACTGAACTGATATATAGGTCTTTTGTTTCTTTAGGTTGATTTATTCCTAAGTATTTAATTCTTTTCATCGCAGTGGTGAATGGAATTGTTTCCTTAATTTCTCTTTTTGTTTTCTCATTTGTTTTTGCTTTTGTTTTCTCATTATTATTGTATAGTGTATAGAAATGCAAGAGATTTCTGTGTGTTAATTCCTGCAACTGTAATATACTCATTGATTAGCTCTAGTAATTTTCTGGTGGAGTCTTTAGGGTTTTCTATGTTGAGGATCATGTCATCTGCAAACAGTGAGAGTTGTACTTCTTGTCCAACCTGGATTCCTTTTATTTATTTTTCTTCTCTGATTGTTATGGCTAAAACTTCCAAAACTATGTTGAATAATAGTGTTGAGAATGGGCACCCTTGTCTTATTCCTGACTTTAGGGGAAATGCTTTTCAATTTTCCACCATCAAGGATAATGTTTGCTGTGGGTTTATCATATATGGCTTTTATTATGGTGAGATATGTTCCTTATATGCCTGCTTTCTGGAGGGTTTTTGTCATAAATGTTTGTTGAATTTTGTCAAAGGCTTTCTCTGCATCTATTGAGATAATCATATGGTTTTTATCTTTCAATTTGTTAATGTGGTGTATCATATTAATTAATTTCTGAATATTGAAGAATCCTTGCATCCCTAGATGTGCTGTCTACAAGAGAACCACCTCAAACCAAGGGACACTGACTGAAAGTGAAGGGCTCGAAAAAGATATTTCATGCAAATGGATACCAAAAGAAAGCAGGAATAACAATACTAATATCAAATAAAATAGACTTGAAATAAAGGCTGTGAAAAGAGACAAAGAAAGACACTACATAATGATCAAAGGATCAATCCAAGAAGACGATACAAAAGTTATAAATATATATGCACCCAACATAGGAGCACTGCAACATGTAAGGCAAGTGCTAACAAGTATGAAAGGGGAAATTAACAGTACACAGTAATAGTGGGAGACTTTAATACCCTACTCACACTTATAGATAAATCAACCAAACAGAAAATCAGCAAGGAAATACAAACTTTAAATGATACAATGGACCGATTAAACCTTATTGGTATCTATAGCACATTCCACCCCAAAACAATGAATTTCACCTTTTTCTTAAGTGCACATGGAACAGTCTCCAGGATAGATCACATCCTGGGCCATAAATCTAACCTTGGTAAATTCAAAATATGCATAGAAACAAAAATAAAAACACAACCACCCAAAATCTATGGGGTTCAGTAAAAGCAGTGCTAAGAGGAAGGTTCATAGCAATACAAGCTTATCTCAAGAAACAAGAAAACACATGTACACCCATGGCTGATTCATGTCAATGTATGGCAAAACCACTACAATATTGTAAAGTAAGTAGCCACCAATTAAATAAATTAAAAAAAATAAAAAGAATCTTGAAGCAAATAGTGCCTTTCCTTGTGTTAACAAAGCATACTTTATTTAGCCCTACTTAAAAAAAAGAGAGAGAAATAAAAAAAAAAAAAAAACTT
The DNA here is from genome assembly GCA_006410935.1 of Redunca redunca. NCBI lineage: Eukaryota > Metazoa > Chordata > Mammalia > Artiodactyla > Bovidae > Redunca > Redunca redunca. Next base: position 772,746 of record SJYQ01000309.1, read on the forward strand.
TATACCCAAAGAAGCTAGAAAAAGAAGAAATGAACAACTCCAGAGTAGTAGAAAGGAAGAAATCATAAAAATCAGAGCAGAAATAAATGAAAAAGAAACAAAGGAGACTATAGCAAAAATCAACAAAGCTAAAAGGTGGTTCTTTGAGAAGATAAATTAAATAGACAAACCATTAGCCAGACTCATCAAGAAAAAAGGGAGAAGAATCAAATCAACAAAATTAGAAATGAGAATGGGGAAATCACAACAGACAACACAGATATACAAAGGATCATAAGAGACTACCATCAGCAACTATATGATAATGAAATGGACAACTTGGAAGAAATGGATGAACTCTAAGAAAAGTAGAATCTTCCAAAACTGAACCAGGAAGAAATAGAAAACTCAGCATTGGCCACAGGACTAGAAAAGATCAGTTTTCATTCCAATCCCAATGAAGGGCAATGCCAAAGAATGTTCAAACTACCATTCAGTTGCCCTCATTTCACATGTAGCAAGTAATGCTCAAAATCCTTCAAGCTAGGCTTCAACAGTGTGTGAACCAAGCACTTCTAGATGTGCAAGCTGGATTTAAAAAAGGCAGAGGAACAAAGCAATCAAATTGCCAATATCCATTGGATCATAGAAAGAGAAAGAGAGTTCCAAAAAAACATCTACATCTGCTTCCTTGACTACACTAAACACTTTGTGTGGATCACAAGAAACAGTGGAAAATTCTTAAAGAGATGGAAATACCAGAACACCTGACCTGTCTCCTGTGAAACCTGTATGCAGGTCAAGAAGCAACAGTTAGAACTGGACAAGGAACAGTGGACTGGTTCAAATTTGCAAATGAAGTATATAAATGTTGTATATTATCACCCTGCTTATTTAATTTATATGCAGGGAACATCATGTGAAATGATGAGTTGGATGACTTACAAGCTGGAATCAAGATTGCAGGGAGAAATATAAACAACCTCAGATATGGGAATGATGCCACTCTAATGGGAAAAATAGAATAGGAACTAAATAACCTCTTGAGGGGGGTGAAAGAGGAGAGTGAAAAAGCTGGCTTAAAATTCAACATTTGGAAAACAAAGATCATGACATCTGGTCCTTTCATGGCAGATAGATGTTGAAAAAGTGGAAACAGTGACAAGCTTTATTTTCTTTGCCTCCAAATTCGCTGTGGACAGTGACTGCAGCCAGGAAATTAAAAGATACTTGCTCCTTGGAAGAAAAACTATGATAAACCTAGATAGCATATTAAAAATCAGAAACATCACTTAGCTGACAAAGATCCATATATGTCAAAGGTCTGGTTTTTCCATTAGTCATATACAGATGTGAGAGTTGGACCATAAAAAAAGGCTGAGTGCCTTTCAAATTATGGTGCTAGAGGGAACTCTTGAGAGTCCCTTGTACAACAAGGAGATCAAACCTGTCAGTCCTAAAGGAAATCAGCCCTAAATATTCATTGAAAGGACTAATGCTGAAGCTGAATCTTTGATACTTTGGCCACCTGAGGTAAAGAGCTTACTCACTGGAAAAGACCCTGATGCTGGGAAAGATTGAAGGCTAGAGAGAAGAGGGCAACAGAAGATGAGATAGTTGACTGACATCAGTGATTTGATGGACATGAGTTTGAGCAAACTCCCGGAGATAGTAAAAGAAGGGAAACCTGGCATACTGCAGTCCATGGGGTTACAGAGTCAGATAGGACTTACTGACTGAACAAGAACAGCAATGTAGCAGATGTCATGTTGAACGTTTCATTCTCACAATTTTGTTCTTTTGGCATAACATAGATGAACATATGCTACTTGATAAAATTGAAACTAATCATTGTAGAGCACCCAGTAATAAGAGAAGGCAATGGCACCCCACTCCAGCACTCTTGCCTAGAAAATCCCATGGATGGAGGAGCATGGTGGGCTGTAGTCCATGGGGTCGCTAAGAGTCAAACACGACTGAGCAACTTCACTTTCACTTTCCACTATCATGCATTGGAGAAGGAAATGGCAACCCACTCCAGTATTCTTGCCTGGAGAATCCCAGGGATGGGGGAGCCTGGTGGGCTGCTGTCTATGGGGTCGCACGGAGTCGGACACGACTGATGCGACTTAGCAGCAGCAGCAGTAGTAATAAGTGGATTAACCCCAGGCCTCTGCACCTTCAAATACCTTATTCAGCAAAAGATACTGGGGCTTTCTAGTTGGAAATGACAACTATTACTTTATTCTCTGTATCATAGATGCCCTGGTGATTACCAGATACAAGTCCACATCTCCTTCTTGGGAACCTCTGTTATATTCAGTATATAGCTTTCCAGATCATTGTTGTGGTTTTGTGGGTCTGATTCAGCCAGAGGTAAATAAAGTTGATGTAGGAGTAGGCATGTGAATTTCTGGTATGAGCTGTTTCTGGAAATGGCCTGATCACTTTGTTTAAATCCCATGACTAAAACTCAGTCCTTGGCTACACCTAATGGCAAACTGTGTGTCACAGTCATACCAGCCCACATTCTTCTTGACCATGGTCTTGTACTTCCTATCAAGGATGGAGTAAAGCATGAAGTACTGGAGAATTACTTCTACCCCTTTAGGTCTTCATTTTTACAAAGAAGCCAGTTAATTTCTCACAACCCCAACCATGTGTGTAACTTTTCCATCACAGAGCTGACAATTCCCTGATGCTGTAAGTTCTTCCAAATTGTGAGATGTTGGGAAGAGCACTTGGAAACAAGTTTATTTTCTCTCCTTTCCAAGCTCTGTCATGAAAACAGAAGTACTTATTTGAACATTAGTGTAAGATGACAAGGAAAAGATTTTATGTTATATAATTTGAGGGATTTCTCTATTGCCCGCAGAATAAAATCAAAATTCTGAACTTGGCTTTTCAGGGTCTTCTATTTATTTATTTTTCTCTTGCCATTCTTATCCTCAGAACTACAAGTTTTCTATGTTTTTGCTCCATGATTTTCTAACATCACATTTTTATTCAAACTATTTCTTTTGTCTTTAGTTGTCTTCACCTTTACAATTGCCATCCTTCCAAGAATCATGTCTGGGTTTCCATAATTGGTCAGTAGCACACTCTGTCTCTCTTTCTCTGAATACGCTACATATTTGTAGTCATATTACTTCTCTCCTGCATTATAATCTTTTCTGAACCTGCCTTATCACCTGTATTAAACAGCTATATTTGTTGAAGGCCAGAGGGAATCAGACTCCTTTAGTATGAATATATGGAATTAGGTGTACAAGGGCTGTGTCCCTGAGACTTCCCTGATAACCCAGTTGGTATAGAATCTGCCTGCAATGCAGGAGACCCCAGTTTGATTCCTGGGTCAGGGAGATCAACTGGATAAGGGATAGGCTACCCCCTCCAGTGTTCTTAGCCTTTTCTTGTGGTTCAGCTGGTAAAGAATCCACCTGCAATGCGGAAGACCTGGGTTGGATCCCTAGGTTAGGAAGATCCCCTGGAGAAGGGAAAGGCTACCCACTCCAGTATTCTGGCCTGAGGAATTCCATTGACTATAGTCCACGGGGTCGCAAAGAGTCGGACATGACTGAGCGACTTTCACTTAGTTCACTTACACAGTCCCAGAAGACTAAGTGACTTACTGATTAAATAGGTATGTTTGACCACTAAGAAGACTAAAATAATATATTTAAAGATATTTATAGAGAGTTTTTTGTGTGTTTGAATTTTGAAGCTACTTTAACATTAAAAATTACCTCACTCATTAATTGACTAATAGAAACTCTGATTACCAAATATGTATCATTTATTACCATGTCAATGTCCTACTGCTCTTGTCACTATTTACCACAAATAGTAGCTTAAAACAAACCAAACTTAATATTCTGTGATTCTGGTGGTCAATGTCTGAAATAGTTCTCTATGGACTAAAATCAAGGTGCTAGTGGGACTGTATTCCTTCCATAGGCTTGTAAGGAGAATCATTTTCCTGACTTTTCTAACTTCTAGAGGCTACCTGCATTCATTATCTTGTCTTCTCCCTCTGTTTTCCAGCTAGCATCATATCACCTTCCAACTTGTCTCTCTAATTACCACCCCGTTCCCATCATCAAATGCCATCTCAAGATTTGTAATGCAATTACATCTGCAAAGTCGTTTTGGCATGTCATGTAAAACAGGTTCAAGGATTTGGATATGGACCTCTTTGGGTAACATTCTGTAATAAGTATCAAAACAAATGTGTAGCCTCATTGAGAATTAGCAATCAAAAATTTTGCAGCATTTTCTTCTGTAATAGGGAAGAACTGTACATTGGGACTCCAGGACTCTCCCTCTTTGGTATCATAAGGAGAATTTTAGGTTTGCTCCTAATACATAAATAAACTTTTAATTATATTTTCAAGTTTCCAGGTAAAGACAAAAAAGAAACTTTTATTTTGATCCTGTAAAACATTTTCAGTTGACCACTGAGGCACACTTAATCATCATACATTTATAAAGCTATGAAATATTTACAATTCCATGCCTAAGGCAGATGTCCTATAGAATCATTGTGCCATGTTCCACAGTTCAAAAATTATGAATATAAACACTCAAATTGATGATTTCAAGCATGTTAATGAAAANTTCAACAAATTATGAATATAAACACTCAAATTGATGATTTCAAGCATGTTAATGAAAACAAATCTTTCCTTAAAATATTTTACTTGAAATTATTTATTTTTCATTCTAAATCATACTGTTTTCTAGACACTTCCAAAATGACATAAATAGCCTAGCTTATAAAGTTCTGTTTCAGCTAACATTTGATCTTTTGGCTCTATTATTTCCATATAGGTAAGATTTCATAGGGGCTTCCCAGGTGGCCCAGGAGTAAAGAATCTGCCTGCCAATGCAGGTGACACAGAAGATGTGGGTTCGATCCTTGGGTCAGGAAGATCCCCTGGAGAAGGAAATCACAACTCACTTCAGTATTATTGCCTGGAGAATCCCATGGACAGAGGAGCCTGGCAGGCTACAGTCAATGGAGTAGCTTTTCTTTATCAGATATGGTATAGCTATGCCATGACACATAATTTAAATAGGCCTCTTTAAATTATGTGTATCTAATGTGTATAGTTGGAGAAGGCAATGGCAACCCACTCCAGTACTCTTGTCTGGAAAATCCCATGGATGGAGGAGCCTCGTATGCTGTAGTCCATGGGGTCGCTTAGAGTCGGGCACTACTGAGTGACTTCACTTTCACTTTTCACTTTCATGCATTGGAGAAGGAAATGGCAACCACTCCAATATTCTTGCCTTGAGAATCCCAGGGACAAAGGAGCCTAGTGGGCTGCTGTCTATGGGGTTGCACAGAGTTGGACATGACTGAAGTGACAATAGCAGCAATATGTATGGTTGAGTATTTTTACTCTTCACCTGAAACATCACAACATTGTTAATCAGCTATACTCCAATACAAAATAATGGAGAAGGAAATGGCAACCCACTCCAATATTCTTGCCTAGAAAATCCCATGGACAGAAGAGCCTGGTGGGCTACAATCCATGGGGTCACAAAGAGTCGAACATGACTGAGTGACTAAGCATGCAAACACACACATGTATCTATAGCTGTCTCTCTATATTGAGAGATATAGAGATATAGATATAATTATTTTCCTAAGTTGATTTTCCTAGAAGGCTGAACAACTCTCCACTACTGTTTTGGTGTCTCAAAAGCAGTTCTGGCTAAATAAATGAGTTTTTAGTCCCTGGGAAGCTAGAATTTTGTAATAATTTTTGTAAACAAATGAGTCATACAAGAGAACTTTCCTTTGTGGAAGACTGAAACTGTCTTATTAACTTTTATATTAAATACATTTGCATTTACCTAAGGGAATATTCTGTAATGTTCTGTGAGGGACAGAACAATATTTGGCAAGCCTACATCATACCAAAACTGTACCAGGTTCTGGGATATAATATTGAAAAAAAAAATGGCATTGTCCCTGCCCTTAGGGAATTTATAGTCTGATAGGGAAGACAGATATTAGTCAAATGATCATAGAAGTAGAGATTTACAATTTTAATGAGTTCTAAGAAGAGGCACGTGATGATACAAGGATTTATGATAACTAGTAAGGAAGATCAGGGAGAGTTTCCCTGAGAATATGTTCTTTAGCTGAGACCTGAAGGGTAAATGGGGATGGTCAGGTGGTGAAGAGAAAAGCTAAAAGGTCCAAAGGTAGGGATGGCCACATGCTTAGGCCTATGTTGTCAGCTGCCAGGGGCTGAGAGGAGGATTGTGGAACAGGGTGACTACAACGACAATATAGGTAGAATATGGGCAACATCAGGATATAGAGGCCCTGAGTCCATGCTACATGTGAATCCACTGAAGGACATTAAGGAGTGAGACACATTCTAAATCAATGTGCCATTTTGTGAAGACCATAGTGTAGGAAGGAAAAAATGCAGAGGGACTTCATGGACATAAGAGGGAAACATTAAGAAAAGGGGGATAATAATACTCATACTCATTTAATTCTCTTACTGTGTGCCAACCATTTCATTAAATCATCACATCTGATCCTAAAAATAAAAGTCCACTTCGAATCAATTCCAAGTTTTCCTTGTCATCCTAACCTCTCACTGGCCTTTGGCCTTCAGAGGTATTATCTTTTCAGTGAAAATAACAAAGAAGAAAAATAATGGAGTAAAGGTCATCATTATGTGACCAGATACTGGAAAGCATGATGCTTATGTCGGTGGCCATTAGTTATTTCATTCAGGATGAGCTGGATACTAGAGCTCAAAGGGCAGCTGGCAGACCAGTCCCATGGCCTCACGGGTTAACCAGTTTCTGTTAAGTTCCAGACTCCCTCCTATGATGACCATGGTGTGAATGTGGGTCTTTGTTAAAAAAAGACCAGCTGGCAGGGTGCCACAACTCCTGCAGAGTCTCATATCATATGACTTATTGAGCATAGGCCAATGGTATTACTTTTATAAAGAATGAATAGTGCGTTTGCTTACCATCTAGGTCATTATTGCCAATGACACTCAATATAAAGCTGAGTTTCTAGTTCATACTACAGAACTATCTATAATGTAGTTATGGACTATTTAGAACTTAGTAAAGCAAGTAAAAGTCTTACCTACTCATGATTTTAATCACTTTTTCATGGCTTACGAGGTGTATGTTTGGATTATAATTAGTTGTAAGTACTCTCTATATACCAAAGGCATTCTAATTAAATATTTTCGCCTATTACTCTTAATTTCTGTCTTCCTAATTAAACTGAACAGACTGTCTCCTGAGAGTGGAGTCTCATTATTTGCCAGTCCTATCATATCCATGAATCCAAATGCAACTCATTATCTCTCTCTTTTTTTTTTGTCCTTTTCTTCAGTTGAAATCCTACCCAGACTTCATGGTCATGCTGTGAACAATACCATATCCATTGAGTTTTTGTTGAATATGGATTTTTAAGGTGGCTCTAATGGCTATTTTCTCTGAATCCTCAAATATCTCTCTGTCTCACTTGAATTATATCACATGTTGCTTTCTGTATTACCTTCTAAAAATCATTAATACATTTTCACTGTTAAGTTACTTAAAAGCAGAGATTTTCCCCCTCCTTACCCCCACCAGAAGTGTCTAGTACAGCACATTGTAGGTATTCAATATATTGAGCTTAACAGATTTCAGGAGAGTCCCTGACATACCTAACTTGAGGCAATGTCCTCCCACATTGCCTTGACTGCAGGAAAAGATGTTTCTCATGTTAAAGCTGGGCCAGGTTTCATTGCTGCCAAGCTAATAATAAATATGAATCTAGGCTTCTCAACTGAAAGAAGCTTTTTAGCTGAAATGATTCCAATCTCAAGTGTTAAAATGTGTGAAATGAGCCAAAAATAACAAGGAATGTCAATTGCTCTATATAAAGATTTTTTTTTCATTTCTACTTTTGAAGAGGTTAATTTTTGTTCTTCTTATAGAAGACATGATAAGATAAGCAAGGCTTGCTTTTGTTGGTTGGTTGGTTGCTTGGTTGGTTTAATTACCTGCATAAGAAAATCTTTCTTTCTAGTAGTTGATATGAAGAGCTTTTCATATTGTATGATATGTGTTAGTTTTGATAATATATTAATAGAAGTGTGAGCTTGATCAGGAGATGTAAAATGCCAGAGGATTAAACATGAGAGTTTTAACACAAAGAATTATTAGTTGTTGTAAAAGAGTAACTGTAAGATGTAAGGAAAATCTGTCTGGTACTCTAGAGCTGAAGGAGAGTACTTATGCAAGTATAAACTTGGAAGGAGTTCAGATCTCATTGGAGAAGGTATGTTTCAGCCCAGTGGATAGCAGAGAAGGTTCCTGATTTGGCCAGGCTGAAGTGGTTTGGATTTGCAGTAAATAGACCAGAGATAGGAGGAAATCAAAGCATTTAGGCTGTATGGCAGCTTGAAAATCTGCAGGGTCACCTAGGTCACAGGTAGGCAGCTTGAAGACTATTCCATAAAGAGGTGGCTTCTATTTCTAGAAAGCTGTTTAATAGCCGTCACAAAGCTTAGGCTGCAGTGTTTCAGAGCAGTTACATTCTGGCTCATGCTGGGCAGATTCTACTAGATATCTTTGTGTGTATGTCTATGTATATGTGTATATACATATAAGCATTTATACAAACATATCTATTATAAATAATGATATTTCAGATTCCAATCCAAAATAATATGGTACACTGAAGTATTATTTTTCCCCTTCCATGTTTATAGCTCCTTTCTCCAGCAATGAGAACCATGGCTCCTCATTACATTCTATAGATTAACTTATTTGCACAATCTTAAAATACATGAAGGTGGTCTCTTAACAGGAAACATACCATTGATAAGAAATAAACCTACTAGGGTTCTCTACTTGTGATTCTTTTTCCCTCCTCTTTGGTAAAACGTTTGCAATTATACAATGAAATTCATACACATTAAGTGTAAAATTCAATGTGTGCATGCATGCTTATTCGCTAAGTCATGTCTGACTACTACCCCATGGACTGTGGCCCGCCAGGCTCCTCTGGTCATGGGATTTCCCAGGCAAGAATACTGGAGTGGTTTGCCATTTCCTTCTCCAGGGGATCTTCCCAACCCAGAGACTGAACCTGCGTCTCCTGAATTATTGGCAGGTTCTTTACCACTGAGCCACAAGGGAAGCCTATAAAATTCAATATTTTTAAAATGCTTAAATTTTTGTCATGCCAGAAACTTGACTTGTGCCCCTTATCACTCAGTTATGCCCCAACCCACACAAAATATTTCTTTATATACTTTTGTTCAGTTCAGTTCAGCCGCTCAGTCGTGTCCAACTCTTTGAGACCCCATGAATCTCAGCACGCCAGGCCTCCCTGTATATCACCAACTCCAGGAGTTCACTCAGACTCATGTCCATCGGGTCGCTGATGCCATCCAGCCATCTTATCCTCTGTTGTCCCCTTCTCCTCCTGCCCTCAATCCCTCCCTACATCAGGGTCTTTTCAAATGAGTCAACTCTTTGTATCAGGTGGCCAAAGTATTGGGGTTTCAGCTTTAGCATCAGTCCTTCCAATGAACACCCAGGACTGATCTCCCTTAGCATGGACTGGTTGGACCTCCTTGCAGCCCAGGGGACTCCGAAGAGTCTTATCCAACACTACAGTTCAAAAGCATCAATTCTTCAGCGCTCAGCTTTCTTCAGAGTCCAACTCTCACATCCATACACAACCACTAGAAAAACCATAGCCTTGACTAGATGAACCTTTGTTAGCAAAGCAATATCTTTGCTTTTTAATATGCTATCTAGGTTGGTGATATATATATCCTGTTTTAGGATTCCATATAAATAAAATAATATTGAATATACTTTATTGTGTCTGGCTTCTTTTGCTTAATATAACATTTTAAAGTTTATCATGCTGTTGTGTAGAGCAATATCAATGCTTCTTTATAGCTCAGAATCATTCCATTTTGCTGAATATGTATTCCATTACAATACATATTCTTGTACCACATTTTTATGTATATTAATTTTCATTTATCTTGGAAAAGTACCTTGGTATGTATTCATGTTTACCTTAACAAAAATTTTTCACATATGTTTCCATTTTCACTACTACCACCAATAAACAAGGATGCTAGTTGTACTGCCTCAAGGTCAACATCTAATGTTTCAAGACTTTTTTGTTTGTTTGTTTTTGTCATCCCAATCATATGATGTGCTATATCTTTGAGGGTTTCATTTGCATTTACCTACAAATATGATGTTCAGTGTTATTTCACGAACTTACTGTTCACGGGAATATTGTTATGGACTGTGTCTCCCCAAAATTCATATGTTGAGTCTCTGCCCCTCACTTGGCTATATTTGGAGATGAGCCTCTAAGGAAGCAATTAAGGTTAAATGAAGTCATAAAAGTGAAATGCTGTTAGGGTAAGATTAGAGTCCTCGTAAGAGCAGACACCAAGGCACTCTTTCTTGTCATCTCTCTCTCTCTCTCCTTATTCCTCTCTGCACAGGCAGGCACTGAGGGAAGGTCGTGTGAGCACGCAGTGAGATGATAACTAACCGCAACCCAAGGGGAAAGCCCTCACCAGACCTCACCTCGCTGGCACCTTTGGTCTCAAACTTCTGGTTTGAGAACAATGTGAGAAAAAGTTTCTTCTCAGAACAACGTGACAAAAAATTCCTATTGTCTGTGGTGTATTTGTTACTGTTTTTCAATTTTTGTTTGTTTTGCTCTGACAGCCTAAGCTGATGGACATCTTTTTTGTGATATGTCTATTCAATTTGTTTTTCCATGTGTTTTATTTGGGTTGTTTTCTCTTCTTATTGATTTATAGATATGTCATCATATTTATATCTCAGGTAAGTGGTAT
>SJYQ01000309.1:788640-896500 GCA_006410935.1 Redunca redunca
TCTCTTACAATTCTAAAGTTCTTCTACAGCTAAAGTAAGGAAACTTTACCATGAGTTCTACGAGACTCCAACAGGAAAGCAGGCAGAATGTAAGGCAAACTGTGCAATGTGCAATGAAAACCGGAGAACTTAAAGTGAAGTCGCTCAGTCGTGTCCAATTCTTTGGGACTCCACGGACTGTAGTCTACCAGGCTCCTCCATCCATGGGATTTTCCAGGCAAGAATACTGGAGTGGGTTGCCATTTCCTTCTCCAGGAAATCTTCCCGACCCAGGGATTGAACCTGGGTCTCCCTCATTGTAGGCAGATGCTTTACCATCTGAGCCACCAGGTTGACAAATATATTTCCATTTAAAACTCAATCAAGTTCCAAGAAGGCTGAAACATGACTTATTTTAATAGAAAATATTTAATGTAATATAAATATTAGAGAACTGAATGAAGAGATGAATCTGAGGTATGACAGATGCTGTGATAAAGAAAACAACTATTATTCCTAGTGTTGAGTGAACAAAGGGAAGAAGCTGGGATTGTTGAATGTACAGGCTTGGAGAAGTGGCTAAAGTCAGGTCTTTGAGGAAGACATACTGTTTGATGACTCCTTGTACCTCAAAACAGGTCCATGTAGAGGTGGGACTGAGACCATTGGTGAATGGTTGTACTACCCAAAAAATGGTGTTAAGAAATTAAAAGATGCTTGCTCCTTGGAAGAAAAGTCATGACAAACCTAGACAGCCTGTTAAAAAGCAGAGACATCACTTTGCCAACAAAGGTCTATATAGTCAAAGTTACGGTTTTTCTAGTAGTCATGTATGGATGTGAGAGTTGGACAAGACTGAGCACCAAAGAATTGATGCATTTGAATTGTGGTGCTGGAGAAGACTCTTGAGAGGCCCTTGGACTGCAAGGATACCAAACTTGTCAATCCTAAAGGAAATCAACCCTGAATATTCATGGAAAGTCTGATGTGAAAGTTGAAGCTCTAATACTTTGGCCACCTGATGTGAAGAACTGACTCATTGGAAAAGACCCTGATGCTGGGAAAGATTGAGGACAGGAGGAGAAGGGGGTGACAGAGGATGAGATGACTGGATGGCATAATTGACTTAGTGGACTTGAGTTTGAACAAACTCAGGGAGGTAATGAAGGACAGGGAAGCCTGGCGTGCTGAAATACATGGGGTCACCAAGAGATGGCTGTTGACTGAAGGACTGAACAACAGCAACAAACATGCATTTTTATTAAGGGACTTGGTCAGTTGATACAGTCTAAGCTTTAGTTGATTGAAATCACAAGGGTCAGAAAAGGTTACCCTCATCCCTTAGGTTCCAGTTGGTCTGGTAGTTGAGCATTTCAGACTAATCTTTATCACTGAAACAGAACAACGAGTCTTTACAACTAATGTATTATCTTTGCTATTGTTGCTTCTCTTGCCCAATAGCATTTCTGCATTATTTTGTCCCCTTAAGATCATTATTTATTGAGATTTGTTCAAGGGCAAACATTATGGTCAGGCTTAGGTCACAATATGGCTTTAGGCCAAAATGGCTTCTCTTATGTGAACAAAGTCATGCCTGGTTTACTTTCCTGGGAGACCCTCTACTTTATCTACTTACAGTTGTTTCTAGACTAAAATCATAGCAAAAGAACTTGGAGGTGAACTCTCCTGAAGCTGAAACTCAAACTACTAAGGAGCAGGGATTGAACAGCTGACGTCTCATGGTGTAAGAGTAGAAACCTGATTCCATATTGGATCTATTCCTTTAGCTCTAACTTTTGTTTTCAGTTGTCTGTGCTTAGCCATGCCGGCTCTTCACCTGTGGAAAGAATTGTTACCTATAGCCTGAAATATACACAATAACCCTTTCTCAAGACTCTGCCTCCAAGACTTGACATTTAAAGATTTAACCATTTTTTATTCATGTAGAGAATAAAAAGTTACAGAACAGAGACTAGCACTTATCTTACTGAAGGTTTATAGGAACATTGTGACTAGATCAGACAGTGAAAGAACAACGAATTGTCATATCCCCTTCCATATCTGGCCAGTACCAACACGTCTGCAACAACCAGCCACACCACCCCACTAATCTTTTAGTATAGAAGAAGCCTAAATTCTACCTCATGTAAGAGGAGGGTGAAGAGGAGAGTGAAAAAGCTGGCTTAAAACTTAACATTCAAAAACTAGATCATTTCATCTAGTCCCAAGATTTCATGGCAAATAGATGGCTAAAAAATGGAAACAGTGACAGATTTTATTTTCCTGGGCTCCAAAATCACGCAGGTGGTGAATGCAGCCAGGAAATTAAAAGATGCTTGCTCCTTGGAAGAAAAGCTATGACAAACCTAGACAACATATTAAGAAGCAGACATCACTTTGCCGACAAAGGTCTGTATAATTAAAGCTATGAAAGTGAAAGTTGCTCAGTCTTGTCTGACTCTTTGTGACCCCATGGACTGTACAGTCCACGGAATTCTCCAGGCCAGAATACTGGAATGGGCAGCCTTTCCCTTCTCCAGAGGATCTTCCCAACCCAGGGATCGAAGCCAGGTCTCCTGCATTGCAGGCAGATTCTTTATCAGCTGAACCACAAGGGGTTTTCCAGTATTCATGTTAGGATGTGAGAGTTGGACCATAAAGAAGGCTGAGCACTGAAAAATTGATGCTTTAGAATTGTAGTGCTAGAGAAGATTCTTGAGAGTCCCATGGAGGGCAAGGAGATCAATTTGATCAATTCTAAATGAAATCAGTCCTGAATATTCACTGGAAAGACTAATGCTGAAGCTGAAGCTCCAATACTTTGGCCACCTGATGCAAAGAACTGACTCACTGGAAAAGACACTGATGCTAGGAAAGATTGAGGGCAGGAGGAGAAGGGGGTAAAAAAGGATGAGATGGTTGGATAGCAACACTAACTCAAAGTACATGAGTTTAAGCAAACTGAGGGAGATAGTGAAGGACAGGGAAACCTGGTGTGCTCTAGTTCATGGGATCGTGAAGAGTCAGGCACAACTGAGCAACTGAACAAAGCAAGATGGTTCTTTGTGTAACTGGTCTGCCATCTTCTCACTCTGCTCATTTTCCAAATAAAGACACTATTCCTTGCTCCAGCACTTCCTTTCTTAATCTACTGGCCTGTCCTGCAGTGAGGTGTTATGAGCTTGGACTTGATAACAAGAGTTTCTCAGTGAAAGACTTAGAGTGACACATTCCAGTATGTGTAAATTACCTGCAAGACACAACCACTCTCATTGTTACTCCTATGTAATAATATTAATTCATGATGAAGCAACATGTCTCTTATCTTGCATATCTTAACATGCTTCAGACAATTGGAAATTAAGACATTCCACAAAGATAGTGTGTCCCTGAACATTCATGAAATTAATCTTCCACCATCTGTTCTACATGTGTCTTATTTTTTTAATTTATTTTTAATTGGAAGATAATCACTTTACAGTATTGTGTTACCTTCTGCCATATAATGGCATAAATCAGCCGTAAGTACACATACTTTCCCCTCCCTCCTGAACTTTCCCTTCCACTCCCCACCACATCGTACTCATCTAGGTTGTCGCAGAGCCCCAGGTTGAGCTTCCTGTGCCCAAACAGCATCTTCACACTGGCTGTCTATTTCACTCATGGTAGTGTGTATATGTGAATGTTACTTTCCCAATTTGTCTTATCCTCTCGTTTCCCCCAATTATGTCCAAAGTCTGTTCTTTATTTCTGTGTCTCTATTCCTGCCCTGCAGATAAGTTCATCAGTACCATTTTTCTAGATTCCCTATATATGCATTAATATATGAAATTTGTTTTTCTTTTTCTGACTTACTTCACTCTGTATAATAGGCTCTAGGTTCATCCACCTTACTAGAACTGACTCAAATATGTTCCCTATTATGGCTGAGTAATATCCCACTGTATATATGTGCCAAAATTTCTTTATCCATTCACCTGCTGATGAACATCTAGATTGCTCCCATGTCCTTGCTATTATAAATAGTGCTGTTGTTAACATTGGGGTACACATGCCTTTTTCAATTATGCTTTTTTCATTGCTGTTTCCTGTTCCTCTCATCTGATTGGCACAACGTCATAAGTGTAGTGGACACTGTCAAGATATCTGAAAAATATATTATGAGTGACAATAAGAGAATTCTTATTGCAATGATGCAAGTTTAGGAAATAAATTGTGGGATAAAATTAAGCTGTCTTTAATGAGGAAATTTTGAAAACTGGAACAGAGGGGGAAAAAGCACTTGCTAGGTACATGGCTGCATTCTAGGTACCAGAAAATGTGTTGATTAGCTCCTAAATTTACCTTTCCGCATCTGAAATAGTAGTACCATTTGGAGTTGTCACCTAATTAAGTTTATGATAATCACAGTAGGTTTTGGAGATCCTTCTCCCTTTAGCATAGGCTAATTAGGAAAACTAAATGGGGTATGGTAGATACCAGCACTCATGAATATTTTGAGTTCTGTTTGGTGCTGTTGAACTATGCAATTTGCCTAGGAATACAATACAGTTTTTTCTTTTATTATTCTAGTAAAGGAAAGGAAGTTCCAGGGCTTTCCATTTAGTTCTTTCTTTCACAGTAGCCCTCAGTCAATGGGTCAGAGACAATATGTGGATTCTTACATTTGTTATATCTATTAAAATTATTCATTCAAAAAGTGAGAAAATATGCATAGGATTTATTGATAAAACTATTGAGCCTACTTTTATTTAAAAATGAGCCAAACTCCATTTATTGCCTAAATTTTATTTGCCCCTAATTAACTGATAGACTGCTGTCACATTTGGGATTCCCAAAAATTATTGTCAGATCAAATATAATGTCTACTGATCTTGATAAGTGATAAGTTTTCCCATTTCCCTTTATTAAAAGGTCTCCTGTCCTCTGGAAAAGGTATGCAGTCATATCTATATACATACTTGTGTTAGAATGTCAGGACCTATTGTTAAGGAGAAGAGATACCCGCATTGGTCAGTGAAGGTTTTTCAACTGGGATGATCTGAATTCGAAGTGAATAGCCATGATTCTCCATGATGGTGTTGAAAAATCACCAGGACTGTAGTTTTCACTTTTTAAAAAAATGTGGATGAATTAATCGCAATTAGGCCAACCATCTGTTATATTCCTAGAGGCATCAAAATTTGTTAGCAACTTCACTATAGGTCCAAACAGTCTAATTTCTACTGCATCCTTACTGTTTGTTATGGTAACTATTCTGACGTTGTCCATGGTGATATGCTATCCATTATCCTTTCTCTCCCTGGGATCCTATCATACCTTTTGAAATAAGGGAGTTATTTCCCATCCTTGTATACAATCTAGATAGTGAAGCTACCATAGAGCCTACAAAGGATATGAATGCTCTCATTATTAATGTATTTCTCAGTGCCTTCGTGAAACTGTTAACTTCTAAGTACTTTTGGGGAATGTAATGGGGAAATGATGAAATCCAGGCCTTGAATGTTGATTCTATACCATATTTCTGTCTCCCTGAACTTTGTGTTCCTTCCTTTACATGATTCCATAGAAGTTCTAGCCTATTGGTAACATTAAATGAGGGAGAACATTAAGTGCAAGTTTAATCAAACATCAGAACTGCTATAAACTTCTGCATATATATATGTATATATATATATATATATATATATANAACTTCTGCATATATATATGTGTGTGTATATATATATATATATATATATAATATGTTCTGCTATGTCTCTCTCTTTCTTTTTTCTTTTCTGCACCATGCCAGTGGCTTGCAGAATTTTAGTTTCAAAACCAAGGATTGAACCCAAGCCACGACAATGAAAACAGGAGTCATAACTTGGACCACAAGGGAATTCCCTATCTTGCTTTATCTTTAAGGGGCTACCTTAGAAGCTGTTAGAATCATCCACTCTCATATTCCCCAGATTTCTGCTTGTATAAAGCAGCAAAATCTTTTTTTTTTTTTTTAAGTAATAGCTATTTTCTTCTGCATCTGATGTCAAGCTTGTTCTAGAGGATTCCAAGCTGTGACCCTGGGATTCTAATTCATTAGGATTCTAATTCATTAGGATTCTAATTCATGACTCTAGTAACAGTAAACCACATGAACTGTGAACTTCCAGATGTTCAAGCTGGTTTTAGAAAAGGCAGAGGAACCAAAGATAAATTGCCAACATCCACTGGATTATCGAAAAAGCAAGAGAGTTCCAGAAAAACATCTGTTTCTGCTTTATTGACTACGCCAAAGCCTTTGACTGTGTGGATCACAATAAACTGTGGAAAATTCTGAAAGAGATGGAAATACCAGACCATCTGACCTGCCCCTTGAGAAACCTATATGCAGGTCAGGAAGCAACAGTTAGAACTAACTGGACATGGAACAACAGACTGGTTTCAAAAAGGAAAAGGAGTACATCAAGGCTGTATATTGTCACCCTGCTTATTTAACTTATATGCAGAGTACATCATGAGAAACGCTGGGCTGGAAGAAGCACAAGCTGGAATCAAGATTGCTGGGAGAAATATCAATCACCTCAGATATGCAGATGACACCACCCTTATGGCAGAAAGTGAAGAGGAACTTAAAAAGCCTCCTGATGAAAGTGAAAGAGGAAAGTGAAAAGTTGGCTTAAAGCTCAACATTCAGAAAACTAAGATCATGGCATCTGGTCCCATAACTTCATGCCAAGTAGGTGGGGAAACAGTGGCAGACTTTATTTTGGGGGGCTCCAAAATCACTGCAGATAGTGATTGCAGCCATGAAATTAAAAGACGCTTACTCCTTGGAATGAAAGTTATGACCAACCTAGACAACATAGTAAGAACCAAAGACATTACTTTGTCAACAAAGTGCATCTAATCAAGACTATGGTTTTTCCAGTAGTCATGTATGGATGTGAGAGTTGGTCTGTGAAGAAAGCTGAGCACAGAAGAATTGGTGCTTTTGAACAATGATGTTGGAGAAGACTCTTGAGAGTCCTTTTGACTGCAAGGAGATCCAACCAGTCCATCCTAAAGGAGATCAGTCCTGGGTGTCATTGGAAGGACTGATGTTGAAGGTGAAACTCCAATACTTTGGCCACCTGATGTGAAGATCTAACTCACTGGATAAGACCCTCATGCTGGGAAAGATTGAGGGCAGGAGGAGAAGTGGACGACAGAGGATGAGATGGTTGGATGGCATCACCAACTCAATGGACATGGGTTTGGGTGGACTGTGGGAGTTGGTGATGAACAGGGAGACCTGTCATGGGGCCGCTTCATGGGGTTGCAAAGAGTTGGACACTACTGAGTGACTGAACTGAACTGACCAGTGGCAGTAATAGGTAAGTATATGGTAGAACTTCAAGATAATAAGCGTTCCCCCATAGGTCAACTCTCCAGATAAACTAAGGCTTCACACAAGAGACAGCTAGACTACACAGACACAAGAGGGTAGGCTGCTTCCATTGGAAAAAGAGAACTTAGGGCTTGATAAACTCACTGCAACTTGAAAATATTTTAAATCAAACTGCATTTAATATCCCCATATATATATATACACACACACACACACACACACACACACATGCTGCTGCTGCTGCTAAATCGCTTCAATTGTGTCTGACTCTGTGTGACCCCATAGATGGCAACCCACCAGGCTCCTCTGTCCCTGGGATTTTCCAAGAAGAATACTGGAGTGTGTTGCCATTTCCTTCTCTACATATATATATATATATGTATATATATATGTATATGTATATATAATAGAATACTACACAGCCACTTTTTTCATCAAAAAAGATGAAACACTGCCATTTGTGATGGGTATTCTGCCAAGTGAAATAAGTCAGGTGGAGAATGACAGGTACTATACACTTTCACTCTCATGTGGAATATAAAATGCATAAAAATAAAAAAGTAAATAACCAAACCAAACAGAAACAAACATGTAGTTACAGGGAACCAAAGCCATGATTCCTGGAGTAGAAGGATTAAGGGAAGGACAAAATGGGTAAAAAAAAGGGTCACCTGCATGGTGATAGATGGAAACTAAATTTTTTGGGGTGAACATACTCCCCTGTGTACAGATGTAGAAATATAAGGTTGTATACATGAAACATATAATGTTATAAACCAGTGTTATACCAATATGTGCTAAGTCACTTCAATTGTGTCTGACTCTTTGCGACCGTATGGACTGTAGCCCACCAGGCTCCCCTGTCCATGGGATTTTCCATGCAAGAATACTGGGGTGGGTTGCCATTCCCTTCTCCAGGGGATCATCCCAACCCAGGGATGGAACCCATGTCTCATGTCTCCTGCATTGGCAGGCGGGTTCTTTACCACTAGCGCCACTTGGGAAGCTGGTTACCCCAGTAAATCTTATTTAAAAGAATAAGGGCCCACCAGAAGTATCCTTCCCTGTTAGCTCAGAATCTGCCTGCAATGCGGGAGACCTGTTGAATACACAACACTGTATTCAAGCCCAACGACATAGATGAACAAATCCCAAATTCCCATCTTCCAGGATTTGTTTTCTGGGACAATTTTCACCAATTTCTGTATTGTTCAGGTTCTAGTCAAGATATAAAACAATTCAGATAACTGAAAAGGCAAAAAGAGATCTCTGAAGTATGACTGAAGTTTTAGCTTAAATAAGTAGCTAACACCCCTAGGACCTGGGAAAGCAGAGGAAGATGAGAGAAAAGGGGCCCCACACAGCTGGGACTCAGTCTTCTAAGGAAGAGGAGGTAGACCAGACTGGACCTAGTTGTCTCAGAATCTCAGTGAAGCCTGGCCTTCAAGATGGCTCCAAGGACACCTCCAAGATATTTTCAGAGGGGCACTCGAGGCATAATTTTGTAGTGTGGGGGAACAAATATGCAAACTGGAATTAACCACTGGTATCAAAACCAGCTACCACAGTGAGGATGAATTATTTCTGTGGTGACACAAATAGTAAGTAGCAAGTTCATTCACAATTCTCCTGTCACAGACTCTATCTAGCTCCCCCTGTTGGTTGAGCCTAACAAACAGCAGTCAAAAGAGAGGTAATTTGCATAGCCCCAGGACTAACTTTACAGAGTATAAAATGGCAGGTTTTAAAGGGAGGGGTTGTTCAGTCACTCAGTCATGTCCCACTCTTTGCAACCCCATGGACTGCAGCCTGCCAGGCTCCTCTGTCCTCTACTATCTCTGGGAGTTTGCTCAAACTCATGTCCGTTGAGTAGGTGATGTGTAATCACCATATGCTGAATAATTCAAATAATCCCAGTATCAAAGCAAACCACAGGTGTTACCTAAAAACAAGAATTAAAAGGTATATATTTGGCAGGAACTCAAGGCTTCATTAATCTGAAGATAGCTTCCATATTAATGTGTAAGGAGGATTTTGTTTTTTCTTTATGATAGCATAACTGAGAATAAAATAATTATGTGCTTTTAAAAAACTCATCCTAATTAAAATGACATGAATTTTATGGTAATAAAATTGTGAGATTCTGGAACTGGTGACTAAGTATTTGCTGCATTTCTGTGCACAAGATATTTACGAAAAGAATATGCCATCTGGATAAGGAGAATGAGATGTGGAAGAAGGAGCAGGTTCTCTGGATGACCTTTAGAATTCCCTCCCGACTCTTGCTAGCATTTTGGTATGTTTTTCTAAAGATCAATTTTGATTTCAAATCATTTTTTAAATATCTGTCCTTATTACTAGCCAGACCTGCATTTGCATAGGGCTTGAAACTTTTTAAAAAACATTCATACATGTAATGGTTTTCTGTGGCTGATGTAACAGATTATCACAGATTTAGTGGCATAAGCAGTACAACTTTATTAGGAAGTCAAAAGTCTGAATGGTTCTCACTAGACTGAAATCAGGGCATTGGTGTTCCACTGACTGTGTTCCTTGTCAGGGGCTCTGGAGGGAAAGAAATTTTCTTGTCATCTTTAGCTCTAGAGACCACCACATTCCGTGGCTTGGGACTCTCTTTCTCCATCTTAGAAGCCAGCAACTCTGTATCTCATTGACTGTTCTATATAGTCCTTGCTCCCACTGACCACATCTGGTCAACTTTAAGGACTCTTGTGATTAGATTAGACAGGCCTGGATAATCTATATTTCTAGGTCCTCATGTTAATCACTTGTGCAGAGTCCCTTTTCCAATGTAAAATAGTATATTCACAGTTTCTAGAGATTAGGACAAGGACATCTTTGGGTTTCATTATTCTGACCACCAAAACACTTACTGCCTTTTTGAGCTTCATAGTCATCTCATAGGAAAGCAAGGCAGGTATTTTATGGGTAAAGTTATCCTAACATAGACAAATTCTCAACATTACATTTCAAGCTAATTGCAAGAGCAGAACATGTATGTAAATTTCACACATTAATTTGTTTTTTGTAATGATGTCATGGATCAGAACTGTCAACATTTAGAATTACAAAGCCCAGTTCTCTAAAACACAGATGAGGAAACAGAAGCCTATAGAATTAGTGCCGTACTCTGTATCACATAGTAATGCATGTTGGACCTAGTACTTCAAGAAAGTGCCAGAAAGAAAAGCAAAAACCTGTATTTATTACGCCAGTTTGCCCATACAAAATTGCTTGGTATCTTTATAAACTATTTTAAACATGCAGTTCACAGCCAACATTTCTTTGGGCATCTGTGCACATGTCCACATGTGGACTTGCTGCAGAATAGGCTTCATGTGCACAGAACTGGCTCAGGCCCGAATGTTTCATTCTTTTTTTTTTTTTTTTAGCATTTTTGGACTTGAACCAAATTGTTTAAGACTCAATCTGTGTGTAACCAATATGTTGAGCAAGCACGACTCCTGACATAATCAAAACACAACTTTATTTTTGTCTCTCACCATCCTTCTAAAATGTGTTCAGTTGTGATAATGTTTCTCTGCTTTTGGTTGAAAACTTCAAGTCCATGACATTTTTGCTTGCTTCTTTTGGGTAAAATATCCTGGAGCTATTTTAAGAAACAAACTGGCCCTAATTCAGAAATCAGAATGCCCAGTTCAAGCTAATAATACAAACTTTTGGTTTGACTTAGCATTACAATGTTCTCACCTTCCCAGCCTGCAGAAGCCTGCGTTTCCTGCAGAAGTCTACAGTAGAAAAGAAGAGCAAGGTTGACTTCTTTTGCATTTCCTTACCTTGTGCTTTCACTGCCCTCACTCCACCTCACTAGATAGTTTTGACCCCTACACAGTTGGAGCAGGGTGAGGGTGGAGTGAAAAAGAAAAATGAAATTTTTGTTTAAACGGTAGTTTCGTGAGCTTGTTTTCTGCTCCCTGGGCTTGGCAACTGTTTAGAGCTGATCTTTTCTCTTTGAATGCTGTTAGAGTCTAGAGTTCCTTTACTGGGTCCCTCTGTCCTAGATCTCATACCCTGGGTATCATATTGTGGGTGGGGACTTGCCCTAATTTCAGTAACCCTAAATAACCATGGTTACTTATTTTTTTTGCTACAGGGCTTTGAAACTTTTTCCTGAACTGTCTTGGTGGCACTTCTAAACTGGATCTAAGGTGACTCCAGGTTAGATGTTTTTCTCCCACATGACCCACCTTTGGGCCAAAAGACCTTTGTACTGATCTATTCTTGGGATGCAGTTTACTTGTAAGAAAACCACAAAACAGTTCTTCCAGGATCATAGGATTTCATTGGTAAGAGAGACTGAAATCTTTGATCACAGACATCATATATCAGGTTTCCTATGGCCTCAAGAATACATACACACCTGGTGGTGGTGGTTTAGTTGCTAAGTTTTGTCTGACTCTTGTGACCCTGTGGACTGTAACCAGAGGCTCCTCTGTCCATGGGATTTTCCAGGCAAGAACACTGGAGTAGGTTGCCATTTCCTTCTCCAGAGGATCTCCCCAACCCAGGGGTCAAACCCGAGTCTCCTGCACTGCAGGCAGATTTTTTACCAACTTAGCTACCGGGGAAGCCCTTATGTATATATTATCTAGTTGAAAGATTCAACAGTTGTAGAACTAAAGACTTTCCTTTGAAAAAAGATACTTTGGAATTTTCCATCTATTTACCTAGGGACTTAGTTGAAATGCCACCTTTAATTAACTTTTCCATGTGATTCATTGCCAACTTATTAAAATCCGTATCCTGGATCAGTGGTTCTGAGAGTTTTGTGTGCATTCGAATCCCCTGTAAATTTTGTAAACTTTCTACTTCTGATTCAGTGAGTCAGGTGAGGACAAATAAGTTACATTTCTTGAAGTTCCCAGGTGGTTCTAGGGGACCACACATTGAGTCCCACTCTCTGCTATAGCATAAGAGGATGCCTATGTATCTCTTTGTCCTGCTTGGGAATTAACATTTGAGACATATAGAAAAGTCACAAATATAAAATTTCTATATATAAAAGTAACCCTTCCTACCATCTTTGCTGATCCTAGTGTTATATTCAAAGTTAGGAACTTTGTTTCCAAATTGTAAATGAATTTATACAGCAGCATAATTGATTTTGTTTATCAATTTGCTGTTTATTTAACTATTCAATAAATGTGTCTATTGATCACCTGTATGTACCACATATTGTATTACTTTTTCAAAGTGTGACCTCTGGACTGCAGGCATGGAGCAGGGGTTCTTTTGCATGAATCAGAATCACCTGGAGGGTTTCCTAAAACACAGATGGCTGAGCTCCACCCCCAGAGTTTCTAATCTAGTAGGTCCGGGGTGAGGCATAAGAATTTACATCTCTAACAGATTTCCAGTCATTACTAAGCAAATGTCAATAGACACTTCTAAATTGTCTTGAAATGTTAAGTAAGCATTTCTACTTGCTCTTTCCAGTTTTTTTTTTTTTTAAGGAAACATAGTATCTTTTTTAAAAAGTGAAATTCTCCATGTAAATTATTTGAGATTATTTGCCAACTAAAGAAAAAGGCTTATTTTAGCAGCACAGAACATACCACCTTTAATGATGGAAAGCTACAAATATAGTTCACAGGTCATTGTATTTGCAGTGTTCTCTTTTTTCTCATTATTCTCTTTGTCCCAATTAGCTTTTTGAAAATCAAGTGAAGGGCTGTAGCTGACAATGATGGGCAAGAATTTCTCTTATCTAGTTAATAAAAATGAATCCTCACCTAAAAATGTTATATTCTTGTTGGCAACGATTAAAATCCAGTGGTGTATTTAAAAGGTTCCAGTGGATACACAGAACAAGAGAGAACTATGATATCTTAGAGTTCTGACTGTAGCCAAAGCATAAGAATACCCCCCCATTGAAAACAAGTGTAAAACAGGCAATAACAAAAATTATTATTTTAGAAGTTCTTAGAAATAAACTGTGGATAGAGGTCAAAAAGGCTATAACTCACCCAATGAGTTGAACTCTGTATTTCCAGATTTTGTTTCTGAATCCATTTGCCAATTCATGGTTGGGGAATTTTCCCTAAAATAAGTCACACTGGGTCAAGGAGACAAACATCTGGGTTTAGGGTGGACCAAAAACAAAACAAAACAAAACTGGGACATTAAAGGAAGATACTACACAGAAAGGATACACATAAAGTAAGTAAAAAAAATACGCATGTTACCTCCTCTTTAGCAATTCATGATTTGCACATTGCAGGATAAAACTTCTGGAAAATCAGCAGAAAATCAGCTTAAAGATTAAAAAGCTGAACTGCACAGTGAACCATTGGATCATCAAAAAAGCAAGAGAGTTCCAGAAAATCATCTGCTTTATTAACTATGTCAAAGCCTTTGACTGTGTGGATCACAACAAACTGGCAAATTCTTAATGGGATGGGAATACCAGAACACCTGACCTGCCTCCTGAAAAATCTGTATGTAGGTCAAGAAGCAACAGTTAGAACTGGACATGAAACAACAGACTGGTTCCAAATTGGGAAAGGAGTATGTCAAAGCTGTATATTGTCACCCTGCTTATTTAAATTATACACAGAGTACATCATGCAAAATGCCAAGCTGGATGAAGCACAAGCTGGAATCAAGATTGCCAGGAGAAATATCAATAACCTAAGATAAACGGATGACACCACGGTTATGGCAGAAAGCAAAGAACTAAAGAGCCTCTTGATGAAAGTGAAAGAAGAGAGTGAAAAAGTTGACTTAAAGCTCAACATTCAAAAACAAAGATCATGGCATCCAGCCCCATCACTTCATGGTAGGGGAAACAATGGAAATAGTGAGAAACTTTATTTTGGGGGGTTCCAAAATCACTGCAGATGGTGACTGCAGCCATGAAATTAAAAGATGCTTGCTCCTTGTAAGAAAAGCTTTGATCAACCTAGACAGCATATTAAAAAGCAGAGACATTACTTTGCCAGCAAAAGTCTGTCTAGTCAAAGCTATGGTTTTTCCAGGAGTCACGTATGAATGTGAGAGCTGGACTATAAAGGAAGCTGAGTGCAGAAGAATTGATGTTTTTGAACTTTGGTGTTGGAGAAGACTCTTGAGAGTCCCTTGGACTGCAAGGAGATCCAACCAGTTCATCCTAAAGGAAATCAGTCCTGAATAGTCATTGGAAGGAATGATGGTGAAGCTGAAGCTCCAATATTTTGGCCATCTGATGTGAAGAATTGATTCATTGGAAAAGACCCTGATGCTGGGACAAATTGAAGGTGAGAGGAGAAGGGGACAACAGAGGATGAAATGGTTAAATGGTGTCACCAATGCAATGGACATGAGTTTGAGCCAGCTCTAGGATTGGTAATGGACAGGAAAGCCTGGCACGCTGCAGTCCATGGGGTCACAAGGAGACGGAAATGACTGAGTAACTGAACTGAACTGAAGAGTGATTTCAGCCACCATATAGTTCTGGGGAAACAAAAGTTTAAGACCCATTAAAGTTGAGTGATCCTTTCCACGTGTTTTTTTTTTTTTTTTTTGAGATCCCAGGACTGCTTCTTTTAGTAAGTAAAAACTAAGTACAATACAAAAATAAAATCAAATATCATGGAATATTTGAAAAATATGGTTAATAAACTTGGCCACCTGATATGAAGAATTGATTATTAGGTTAAGTTGATACACTTAGATAGCATATTCAACCTAGATAGCATATCCAACCTAGAGAGCATTCAAAAGCAGAGACACTACTTTGCCAACAAAGGTCCGTCTGTTCAAGGCTATGGTTTTTCCAGTGGTCAGGTATGGATATGAGAGTTTGACTGTGAAGAAGGCTGAGCACCAAGGAATTGATGCTTTTGAACTGTGGTGTTGGAGAAGACTCTTGAGAGTCCCTTGGACTGCAAGGAGATCCAACCAGTCCATCCTAAAGGAGATCAGTCCTGGGTGTTCTTTGGAAGGAATGATGCTAAAGCTGAAACTCTGGTATTTTGGCCACCTCATGCGAACAGTTGACTCATTGGAAAAGACTGTGATGCTGGGAGGGATTGGGGGCAGGAGGAGAAGGGGACAACAGAGGATGAGATGGCTGGATGGCATCACCAACTTGATGGATGTGAGTTTGAGTGAACTCTGGGAGTTGGTGATTGACAGGAAGGCCTGGTGTGCTGCAATTCATGGGGTTGCAAAGAGTTGGACATGACTGAGTGACTGAACTGAACTGAACTAATGACCAGATAAGCCCTCTTGTGGCTCAGAGGGTAAAGAGCCTGCCTGCAATGCAGGAGACCTGGGTTCGATCTCTGGTTGGGACGATCCACTGGAGAAGGAAATGGCAACCCAGTCCAGTAATCTTGCCTGGAAAATCCCATGGAGGAACCTGGCAGGTACAGTACTTGGAATCGCAAAGAGTCACACTGAGAGACTTCACTTTCTTTCACTTTCAATGACCAGATATAAAATGATAAACATAAATATTGTAGAACACATTCCTCAAGTGTGCTTGGAACATTTATCGTTGATCATAGGATAGACTAGTAAGCAATTTGTGACAAATTTTAAATAATTGAAATTACATACAACATTTTTTTCTGATCACAATGGAAGCAAACTAGAAATAAAAGCAAATCAGTAATTAGAAAAACATGAATACTTCAAATCAAAATTGTTAAAAGCTTATTAACCAAAAAATTAAGATGAACATTAGAAAATTTAAACTGTATGATAATGAATGGGTCACATCAAAATGTGGGATGCAGCAAGAGTATTAATTAAAGGGAGAATATTTTTTAAGAGTGTGTGTGTGTGTGTGTGTGTGTGTGTGTGCACATGTGAGTGTGAAAAAGGCTGGAAAAATAATAAAAATTTCTACACCTTTTGAACTCTGGTGTTGGAGAAGACTCTTGAGAGTCCCTTGGACTGCAAGGAGGTCCAACCAGTCCATCCTAAACGAGATCAGTCCTGGGTGTTCATTGGAAGGACTGATGTTGAAGCTGAAACTCCAGTACTTTGGCCACCTGATGCGAAGATCTAACTCACTGGATAAGACCCTGATGCTGGGAAAGATTGAGGGCAGGAGGAGCAGGGGACGACAGAGGTAGAGATGGTTGGATGGCATCACCAACTCAATGGACATGGGTTTGGGTGGACTGTGGGAGTTGGTGATGAACAGGGAGGCCTGGCGTGCTGCAGTTCATGGGGTCGCAAAGAGCTGGACACGACTGAGCAGCTGAACTGAACTGANGAGTGCCAGATTAGTTAAACATTCTATAATAAATTTACAGCATCGAAACAAAGGAGGAAAATATATAACCATTTCAAAAGATGCATAAAAAGCATGTTAGAAAATTTAAAGCCTATTCATAGTTTATGAAAAGTCAGCCAACTAAGAATAAAATAAGTTTATTTAACATGATAATGTCACTTAGACAACAATCCCCAGTAAACAACATTCTTCTAGTGATTTCCAAGCCCACTGCCACCATTTCTATCCATCATTGTATACATAAGTTAACAAGCACATGATAGAAATATTTGAGGGAAAGAAGTAAATTTTGCTTTGCATATGATATCATTAGGCACATAGAAATTTGAAAATAATCTGAAAATTATTAGAATCAATCAGCAAAATTAACAAGGTCATTAGACACAAAATTAATGTAAGAATTAATTTGGTTTCAATATAATAGAAATAATTAGTTGAAAATTAAGACAGGTAATATTTGCAATGCCACCAAATACCTCCAATATTGGTAATAAATTTATTAAAAGATGTACAGGATTTCTACACTAAAAACTAATAAATATTGCTGAGAAGACTGGAAGAATATCTAGATAAATAAAAAGAAAGAATATATTTATGGACTGGAAGACAGTATTTTTAAGATGTTAATTTCTTCTTAATTGATCTATAGACACATTGCAGTCCCACTAAAATGTCTAGCATTTTTTTAAGTGACAAGATAATTCTCAATCTGGAAGGACTACACAGAGGGGTTCAGACCCAATATCAAGATTTATCATAAAAAGTTATAGTAATTAAGAAATATATTTTATTAGCAGAGAGTTTTACAAGCTGATCAGTTAAGCAGATGAGAAAATTCAGAAACTCAAATACACACATATAGTGGGCAGCCTATCCCTTCTCCAGGGGACCTTCCTGACCCAGGAATCGAACTGGTGTTTCCTGCATTGCAGGCAGATTCTTTACCAACTGAGCTATCATGGAAGCCCCAATTAAAAAATGTTTTTTATTAGCACAGTTTTACAAACTGATCAATTAAGCAGAAGGGAAAGTTCAGAAATACAAATGCACAATAGTCACCTGGGTATACAATAAGTATGTCACAACAGAAAAGTGGGGAAAGGATGGTCTTTTTAACTAACGGTCATGGGTTAATTGGTATCCATATAAAACAACATGAACTTTCAGCTTTACTTCATACCATATCTACAAAATTAATCACATATAGATTATAGAAATAAATATGATAAGTAAACAATATAACTTATAGAGAAAATAGAATACATTCATGAACGTGGGGTAAGAAAATATTTCTTATGCAGAAAATAATAAGCATTAGCCATATAAAAAGTTTTGAATTGATAAATTGAATTCCATAAATATTAAGCACTTCTATTCATCAAAAATTGACATATTAAAAATCCAAAATTTGGAACATTATTTGTGAAATCACTGCTCTTATCTATTCAAATATGTGTGAAAAAGGATTTGTGTTTAGATGTGCAAAGTCTCTTCAATCACGTCTGACTCTTTGTGACCCAATGGACTATAGATCACTGGACTCCTTTGTCCGTGAACTTCTCTAGGCAAGAATACTGGAGCGGGTAACCATTCTCTTTTCCAGGGGATCTTCCCAACCCAGGGATAGAACCCAGGTCTCCCACATTGCAACCAGATTCTTTACTATCTGAGCCATCAGAAAAAGCACCTACAAATCAATAGGAAAAAGACTGACCATCCAATATTTTTAAAACTGACCAAAAGCCTGGAAAAGTGTTTCAGAAAACAGAATATTCAAAGGCCAGTAAATACTTTAAAAAGTACTCAGCATCATTATTCTTCAGGAAAATGAAAATTAAATGACTATGTGATACCACTACACTCACCCAAATGGTCAAAAAAAACAAAAGTGTTGGTGAGGATGTGAAATAACTGAAAGTTTCATACATTGCTATTTGGAACAAACACTTTGAAAAACTGGCACCATACAGCATACACCTTAGAACTCATTGACTCCTGGCCCCAAAATATATCCTAGAGCATATTTAGTTTATGTCTACCAAATGACATGCACAAGGATGCTTATGGCACTGTATTCCTCATAGCCAAAAGTAGACACTACTTAAATGTCTATCAACAGTGTAAGGAATAAATAAAGAGTTACATGTTCATTCTATGGAATACTGCACAGGAATAAAACGGACCAATTTCTAGTACACACTATATGGGTAAAAAAATCTCACAAATATAATATTGAATGATAACAGCCAAACACAAGATATATACTGATTGATTTTGTTAAAAACACTCAAAAAGACCACAATTAATCTATAGTTATAGAAGTCAGAGTAGGCATTCTTTGTTGAGTGTATATGCTTTGGTGTTACTGACTGCCAGGGAGTGTGTGTGTGTGTGCTTGCATGTATGTATAAATATGAAATGAC
This sequence comes from Redunca redunca, assembly GCA_006410935.1. Taxonomy (NCBI): domain Eukaryota; kingdom Metazoa; phylum Chordata; class Mammalia; order Artiodactyla; family Bovidae; genus Redunca; species Redunca redunca. The sequence goes on from SJYQ01000309.1 coordinate 807,680, forward strand.
TGAAAATTTTAGTTAATACTTCAATATTCTTATGGATACAGGTTAAATTTCAAAGCAATTTAAAAATTGTTTAATGCTAAAAGCATTGTCATTGTTATTGAGCAGAGTTCTTTACATACTGCAGCTAAGAGCAATATGTTGGAAAAATATGATTTTTTTCAGTCCATGTTCTGTTTTAATTTACTTTATTCACTAATTCAACTTTTGTCTTTGGTGTCATTATAGCATGATGTGATACCGGTAGTGGACGTCTGTGATTCATTCCAGTGATGATTAACTGATGATATTAAGAAATTCTACCAAAGAAATGAGAACCAGCTTTGTCATTTATTCATTCAACAAACATTTACCGAATGTCTTCTGTTTCTGCATTGGTTTAGATACTAAGGCAAAGAGATAAATATATAAGACATACAGGACCCATAACCTAGAGGAGATTGCAGTCTAATGGAGGAGATAAATGAGTAAGACAGATGATCAAAATAATGAGAATACAATGTCAGAACAGATACCAGGTGCCAAGAGCACATAGAAAAGAAACGGTGGTTACATGCTTAGCGCTAAAACAATAGTACTGAAATATATAAGATAATTTCCATAATAAGAACGCTTAAAAAGCTATGGATAAATTTCAAACATTCCGTAATGAAATGACAAGATCTAGGGTGTGATGACATAGGATATGCAGACAGCAATCAAGAATTAGACTACAAAGGATGGTTTGTAAGCACCACGAGGTTGTCAATTCAGGGAACCAAAATTTAGAAATATCAAGAATTTGTCTAGAAGATGGGGAATGGAATAAACAGTTTTGATGTAGAGCATCTGCAGAAATCCAGCATTTGGCTAGTAGACATAAAACAGCTTAACAATGAACTGAATGCCTTCTTATTAATAGGTAGGGACTCGTTAGACCTCCAGGACCTAGTCAGCTGTGTTAGAACCATAGCTGACTAGAAAATGGACACACCTCAGCCCACTGCTGCTGCTAAGTCACTTCAGTCGTGTCCAACTCTGTGCGCCCCCATAGACGGCAGCCCACCAGGCTGCCCCGTCCCTGGGATTCTCCAGGCAAGAACACTAGAGTGGGTTGCCATTGCCTTCTCCAATGCATGAAAGTGAAAAGTGAAAATGAAGTCGCTCAGTCATGTCTGACCCTCAGTGACCCCATGGACTGCAACCTTCCAGGCTCCTCTGTCCATGGGATTTTCCGGGCAACAGCCCACAACGTGACTCAAACAATCATACCTGGTGATACTGAGTAGTTAAACGTAGCTGAGAATTTCCTAATAGTGTGGTTTTTTTGTTTTTTTTTTTTTTATGGCAAACACTCTTGATTCTGCATCTGGGCATTTATCTAAGTTTGTTCATGTCTTCAGACTTTGTAATAGCTCTATAATAAGTGGCATGTATTTACTCCATTATATATCAAATAAGGGATTCCTTTGACCTTTTCTAAAGTTAAATTTTCATGTTGCAAATACTAACTCAAGTCCATGGTCAAAAGTTCAGTCTGCCCCCCAGTTTACTGCTGACCTCCTAGAAGCTTGTAAAGCTCAGGTGCAGATTCCTTGTACCATGATTCACATGGATGATTGGTTTGGCATGAACCAAGAAGGCAGTAGTTTATTCCATCCATTCAATTTGCCTCCAAAGCAAAACTTCTGAGTTTCACTCTGCTATCTGCTTCTCTTGTCATATATTATAGAGTATGGTGGTCTTTAATTTTTGTTTCACATACAGCAGGAAATAAATTCATTTTTATTTAATTGAGTGGATTTTAACTTCTTGTCTGCCACCTAGGGAACAGTCCCGAATGGAAATTGGTATTAACAATGTGAAATTCCTTTAACAACAATTAACAGATATGGAGTATAGAACAGCTTTACACAAGGGAAGTGATATAGTTCCATTTTGCAGATTAGGCAACAGAGCTTCAGAAACTCAGGTGATATTATATAGCTGCAGAGTGGCCTCCATGGGATTTCAAACTGAAATCTTGACTTCAAAGTATAGGATTTTAATGCACACATTGTACTGTCTCCAAGCACCAGAGACAGATAGACACAATAACTTCCAGCTTCGGCCACTTCTCTTGCCAGCCTTGTCAGTGTACTTCTGCACTGCTACCAGAGATTAACATAGGAACTCGTGAGGGCTGGAGCATGTCTGTGCTTTGTCCAGATGGAACAAATGGGAAGCAGCACACAGTAGTCAGGGCCTGCCTAGCTGTGCTGCTTGTTCTTTGCTTTGTTTCCTCCTCTTTGCATGCTCTGCTTATGCTCTGAGAGAAATTTCCCAAAGATCTTATTTTTAATGGCTCCTGTACATTTTATACAGTTGTATTCTACTGGAATATTCTGCCCTAGAAATCTACTGATTTTGGCTTCAGAGTTAACTCCATTCATCTTTGGGTCAGTTCTTTGGAAAAAAGACAAAAATAATGAGACTTCTTGTGATATGGGAAGTTTTGGGTTATCATCTCAGTGGCCCTGAAAGAATTTGAAGGGAAGCTTTCCATTTTTCTTGTCTTCTCTTCTCTAGTTAGCACTCCCAAAGAAACAGAAGTGAAGTGTAGCTACCACTGAGTTCATTTCTTCCTATTTGTACCTTCAAGGAGACTGGAATAGAAAAAGTATTACAAAGTTGGTTTTGTGATTTACTCTGTCAAAGCCTTTTAATGTTGGAGAAACAGGTGAGAGGGCAGAAGAGAGACAGAATGGTAGAAGTTACAATTTCTAGATCATTTTAAGACTATAATGGATTTTTTAAAAAGACATTCTAAGAATTTGTGATAAAGGTATCTGGCACATAACGCTCAGTCGTGTCTGACTCTTTGCAACCTCACTGACTGTAGTCCGCCAGGTTTCTCTGACCATGGGATTCTCCAGGCAAGAATGCTGGAGTGGATTGCTTTTCCCTTTTCCAGAGGATCATCCTGACCCAGGGATTGAACCCAGGTCTCCTGCACTGCAGTTAGATTCTTTACCATTTGAGCTACAGGGAAGACCTTGCTCAAGGTTCAGTTCAGTTCAGTAGCTCAGTCGTGTCCAACTATTTGCCACCCTATGGCATGCACCACACCAGGCTTCCCTGTCCATCATCAACTCCCAGAGCTTACTCAAGCTCATGTCCATCAAGTCAGTGATGCCATTCAACCATCTCATCCTCTGCTGTCCGCTTATCCTCCCACCTTCAATCTTTCCCAGCATCAGTGTCTTTTCCAATGAATCAGTTCTTTGTATCAAGTGACCAAAATATTGGAGTTTCAGCTTCAGTATCAGTCCTTCCAATGAATATTCAGGACTAATTTCCTTTAGGATGGACTGGTTGGATATCCTTGCAGTCCAAGGGACTCTCAAGAGTCTTCTCCAACACCACAGTTCAAAAGCGTCAATTCTTTGGCGCTCAGCTTTCTTTATAGTCCAGCTCTCACATCCATAATGATTAGTGGAAAAACCATAGCTTGGACTAAATGGACCTTTGTTGGCAAAGAAATTTCCATGCTCTCTAAGTTGGTCATAACTTTTCTTCCAAGGAGCAAGCATCTTTTAATTTCATAGCTGCAGTTACCATCTGCAGTGATTTTGGAGCCCCCCCCAAATAAAGTCTCTCACTGTTTCCATTGTTTCCCCGTATTTGCCATGAAGTTATGGGACTGGATGCCATGATCTTAGTTTTCTGTATGTTGAGTTTTAAGTCAACTTTTTCCCTCTCCTCTTTCACTTTCATCAAGAGGCTCTTTATTCTTCTTAACTTTCTCCCATAAGGGTGGTGTCATCTCTTTATCTTAGGTTACTGATATTTCTCCCAGCAATCTTGATTCCAATTTGTGCTTCATTCAGCCCAGCATTTCATATGATGTACTCTGCATACAAGTTAAATAAGCAGAGTGACAATAGACAGCCTTTACGTACTCCTTTCCCCATTTGGAACCAGTCTATTGTTCCATGTCCAGTTATGATGCTTCTTGACCTGCATACAGATGTCTCATGAGGCAGGTCAAGTGGTCTGGTATTCCCATCTCTTTCAGAATTTTCCACAGTTTGTTGTGATCCACTTAGTCAAAGGCTTTGGCATAGTCAATAAAGAAGAAGTAGATGTTTTTCTGGAACTCTCTTGCTTTTTCGATGATCCAACAGATGTTGGCAATTTGAACTCTGGTTCCTCTGCCTTTTCTAAATCCAGCTTGAACATCTTGAAATTCTTGATTCATGTACTATTGAAGCCTGGCTTGGAGAATTTCAAGTGTAACTTTGCTAGCGTGTGAGATGAGTGCAATTGTGCAGTAGTTTGAGCATTCTTTGGCATTGCCTTTCTTTGGGATTGGAGTGAAAACTGACCTTTTCCAGTCCTGTGGCCACTGCTGAGTTTTCCAAATTTGCTGGCATATTGAGGGCAGCACTTTCACAGCATCATCTTTTAGGATATGAAATAGCTCAACTGGAATTCCATCCCCTCCACTAGCTTTGTTCAGAGTGATGCTTCCTAAGGCCTACTTAACTTCACATTCCAGGATGTCTGGCTCTAGGTGAGTGATCACACAATCGTGATTATCTGAAGATCCTTTTTGTACAGTTCTTCTGTGTATTGTTGCCACCTCTTCTTAGAATCTTCTGCTTCTGTTAGGTGCATACCATTTCTGTTCTTTATTGTGCCCATTTTGCATGAAATGTTTCCTTGGTATCTCTAATTTTCTTGGAGAGATCTCTAGTCTTTTCCATTCTGTTATTTTCCTCTATTTCTTTTCATTGATCAGTGAGGAAGGTTTTCATATCTCTCCTTGCCATTCTTTGGAACTCTGCATTCAAATGGCTATCTTCCCTTTTCTCAGTATATCTCTCTAAACAAACTTACTTTGTCATAGTTCATAGTCCACTTTCCACATTTTCTTTATTTCACATTTAGTATGACTATTTAAATGGGAAAAAATGTCTATGCATATGTGAGTTCCCACAATGACAGTGATATTATTTCATGCATTTCTTTTCTTCTTTAACTACACAAGCTGTTTTTTGAAACCTGAAATTATTGTGTAAGAAATGTGCATAATCTCTAAATAAAACAATGTATAATTTTAATTCATATATATATATACAAATTGGGGAAGGTTTTGGACTAAATCAAGGGAAAAAAGGATAACAGAATTTAGTTTTAATTTTTTTTTTTCTCTAAGTCTGTGACCTTGGATAGATTTCTTTATATTCTGTAAGATGCAGGCAAAAACTGCCCCCTACCTATCTTTTGGAGCTGCTGCAAGATTTATTAAACTAGGAGAAAAAAAAAAGAAAAACTGTTTAGAGGTCTGATAAGTGTAATATAAATACAAGGCAGTACTGTTATCTCTAAGAGGTGTAAGAATTTGAATTAAATTTCACAGCACCCTTATGAGTCAAGTAGATAATCTTAGACCTATTTTTATAGATAAGAGGGCTTAAAGTCTTCTGTTACAGCCACTAGATTGGGTATATGAGAAGAAATACGATTACTGAATTCAGAGCTATGCTAGTACTTGTTGTTACCTGAATATATTTTAACAGGCAGTTATTAAAAAAAATCCCATCATCCCCTTGGCGAGCAATGAGGAGAGTCTGCATATTATCCTCCCCAGTTTTCTTCCTGTGGTTCTTACATGAAATTGATCTGAAATGTAAGACACCTTGTCTCAATGGTATCCAAGGGGAGCCAAGTATTTTGAGAGCTATTAGAAGACATTGTTCTAATGATGAGACATATAATGTGATTTAGTGCAGCCAAAGCCAAGGTATCCATCAGACACATAGAGACCTAGGAAAAGGGAAAAAGAGAAGCCAATGTGACAGTTACTGAAGTCAGTGAAGTAGGTTCTGTTATAGTGAATATACCACTGTATTCATATAAGGTGTATGTGGCTGTGACCAGGTGGTGCATAACATTGCCCCTAGCCCTTAACCAAATAAAAGATGATATAAATTGGAGAATACACATTTTCCTTTCAGCCTAAATAAACTCACTCGTTTCCAAAACTAATTGTTCAACATTACTAAAAAATTATTCAAAGTGCTAATTAGAGTGCCTGACAAATAGTAAATTGCCACCAGGGAAACCCCGATAAATGTTACCTGTTATTTGGATTTGGAGTAAGAACAAAATGCATGAAATAATATCACTGTCATTGTGTGAACTCATATATCCATATATATATATATTCCCATTTAAATAGTCATACTAAATGTGAAATAAAGAAAACCTGGAATGTGGACTGTTGACTGTGACTAAGTAAGTTTATTTAGAGAGATATACTGAGAAAAGGAAAGATATACTCATCTGAATGCAGAGTTCCAAAGAATAGCAAGGAGAGATAAGAAATTCTTTCTCAGTGATCAATGCAAAGAAATAGAGGAAAATAATAGAATGGGAAAGACTAGAGATCTCTTCAAGAAAATTAGAGTCAAGAACACATTAGGAATAAGATGCCTGGGTTGAAGCCTTACCTTGCATGAACTTGTCATGTGACTGCATATAGTTATTTAACATAACCCTGAAAGTGGGAACAATGATAGTACTCACTCAGCTGAGACAAATTTTGTAGAAAACCAAATGGGAAGGTACATGTAAAATCCTTAACATGGTCTCCAGCACATGGATGCACCTGATCCATAGAATGTTAACTCTTAGTAGTTGTGAAACCTGTTATATTAGTTGCTGCTTTGCTAGCCAGTTATTTACTGCACACTTCCATGAGCCAGGCACCAAAGGAGGCTTTGGGAAAAGAAAGAAGAATAGGGGAGACATGGCCCATACCCATCTGTAGCTTTTGGTGGAAGTATTAACAAAGAAACACTCAAGTAAAATAATTGAAGCCTGCAACATGCTAAGAAGGAACTAAGAATATATTGATGCAGAAATGTGGAAGGGATTTCTTCTTAGTTTAGGGAGTCAAGGAAAGTCTAAGGAAGTACATGGAAAGTGAAGTTTTCAAAGGAGTCAGCCATGTGAATGAGGGTAATGGTGGATATTACTCTCAGGTAGGTGGAACAGCATTTGTAAAGGTCATGAGTTGAAAAAGAAAAAAAACACTTTGGCACATGGGAGGAAGGAATTTCCAGAATGGCTTAATTATACGGAGGAAGAGTGCTGTCTAATATGACTGAGGAATGGGCAGAACCCAGCTCATGCTAGCCAGGTGGACCATGACAAGGAGTGTAGGTAGTCTGTTTGAAAAAGTAAGTCATTGAAAGGTTTTACGTACTGGCAATACATTTTTTTATACTTTTGAAAGACCACCTTTGCTGCTTTGTAGGGCAAGGCATCTAAATTTTTTGATCATGCACACCAATCAGCATGTGACTCCAAACTGTTTATGTTCGTATGCTCTCCTTCAATAGATAGATAAATAGAGATAGGAATATATAAATAACATAAATATTTATGTGAATCAGTAATTAAATTTAACTAGTCTACTTCCTGCACACAAATGAACCACCTTGCGGTGCCATGTTAGTACTTCTACCGCACTTCGGAGATGACTGTTGTAGAGAAAAGATGGAGCAAAGAAGTCTTTGAGTAGGGAGACTAACATGGAGACTATTGGACTAGTCCAGGGTAGTCACCAGTGATGGTAACTTACACTAGGTAATGGCATATTTTTCATATGCATAATGAAAAAGACTCCTGATTGGAATTATAGATCTATACTCTCTACTAGCCTTTGATATCAACTATTTTCTTATAAAAGACCCATTCTTAGTGGATCATATTAATAAAACATGTTGGGTTGTTGGGTTGCAAACACCTTGAAGTAGACTAGCCCACTTTCCTCCATGAGTAGCCTATTTCCTGAGTCCTCTAGAAAAGCATGATAGTTTAGGGAGTTACTGGTACTTTCCCTTTCTGCTTGTTGACCAAAGTCCCCAATGATCAGAGCCATAAGAAAATGAATTTGTAAAAAAAATAGTTAAAGTCAGTTTCTTCTCAGTTCAGTTCAGTTCAGTCGCTCAGTCGTGTCTGACTCTTTGCGACCCCATGAATCGCAGCATGCCAGGCCTCCCTGTCCATCACCAACTCCTGGAGTTCACTCACACTCACGTCCGTCCATCGAGTCCGTGATGCCGTCCAGCCAACTCATCCTGGGTCGTCCCCTTCTCCTCCTGCCCCCAATCCCTCCCAGCATCAGAGTCTTTTCCAATGAATCAACTCTTCGCATGAGGTGGCCAAAGTACTGGAGTTTCAGCTTCAGCATCATTCCTTCCAAAGAAATCCCAGGGCTGATCTCCTTCAGAATGGACTGGTTGGATCTCTTTGCATTCCAAGGGACTCTCAAGAGTCATCTCCAACACCACAGTTCAAACGCATCAATTCTTCAGCACTCAGCCTTCTTCACAGTCCAACTCTCACATCCATACATGACCACAGGAAAAACCATAGCCTTGACTAGATGGACCTTAGTCGGCAAAATAATGTCTCTGCTTTTGAATATACTATCTAGGTTGGTAATAACTTTTCTTCCAAGGAGTAAGCGTCTTTTAATTTCATGACTGCAGTCACCATCTGCAGTGATTTTGGAGCCCCCAAAAATAAAGTCTGACACTGTTTCTACCGTTTTCCCATCTATTTCCCATGAAGTGATGGGACCGGATGCCATGATCTTTGTTTTCTGAATGTTGAGCTTTAAGCCAACTTTTTTGCTCTCCTCTTTCACTTTCATCAAGAGGCTTTTCACAAATGGATGATTAAAATCAGGCATTAAAAAAGTATCTGTCTCTATAAATTCTCAGCAAATGAATTAAAATGCCCTCACATTAAAGGGATTATTGTAGAAGGTGTCTGAAAAGACGAGCGTTGTAAACTCCTTGAGGACAAAATGTCAGCTCTACTTGACAGGAAGAACTTCCTTTTGAAACCAAAGCAATCTAAATTTTGGTAGGGTAATAATAGACTAAAACCAGAACATGTGACTCCACTAATTTATTTTGCTTTTTCCAGTCCTATATTTGGATGGGAGTTCATTTGGGTTCTGAGGCTTTAATCTGGTTTTTCCCTCTTGGAGGAATTCTCACAGATTGGAAAGGAGATTAGCAGGGCATAGAAAGAGGGTATTAAGCCAAGGATCCTGCAAAACTTTGGAAACCTTTCTGAAGAGAGGAACACAAGTGCTCCGAGTTTTGAAAAACAACACTTGCAATTTAAGAGGTAGGAGAACCTGTGGCTCGCTTCTCCTCCATCTAGAAGACTCAGTCCACCAGTAGTCCTTTTTTAGGAGGATTCAGGTTTGGGTAGTAGTGGTCCTTTTGGAAGAACAGCCTGTGTCTCCTGTAATGGCAAACAGAACACTCTTGTTCTTTTAAGTATGCGATTTTAATGGCTGAGGAACCTGTGCTTTTTGCATTAGCACATTTCTTGGATTGATCATGAGAACAATCACTTGAACTGTTTTGTAGCACACCTCTGGCTTGGAAGAAGAGAAATTCTGCTTGGACAGAATTAAAGAGTATTATTAATTGAAGAATAATGATCATTCTGTTACTTTCAAATTTGGTTTCCCCATCACAAACCCGGGATTCAGATTTTTCAGTGAGGTTACCTTTGCAAATATGAAAATGAACAAACATATAATGAGAAATTGGAAATTGTACTGTTTTGTTGTGGGATTCATTTATTCAATCAGTAAATATTCATGGAATAATTTAATAGCTACCATGTGATAAGAAAGTATTATTGGGCTCATGAAGACTACAAAGACATGAGAAGGTATTTCAACCCTTAGAAGCAACTTTCTGTTTGAAAATGGCCTGGATTTTTGAGAAATTCTTTGTAATTTTCAAAGCCCATTCACCTACTATAAATCTTCATGTGAACTTTTGAATAGTAGCAGGGGAGCTAGGCTGGGCAGACCATATAATCATACAATTATGGAATTTTAGGAGTGAAAGGATTTTTAAAGGTCATCTAATGCAACAACTTTGTTTTAAACCTGGGAAGCTGAGAGACTACTGCTTGTTTGAGATTCCACAGCAAACTAATGGAAGAGCATCCAGCATCCACATGAAGTTTGCTATTAGGAATCTAAAGGCCTGTGTTAATAGCTCTAGGTTAGGCACTACTGCCACAGGAAAAATGGAGCACTATGCTTCCTTTCCTGTATGCATTTGCACACAGAACTGTATATAATAGACGTACAGTAAATGTGCTCAGTCATGCCCATCTCTTCGTGACCACATGGACTGTAGCTTGCCAGGCTCCTCTGTCTACAGGATTTTCCAGGCAGGAATACTGGAGTCGGTTGCCACTTCCTTCTCCAGGGGATCTTCCCCATCTAAGAATCTAACCTGTGTCTGCTGCATTGGCAGGAAAATTCTTTACCACTGAGCCACCTGGGAAATCTATCTTACAATAAGTATTTATTGAATTAATGACGGACAGATTTCCTACCATATAGGACATTGTCAAGTACTAAGGATAAAAGGCAACAACGAACTGGATACTTCTTCCAAGTTGCTCACAATATAGTCTTCCTGTCCTCAATGAGTGTGCAGTCTTGTAAGGAAACCCAAGGTATAGTCCACAAAATACAGTAAGATTGGGTTGAAATACATTGAGTGCTTTAGGAGGTCAAGGAAGAAATCTAAGAGTGATAATTGAAGAAAAAACCCCTCAGACTACACACACACACACATCACATACCCGCGGTATTTTAATTACATCATTCTCTACTGATGCTGGGACACACACTGTTCCCAAGGTAAGGTCAAAATGCCAACTCGCTGAGACTAAGAGGAGACGCCAACTCATCCCTATTCTCCAAACTGAAAATGACCAGAGGGGGGGATTTAAAAAAGAAAGAAACAGCCACAGAGACTGATAGAAACAATAAAACAGGAATAGGAAATCCCCAACACAGTGACCACTCCGCTGGCCGCCCCCACGGGAGGGGCACTCGGGCTCAGCGCAGAGCCAGGCGGCTGCTGGCGCGCAGAGCGCGCGGAGGCGAGGACCGGGCGGCGGCGGCGCGGGCGAGCCCAAGGGGAGGGTCGGTGGCTCATCCAGTCCCCGCAGCCACCCGCGCGCAGCGCAGCTCGGGAGCGGGACGCGGCGCTCGGAGCCCCGGCAGCGCCCACCCTTCCTCCCGCGTCGCGCGCCAGCGCCCGCTCCGCCCGCGACTTCAGTTCGGCTCCACCCCCGCGTGGCGGCGGCTCGCTCTGTCCGAATCCGTGCTCGGCACCAACCCAGCCCGGGCAAGCGGCCGCCACCTGCCTCGCGCCGCCACGGCCCGCCCCCGCCGCGGCCCAACTTGGATGGAGTTGGGGTCCTGAGCGCCTGCCCCTCGCAGCCGGCCAGCTTAGAGCCCTGCACGGCCGCCTCTGGTCCGGGACCCCTTCTCCGCTCCTCTCCGCTCCCGCGATGGGAAAAGTTGGCGTCGGCGGCGTCTCCCCAGCCGGGCTGAGCGCGCTCCTCGCGGGCGCGGGGCTCTTGGTCCTCTGCGCCCCGGGCTCCTGCGGCGGCGGCTCCTGTTGTCCCCCGCGGCATCCCAGCGCGGCTCCACGCTGGGCTCCGACCCCAGGGGGGCTTCCTCACCAGGGACCGCGAGGCAGAGCTCCTGCTACGCCCCTGCCCCAACTCGGACGCCCCCTGTTCGCAGTGGCCCCCGGAGACCGAGCGCTGTCCCTGGAGCGGGCCCCGGGCGCTGGGGCGTCGGTGGCGGTTGCTCCACGCTCTGGCCGGAAGAGACGGAGTGGAGAGGATCGAGAGAAGGCTGAGAGAGGAGAGGGGACGAGTAGAAGCCCTCGGGGAGTGCTAAGGGACAGAGGGCAGCACGAGCCTGGGACTTTGGAGCGGGACCCGGACAAAGCCACTCGCTTCCGGCTGGAGGAGCTGAAACTGACCAGCACCACCTTCGCGCTGACGGGCGACTCAGCACACAACCAAGCCATGGTCCACTGGTCTGGCCACAACAGCAGCGTGAGTAACATGGGACTGAAGGCAAAGGGGTGAAAGATGGAAAGGGTTAAAGTCAACTGTGTGATCTGATGGAGAATTTGGGGAAATGGGGTTTGGGGACTTGAAAGAAGCTGCAAATTAGTCTTCCCTGCCCTTCTCCCCCAAGGAGTTAAATGCCACCAACTAGATGGTTACCTCCCACTCCTTTCCCAGCAACACCGGAGCCCTCTCCAAACCTCTAACAAAGCTTCTTACAGGGCAGGCAGGTCCCTCTTTCCTGTTTCTTTGGTCTCATTGGTGTAGGATGGAGCCAAGACCAGGCAAACAGAGGGGGTTAAAGTATTCTGAATGCAGAAATGAAAGGGTTAAATTTCCAGGCGGCCTCCTGTTCCCTCAAGTGACTTTCCTTTTACTTACTAGACTTAAAGCTGAGAGCAAGTAAGATTTTTGTTTTTAAGTCTTTATTTGTTACCTTTTAATTTTATTTTTGTGTAGAGCTCCTAACCCCTTCTTGCTAGCAAGGAAGAGAAATTCAGTGGATAATAAGCTGCCCTTAATGCATTCTGTTTCTGGGGACCAAGTGGATGCAAGTTTCAGGATGGGAACTCTCCAGCATCTTCTAACAGCATCAGCCAGTGTGTTTGGAGAGCTGGGGCTTTCCAGCCTGTGAATGAGTGGTTGTTCTCCGACTTGATCGGTCCCAGGAAGATCAGATATATCTCTGTGACAACAACTCCCTGTTCTCCTCCATTGCCTGACCTCCTGTAGTGAAGAGCTCGAATAAAGACTTCACTCTTGCTTTATTAAAGAAGGAGAGGGATTGCTGGATTTCCAGGAGGCTGATACTTGGGAGAGGAGCGTGGTTGCAAGTCCATGAGCTGTGGCCAAGTCAGGGAAGGTCTTAGATTTTTGGAAAAACCTGAGTGTCTGGAATCTGAGGGAGCTATTCCAACTTAAACTGCACCTAGAAACTTCAAGGAGCTGAAATAGTTAAGAAAGAGCTTTGGTGGCAATAACTGTAGGTGATTTAAAAGTATGGAAACTTCTCCATGTTGCTGTTAAGCAGACAAGAACATAGAAACCAAGGACGGTAAAATGAAAAAGAAAAGTCAAAGTTTCAGCTTCTATCGGATTACCGAGATTGTCGTATTTGTACTATGCACAAGCTGCGCATCCTGGTACATTTCAAAATGTTTTCAGTTGTGAATTGCCAGAAACCTTCCCAGGGAAGCGCCACTTTAGTAAATTGTGTTCATTGTCAGCTTTTTTAATGTGAGTTGTGAACATTTAAAAATAAGAGCCTATCGCTATGGATTCCTTGGGTACATAGATATAAATTGTATTAAATCAAATTGTGATAAGTGATATTTTGTATCATATCTCTGAGAATATCAGCATGGCTTTCCCTACAGTTTAGCCTTTATGAGCAAAGCTATGGTGCCCAGGACTGTTTTAATCAAATAATTGAAACTGAAATTCTTTTCATTCAAGTTCTGGAGACCCTTGCCCTCATTCCTTACCTTAACTATCATATCTTTCATATCATAATCACTAAAATTAATCCCCCAATTTGAACTTGAATCTTTTTAAACTGATTAAATAACTTTTGCTCTGTTTTAAGTGATTAACTCAAAGCCCTCAGCTTTAAGACGAGATTTTAAACACATCAGACATATTAGATCTTGTATCAAGAAGTAAAGGACCTTGGACTCAAAATATTTCTGGCTTTTAATGTAATTCAAGCTGTAAAATATCACTCACTCATTAGACCTCTACTTTAGTTCTCCTCTTGGAAGATCTTGGAAAGAGCAAGAAAAGGAGAGTACATCTTTGGCAAATTTTAGACTCCATTTAAGAAATGCTGCCAAGCCCTGCTGGCCCTTTTTAAATGGTGCTTATAAACCCAGCCAGGCTTATGGGTCAGGGCTTGGATGGGTGACATGTAAAGAAGTTGGAGATGATGTAGGAAATAATCAAAGTGCTAAAAGTTGGAGCATTGAAATCATGTAAGCTAATGAGATATCTATCCTAAATCTTCATTCTACAAGGTCACACCTTCCATCCCTGCCCACTTACATGCAAATTGTTGCAGGTGTTTTCTCAGTGTATACATCTAGGTAGTAGAGGAAGAGAAACAGTGTTTGATCAGGATCTGCCACAAAGCCATCCCAGATTCCTAGGAGAGAGAAAGTTTAAAATATTTTTGAAAGTAAGGAAGGTGGAAGGAAACTTTTCTCGGCAACTTTGTGATGTGAAAAGCAGAGCGGAGACCCGAGTTCTAGTTCTGCCTTTTTGTGGTTTGATCTTGACAAGCTGACTGCCTGAGTGTGGATTCCCTCATGTCTAGAATAGGAGGGGAGGATGCCTGTCAGATTCATTACTGAAAATTTTGTGCCAGGATATACTTAAGAGGGCGTCGTGACTGTAGTGTATACGTCTTTGTAATTCTCATCTCATGGCTTTGCCCGTTCCCCCAGAGCAAGACATCCACTAACCTAACTCTAAGGACAGCAGTGAGTGGGGGGGCGGGGGGGGGGCTCTCATTTTCTTCTCCTTTAACTGCCATCCCTTATGGATCCACCCACAACCCATTCAGGGCCAGAGGCAATACACATCCTCTGAACCTGTCTCACCTTTAGCTAAAAGTCTTTGCTAAGTAGGGCTTCTGATGACAATAACACCTGCATTAAAGGTGTAAATGTATGGTAATTATAGGCTGCCTGTCAAACTTGTGAAGAATTCTGGATCCTTCTCGCAACTCTTTCCCTTCTCCTTCCTGCCCCCTCCTCTGTTGGACTTGTGCAGTTGGGTAAAGATATGACTGTTTTGCCTCATCTGTGGGTGTGATGTGATTCCTCTGTGCTGCAGTCTAGCTTGATGAAAAGTGTTGATGAAGTTGGTAGAACACCTGGGGGGATCTTTTGGCATGAAAGGTGCTGGGTATGAATCATTTGTCATGAGCTTGGTGTCGTAAGCAAGAACATATTGTTCCTACCCTACTCATCCAAGGCATGCTGTGCCCTGATCTAAATTTACAGAGTCGTTCTTAGTTTGTTAAAATATATATTTATCTATACATATGTATGGTGGGAATGTGTTTATTCTTTATGTCCAAGGAATTTCAAAGTTCTATACTCATTAATCCTTACAATATCCCTGAGGCAGGTGTCAAGTGTTAATATCTCTTTTTCATATTTTTATGCTGGATTCAATTTGAATATTTCACTTCACTCTCTTGTCCCTTTCTCACTAAAAATAGTGTTACAAGATTTGTTAATAGAGGCTTTTACTTGACATATTTTGCTACTATGATATTTTTAATACTGCATTTATCATAGTGAATGATGATCTGGTTGGTTTTTATGTACTTTTTTGCCTTTTGTTGTTCTGGGACTTGACATTTACTATCCATCCTTAGTGAATAAACTGAGTCCCAACTTGAGTCAGGTTTTGGGGTAGATGCCTGACATTCATCATTTCATTTAATTTTCACAGAAATTTTATGAGTAGGTGTTATTATCTCCATTGCATTAATGAGGAAACTGAGGCTTCAGAAAGTTTAATGATTTGCCAAGATATAAGAGTTCAGGGGCAAAACAGACACTGACCCCCAGGGTGATCTGACTTTAAAACCCCACAGAATGACTTGTCTTAGAGACGTTAAGGTGGGGTAGAAAAACCCAGACCCTTGGAGGTTTGTATTTTAAAGACTCCTGTCTGGGACAGATTTCACATGATGGTGGAGGAAGGCATAGTCTTAGCTAGAAACTCCATCTTTTTGTAGGAGAGCAAGGACTGTATAACATGTGCCTGTCACATTGCATTCTTTACCTTAAAGTAGTGATTTGGCTGTTCTCTTATCCACCCACATCTTCATCTTTACTGAGACATGGGATCCGCACCTGGTGATTCATTGAGCACGAGGTAATGTGCCATCATTCAGCTTTCAGATCTGGTGTTCTTCAGGAATAGATTCCTTTTCTAAGTTAATTACAAATCTGATTTTATAGAGACGTTGCCTATGAATACTTCATTTGACTATGTACTTTGATGTAATTTTTTAAACTTTTTCTAGAGTGAAATAATAAAGGATTTTAGATTTCTCTAGCAAGCCACATAATACCTTCTTCTCTCATCAGTGCTTTATTCTGTTAATGGGTGTTAATGTGGTATGACATGGAAGGCAATGGTTTTGGAAGCAGAGTTGAGTTTGAATGTTAGCTGTCCAGTTACCCAGCATGCTGCTTTGAGCAAGACCCTTAAATTCTTTGAGCTTCTGTTTTCTCAACTATAATATGGGGAGGGCACATCTTTATTTTTTTTTCCCTCTGAAGATTTGATATCACTTATACAAAGAGGCGGTACATAGCAAGTGCTCAATAAATGGTACTTCTTATTTTGTGTAGCAGAAATACATCTCTCCTGGTAATTAAGACCCCTGAGTTATAGTCTTGGCTATATACAAAAGTTAGATATGTCCTGATAGTCTATCAAACTTTTGTAGCCTCAATTTTATCCTCTGTAAAATGACATGAATATACCATAACTCGCTGAAATCCCTTTCAGAGTGTAATCCAATTTAAACAATTTGTCAACCTGTAGGTATTTTGCACTTTCTACATCTAAATAAAGTGCACTGGGAGTATTCAGGATTCAGAAATGATGCACTGACCTATACTCTTGACCTATGAATGAGCAAGCCTTTCATTTCACAAGATTCTTCCTTTCTGTGGTTTATATGCATATCTTTAATAGGAAATTAAGCCATTTGAGACCCAAGCAGGCATTCATTTCAATGTAGATTTGCAGCAAAATATAGTTTATTAGGTTTATTAAATCATATCTTCAGGTTAAGACCCTTGGTGAAAGTAAAAGTGTTAGTCACGCAGCTGTGTCCGACTCTTTGCAATCCATGGACTGTAGCATGCCAGGCTCCTCTGTCCATGGAATTCTCCAGGAAGAATACTGGAGTGGGTAGCCATTCCTTTCTCCAGGGGATCTTTCTGACCCAGGGATCAAATCTGGGTCTCCTGCATTGCAGGTGGATTCTTTACCATCTGAGCCACCAGTATCTTTGAACAAAAAAATTGCAACCTATTGTGAAATTGGAAAGTAAAGATCCCTTACGATGTTTTAATGGGGATTTTTTTTTAGAGTAAATTGACATCAGTGTTGACTTTGAAAATTATGTCCACATAAAATTCATAAGCTACGGTAGAGAAGTTGATGCAATTTTCTTATTTATTTCAGAGAGTAGTAGTTGCTCATATTTAAGATGGGCTTGTCATATGGCAGCATTAAGGTAAGAAGCTTACACAAATTATACAAAGTATCATATTTGCTTTTAATTGTATGAATATGCATTGAATCCTAATATTTGTCAGGCACTGATAGTAGGAACATATGTGGGTTGATGCATAAGGATGAGAAAAAATGATACCTGCCCTCAAAAAGCTTTCAGTCTGCTACCCAAAGAATGCCCTGAAGAAGCAGCAGAAGGTAAGTGTCCTCTGGGGTGTCAGATGCTGTAGGAGTTCATAGACAGGTTAGGCAGGCATCTTTTGTCTTGGGTGATCTCCAAACTTTACTGCAAAGTAGGTGCTTCAGCCGAACCTTAAAATGCAGAGAAAATTTTAATTAAAAGACAAATATTATTACAAGGATATTTTGAGCTGAACGGATGGCATGAGTAAATTTGAGAGTGGAGATGTAAAAATTCCTATTTATATCGAGGAAATTAACCTGCGTTAAATGTAAACTATGTTTATGATTTTAATCTTAGAAATAGTTTCAAAAATATGATTTAAGCATATACACACTCATCTTCTAGTGAGTTTGGCTGTATTCCAAGCCCAAATAGAAAATATTAATAAAAACCTGTATGGTCACTTGAGGGCATAACTGCCCTTATTTGCACATTAAATATCAGCTGGATTCATCATTGTTTCATTTTTACCTTGACATTTTTCACATGCAGTTTTCACCAACAGTCTTTTGTTTGTTTGTTTTAAGTTCTTGATTAGAAATATCACTGGCTGGGCTGCCTGGAAGATAAATTAATTTGGCTTCCTGACAGCTTCTGTTAACTAAATGTATGTAAAATATTTGTCCTGTCTTTGTGTATGTCTCAATTACTGTTGTATATCTCTGGCTGGAAAGGTTGGTGAATACACCTGTGTGTCCTAGAGTGGAAACTAGCCAAATGGTATCCCTGAAGTGGCCAAAGGGATGGCAGAGAATCAGTGTGGTCAGTGTGAGGTGGAACCAGGCTCCATGAAAGGGCAGTGGTTTCTCCTGAGGAGGAGTGCGCATTCCGCTCCTACGGGATGGATGGAACAGTCACATGGTTGGCGAGAAACAAAGCTGGACTCTTACTGTGCACGGTTTAAAGGAAAAAGAGAGCCTATTCTAAAATGTAGGTGGGGGGAAAAAAGACGTCAACACTCTGCAGGAACTCCTACATGAAATTTTGCATGTGTATGAAAGATATTGTGTCTATTTCTATAGCACTCCTGAATGTTGTTATACCATTTTAGATTGGTGATAGCCCTTTTCCTTTGCAAAATGCCTCAGTTTTTAAAGAAGGGAACATTCCTTCAATGACTCCAGTTTTCATTCTTGCAACAGTCCTAGGAGATAAAAAAGACAAATATCATCCGCATTTTTCAAAGAGGGAACCAGGGTGTTGGTATTAAGCGGGTCTGTTAGTGGAAGGGGAGGGTCAAAAATGTTTCGTCATATAGCACGACTGATTCTCAGCTTGGAACGCCACTGGCTTTCCACAGCCAGGAGTTAGGACGCAGCTGCATCCTAGCTTCACAGCTTGCCTCAAGCTCACGCACCTGTGTCTACAGTGGTTGCCATCCCGGGGTGAAGTATGAATTGGCCTTGGAGCTCCTGAGTTCTAGGCTCAGCTATTTGAGTTATTTGGCCTGAGCTTCAGAGCAAGTGGCCTGGTCAAAAGTCATGCTCTTGGCATTGTTTAAATCTTTTAAAAGGGACCCTAGAGGAAGATGATGGGACTTTTTTGCAAGTAAGGGCTCCAGCAATAACCTCCAGCAATAATGGTCTACCATGTGTGTTCCAGTGCTAATGATCTTCAGAGATGAGATTACTTATTGCTGGGCTTATTGCAGCAGGCACTTGCAGAGAAAAGGGGGAGAGCCATCTCTTCCCCCTATTTAATTGCCTTATGCCTATGAAATCTAGTTGAAAATAATACTACATATGGTCTCGGTCAAAGGAATCTAGAGCTTCAACTTTGGGGAGCAGCGGTAGTCAAACTGAAGGGATGCCTTGTTGACTCCAATGGATTTAATTTGCTCAAGGCTTATAATAGAGCTTCTAACTTTTGGGTGTGGGGAGGAGGTTGAGGTGGGAGAAGGGAGCAGAGGAGAGTTTGCCACATTCTAGGGAGACTCTCTGCAGCCAGTTAAGCTATATTGATTATAACAAAAATTGCTCTTAACAATAATAACATAAGTGAAGAAGTGAAGTGAAGTCCCTCAGTCGTGTCCGACTCTTTGCGACCCCGTGGACTGTAGCCTACCAGGCTCCTCTGTCCATGGGATTCTCCAGGCAAGAATACTGGAGTGGGTTGCCATTGCCTTCTCCAGGGGATCTTCCCGACCCAGGGATCGAACCCAGGTCTCCCACATTGGAGACAGACGCTTTAACCTCTGAGCCACCAGGGAAGCCCAATAATAACATAAATAACCACCAATTTAGTGACCAGGTTCCCTGGAAGTACATTCTGGAGCATCACCATGTTATTTCACTTCATTCTCACATCAGTCTTACACACTAGATATCATTATCCTTGTCTAAAGCTGAGGAAGTCAAGGCTTAATGATTTGGCCCGAGTTCACCCAGCTCGAAGTTGGTGGCAGTGATAGCATTTTATTTTTGCCCTTTCTGGCTCCAGAACCTTTTCTGTTTTATCATGTTGTCCCTTCATCAGGGTTTACCTCTGAGTTTCTTTTAGAGATAATGCCACAAGTCAGTGCAGAGAACTGTGGGAGAACTCTTGCAAGAGTGCCCCACTTTGGGGTACTTCCTTTCATGTCACCCCGATCTGAGGTCTCTGACCTGATATACTTTACTTGGAAATAAGCTGCTTCAAGATGGAGCTTGATCAAAGCCCTCCCCTCCACTCATCCTGTCCCCAGGAGTGGCTTGTCTGGGGTTATTAATATGTGTTATCTGGGAAGATGTGTGGATGTGCTGATTGGTTTCTCCCTGCTGGCTGATGACCCACGAGTGACAGTGTGGACAACTTGAACAGTCTTTAAGGGAGGTGCTAATAAGAATCAGGTTTTCAGGCAACCAACTAATCATGTTATGCCCTGAAGCCAGTGAATTGATGCCTGCAGTGGTCTTCCCCTGATCAGAATTACAAGAGGCTACTGAGGCACAAAACTGTGGGCCATGGATCCTGCTCCAGAGCCTGTAGGGAGAGGTGGAAAGCAAAAGGTCTTTCCCTACCTCTACACATTCCAAAACGCACTCTTGATTAGAATCATTAAAAGGGAGAAAAAGCTATTTTAGGCACGGTTGTCACTTTGCTTAGAAACCTATCTGCAGCCCTGTTTACCCTGCCTTGCATTTTGCTGAATTGACAGAGGATTTCTTAACTGAGCGGCCATGGGCTCCCTCCTTTGGCACCTAGGGCAGCGTTTTTCAATTCATCTTTTTGGGACCTGCTCTTGAATCTGCTGGTGGGGGCTGGGAATCTATGTTTTTCAACATAGATTTCTCAATGCCCTTAGGAACACTGAAGTTTGAAAATAATTTTCCTAAAGTTTGTGTGTGAGTTTTGGGGTCTATGAACCCCTTCCGTTGTCTGCACAATCCTAGGTCAGTATGCTTTACTTTTCTGCAAGGAGACCTGAAGCCCAACACTTTAATCACCTGCTCAGTGAAAATTACGTCCCCAGTGGTGAGAGCCTGCTGGAAGGCTCTGTAAGAGAAAGAGAGAGAGAAAATGGCACAGCACAGGTGCCCCAGGCAGAGAAAGATGGTGCCTTTATGCAGATGGTGATGATTCTGTCACTGAGTATATCCTATGCAGTTATCTTTCCTGGATGTCCATATGTTCTTGGGCAAAACAAGTGGCTGAAAGAGTATATTGTTGTAAATATAACATAACATTTAATGATTGGTTTGAATTCCTGTTCCTAGATACCTGAACTCTGGTGGTTAGCTTTGTAACTTTTGTGTCTTAGTTGCCTCATGTGTTTAATAGGAGTAATACTGGTGTACTTTCTCTATGGTTTTCTGATGGTTAATAGAGACAACAGATAGAAAAATGCTAAAAGTGGCATCTGCCATATAGTAAGAAATCAATAAAGCTTACCTATTATTATTGTTGTTATCATCATTATTTTGTTAGTATTAGTACTATAACAATGCTTGAGTATGACTTACTAAGAGATGTTTGTAATATGTTGCTCATTGCTTCTGTTTCTCCGTTTATGGTTTTTTGTTTTTTTTTTCATTCTGGCTCCATTTTCTTATAATGATGCCAGGACTCTCATCTACTCTTTTTGTCATGCCTTTCATCATCTATAACTATTTGCACACGATAGTCATTATAGGGTTCTGGACCAAATTTCCAGTGTGTGAGTGGCAGGTTGGTAGTTTATACACCAATAAGCGTTTCTCTGACACCAGCTGCATGTCCAATGCTTTAATTCTGACACTGTCTACCCAGGGGTCACATCAGATTTCACAAATTAAAGACTCAGTCCCACAAGACCATGCCCCACACTTCCCACTTCCAAGGTCAGCCCCAAGTGCAGGTGACCACCTGCACTTCTGGCTGACAGGTTATAGATGGGAGGCTTCAACAGCTTCCTCTCTGCATTTGTTTAATTTGCTAGAGTGGCTCACAGAACTCAGAGAAGCTTTTTGCTTACTAGATCACCAGTTTATCATAAATGAATATAACTCAGGGACAGTAGATGGAAGAGACTCCCAGGATAAGGCATGGGGGAAGGGTGTGGGCCTTCCTGTGCTGAGTGCACCACCCTTCTTGATCTCCAACTATTCACCAACCCAGAAGTTCTTGGAACCCTGTCTTGAGTTTTTATGGAAGTTCCATTACACAGGAGCAATTAAATCATTGGCCACTGGGCACTGATTCAAACTTCTGCCCTCCTCCCCTCCCCAGAGGTCATGGCGTTTGGACTGAAAGTTTCAACCCTCTAATCACATGGTTAGTATTTTGGCAATTAGCCTACACCCTTCCTTGTGGTCCAAAGTCACCTCTTTGACATCTCATCACAGGAAAATCCAGGAGTTTTAGAAGTTCTGTGTCAGAAATGGGACTGAGGCAAAATAATATAGTTTCATTATGAATCACGACATCACAACTAACTTACTAAATATTTACTGTTTTGTTTGATATTTCCATGGGAAAAACTGGCTTTCGCCTAGAAAAGACACCTCATGACCTTCCATATGAGTGTTGTAGAATATTCAGCCATTAAAAGATTGCTTATGTGTCTCATATATATATATATGTGTGTGTGTGTGTATATATATATATATATATATATATATATATATATATATCGAAACCTTCCACAAAATATAAGAAAGGGGAAATAAAAGAATGTGTAAAGATAAAATTAAAAAATAGTACAGATGTAAGTGCTTCCCAGCTGACTCAGTAGTAAAGCATCCTCCTGCCATTGCAGGAAATGCAGGTTCGATCCCTGGGTCAGGAAGATACCCTGGAGGAGGAAATGGCAACCCACTCCAGTATTCTTGCCTGAGAAATCCCATGGGCAGAGGAGACTGGTGGGCTACAGTCCACAGGGTTGCAAAAGAGTCGGACACAACTTAGTGACTAAACAACAACAACAACAGATGTAAGCCCCACAAAGTATTTCTTTTTTTTTTTTAATGACTGTGTTGTTCCCTTATAGATCCCAAGACCCTAGAAATATACTTAGAAGTGGCTCAATACTTTACAAAATATTATATAAAATTTCACTTGTGTAATAGAAATAGAGGGAAGGTATGGTTCAAAATGCTTGCTTACGATTATGAATGCCAGCATTGTAGCTGATTTTGTTTGCCCCTAGTTTTGGTTTTATTGTTTTCCCATAATATGTGCATTGCTTGCTTATTTCTAAAGGTTATTTGAGAATTAAAAAAAGAAAAAGAAACAAAACAGAAGAGAACAAGCAAGTTTATGAACTTGGCCTCATCAGAATTGCATTCCAGGCAAACTGAACAAGACAAAGAGCCCATGTTCAAGTTGCCTGATTTGCTTCCGGTCACTATTGTTGGAAAGGAGCTGGTGCCCGGGTGTTTTTTTTTGTTGTTGTTCGAAGCTGCCTGATCACTCCACACCTCTCTTCTAGTTGTGCAGCAGCAGGGGCTTCAGGGCCGTTTGCATATTGTCCTCTTTGTGGATTCTAGACAGAGAGATCTGGAGGTAATTTCACCTACCTGACTACACCTCGGGAAATTCGAGTAGCTTCTTGTCTCCAGTACAGAAGCATGCCTTTTAATTTGCATCTCAGTCTCTCTTGATCGGAGCTCCATCTCTCTATCACATATGTTTATATTAGTGCATGCATCATAGTTGTGGGCATCTCTGTGCATTCACAGCACTGGGGTCTTTAAGTTTCCACTCTTAAAAATGAATTACTAGATGCTGCTGTATGGCCACAGTGAGAATGTTTGCTGAACGTGAGAGATGAATGGACAGTGATCCCCAGAATGAGGAAGAAGAACAAAGAAACCAAGAGGAAGAGATTGAGAGACAATGGAAACAGTGAGATGGAAAAAGAGAAGGAATAAGGGAGAAGACGAGACAGTACGAAACCATGATAGAGGCAGAGAGAGACAGAGAGCAAGACATAGACAGGGAAAGTGGACTAAGAAAGAGGATTATAAAGAGAAGATGAGGTGCAAGGAGCCAGTGACGCTCTGGATTGAGAAAGGAAAACAGAGAGACAAAGACAGACTTGTAACCAAGGTGTAGAGACAGAGTAAGTCAGAGTTAGAGTTCAAAACAAGAGAGGAAAGATGTCAGTGAGTAGAGAGAAAAGTAGTGAAACTGAAAGTTTCTCAGCCGCATCCAACTCTTTATGATGCCATGGATGGTAGCCCATCACGCTCCTCTGTTCATGGAATTCTCCAGGAAAGAAGACTGGAGTAGGTTGCCATGCCCTTCTCCAGCAGATCTTCCTGACCCAGGAATCAAATCCGGGTCTCCTGCATTGCAGGCAGTTTCTTTACCATCTGAGCCACCAGGGAAGCCCTGAGTAGAGAGAACTTGTTATCAATTCATAATGTAGAACTAATTTCTACCTAGTCTGGCTGTATATTCCCCGTTACGGTGACAGCATGTCCCTGGCCTTCGCTCTGGAGGTTTTCACACCCAGCCGGGTCATGTTGCTAGCAGCGGCCCATCTTGCATGCTGGACAGCTTTTAGAGGCTGGTGAGTGGGGTGTGCAGTGGAAGAGGTGCACGTAGTGTTTATGTATTTTGAAAAACCTCTTAGATCCCATTGGGGAATAGGACTGATGGTCTGGATGATAGAAAGGCAGCTTCTAACCTTTTCTTCTATACTAGTCCATGCTATTTTGAATTTTTAACATGGACATGCGTTTCTTTAATAATAAAAATTCTAAAACATGTTTTAAGTGGTTGACGTGTCAGCACACTACTGAGTGCTGGGAATACAAGATAAATAAGACCTGATCTTTACCCTTGAGGGTGCATATTCTTGTGGAAATGGACAGACACATAAACAGATAAATAGCAATTTAGTGTGTAAGTGCATAATAGCTATAATAGAGTTTAGTGCAAAGTGCTATGGGAGCAAAGATGAGTTGGGGACAATTAATTTTTTTCTGAGAGTGGGAGGCAAAGCTTGAGGAAATGACATTTAAGCCAGGTCTTTATGCAAGGTTAAGAGTTTGCAGACAGAATAAGGCTGGGCAAGAGGTAAGACCACGCCTACCCATTTTAAACTCTCCAGATCTTGAATCAACAAGCTGTGGTTAGAATGGTACTTTCCTTCTTCATCATCTAAGTGCCCAAGATATTTGGAATCAAATTCACAGTATATTTTGGTATCAGGTTAGACACCCCAGTTTGAAATGTCCTCCTAAGTATTTGGTCTCAAACAGGCCAAAGGAATCTGATTTTTCCAAAGGGTGAAGTTATTCACCTGAATTCTTTCACTGCCATGAATGTTTGCCTATGCACACATGCAGATGCACAATTTTAAATAATTTCTGTCTTCTCTAGTCACAATAGAATTTGATTAAACACTCAAGGGATTTTTTTCCTTGGTCATTCTGTATGTTTTAGAGTTCAAAGAGAGTGTTTATGTCATTTTCTTGATCTCGCTTCTCTAGTCAATATGTGGAACTCATGCAGAATGAGTTGGATAGTCACCACTTAGGATTGCAGTGTGATTATTCAAGGCAGCAGGAGAAAGCAGTGGACTATTCCACATCAGGGTCATCCAGACTTAAGTGGTTATGCCTTGCAAAGAGGACACACACAAAGTAAATACATAGAAAATTTCCAAAGAATAGATTTGGCTTTTCACTGATTGTGCCTTTACCTCCTTTTTGTCACAAAGAAGAAATAAGATAAAAAAAGAACATAAGAGGGTAGCTGGTGAGGAAAGGCATGGCTAGAGTTGAGGGAGCATGTGTCCTTAGAACCAGATCACCATTTCATTAGTGCTGGAAAGACACTTCCCTGGACTTTGAGTTCTGCCCTTGCCATGGATATAACTTTCAAACAGACTACGGCTTGAGAGGATGTTACAATGTCCAGATCTGCCTCTGAGGTCTCATGATTTAAGAATTTTTTACTAACATTTTGTGCTACTGTAGTAGATTAAATGACTCAGGAATTTTATCATTTTGACAGAGAAGTGACTTGGGAATGATTTTTTCAGCTGATAGCAAATATGTCCTTAGATATATAAATGACTATCCCTAAGAGTAGGATAAAATCTGCTATGATCTGAATGCTTGTATGTTGAAACCTAACTCCACAATGATGGTGTTAGGAGACAAAGTTTTCAGGAGGTAATTATACTATGAAGATGGAGCCCTTATGAATGACATTCAGTATATGTAAATGTCCTTAATTGCTCAATCATGTCTGAATCTTTGCAACCACATGGACTGTAGCCCTCCAGGTTCCTCTGTCCATGGGGATTCTCCAGGCAAGAATACTGGAGTGGGTTGCTATGTCCTCCTCCAGGGGACTTTCCCAACCCAGGGATCAAACCCAGGTCTCCCACATTGCAGATGGATTCTTTACCATCTGAGCCACCAGAGAAGCCATTAAGACCCTTATAAAAGTGACCTGTGATGCTCCCTTGTCCTCTTTGTCACGTGAGGACACAGCAGGAAGGCACCACCTATGAATTAGGAAGGGGGCCCTCACCAGATACTGGATCTTATGACATTTTGGTCTTACTTCTTAGACTACAGAACCACAGAAAGAGACGTCTGTCCTTTATAAATCACTTAATCTATGGTATTTTCTCACAGGTCTGAACAGACTAAGACCGGCTCTCTTCCAGTCACCTATCTGTTTAATTTCATGTATGAAACTCTCCTTGATATTCATTTAACTTAAAGCCTTAGGGAAAAAGAAGGAAACATTATATTTGCCTTAAAAGCTCACCACCTTTAGAAAGTACCTGAGTACCTCATATTCAGCCTAAATGTTGGTCTTGAAAATATCTGTAAAGAAGCAACAATGATTTCCCATTTAAAAATTAACTTATCTTTCTTTTGTAGATGGGGTTTGCAGTAGTTTATTTAAGGCAAGGGTTGACAAACTACACCCCATGGGCCTAAAATGTCCTATCACTGTTTGCATATGAACCATAAGCTAAGAATTATTTTGTACTTTTAAATGACTAAGAAAAATAAAAAAGAAGAATGATATATTGTGACACTTCAAGTTTTTTGATACAAAGTTTTATTGGAATATGATAATTTATTGTCTACAACTACTTTCACTCAAAACTGATAAAGTTGAGTAGTTGTGACAGAGACTGTATAGCTCATTAAGTCTCAAAAAATTGTCCTCTGGTCCTTACAGGACAAGTTTGCTGATAATGTAAGCAGTGAGGCACGATAAAGATACTGCCGATGCCACCTGCATGGTTTTCTTTGTTTCATAGACATAATACTCTTAGCCATTGGAAATTCCCAGTCTCAACATGGACCTTTCAGTCTCACTTCTTGTCCCTTTGCTCATACTACTTCGTGCCCAGTTAAATCTATTTCATGTTTTAAGTCCTTATTTGGATATTGCCTCCTGAGAATTTATCCATTACTTCCAAAAAGAAGTGATACCTGATTCTTATGAGAAGAGATCTTATGCCCTGTTCAATCATTAGACATCATCTGGTTTGTATTCCAGTTAATGGTGAACTCCTTGAGGGAAAGACTGCATTTCATTCATTTTTACATACCAATATCTGGCACATAGGAGATGCTTGATAAATGTACTTTAAAATATCAAAACCCTAAAGCAGTATGCTGCTGCTGCTAAGTCGCTTCAGTCGTGTCCGACTCTGTGTGACCCCAGAGATGGCAGCCCTCTAGGCTCCCCCGTCCCTGGGATTCTCCAAGCAAGAACACTGGAGTGGGTTCCCATTTCCTTCTCCAATGCATGAAAGTGAAAAGTAATAGTGAAGTTGCTCAATCGTGTCTGACTCTTAATGACCCCATGGACTGCAGCCCACCAGGCTCCTCCATCCATGGGGTTTGCCAGGCAAGACTACTGGAGTGGGGTGCCATTGCCTTCTCCAAAAGCAGTATAGTATTGTTTTATTGACACTTTTTACAGTCGGGAAGATAAATGGTCAGTATTAAGACAGCAGGATGATGCGCTTTCTGGCTATTTTTCACTGACGCAATTCCTAAAGTATAAACTATGCAGATTACCTCATCCAAACAATTCTAGTATGGCCCCAGTGTAGAGAGAGAGATTGAGACAGAGATTGAGAGTGAGAGGGGGAGACATGCAGAGTCACAGCTTTCTCATAGCAGGAAGGGTAGTGATGCCTCTTAAAGAGTTCTGATGAGCCAGCTACCAGGATGCTCTGATGGCTGATGGAGGCTTGCACTGTCTCAGGCCTGAGGGAGAAAATGCCTTCATGCTCCTCATTTAAGGAGCTGGATTGAGAACCAGTCCCCATGATACAGAAGTCTCAGAAGAGCCAGAACATTTGAGAAAAAGATGAGCAACTATTGCATTGTGAAAGATAAAATTGCATTTTTGGTAATGTACTGAAATGACTGCACCATGACAATGAGAAAAGAATTATGGGTTAAAAAACTGCATGGTCTTTCAGGCACATTTACCTGAGAGGGTAACGAGCCTTGCTGGCTTTTCCAAGTGAGTTTAGACATAATAAAATTTCAGTTAAAGGTAGATGAGGACTACTATCTATCTAGGGCTCAGGCTGTAGCTAACATGATTTTAACCAATATTTGTTGGGTGTTTGCAGTGTGCCAGGCACTATTCCTGGTAATACACATATTAGTAACAGTAGGGAGTAAATAGTGTCATTATCCCCATTTTAGAAATAAAGTAACTGAAAGATGGGAAGTTCAGTAACTTACCCAACATCACAGGGATAGCAGAATATAGAATTGAAATTTAAATCCAGATAGTTGTGATCTAAACATTCTCAGCTCTTGGACATTATATTCTACTGCATTTAGGACAGTGTGGTGTTTTATCTTCAAGTAGCTTCACATTTTTTCATGTAGTCAGCCATTCATTATTGAGTGCTGAATGCCTGGCAAGCATATGCCAGACACTGAGGATTTATTTGTGATCAACCCCAGTGATAGTCCTTGGACTGAGAGCTTAGTGGTTCACCTGCTAACTCTGCAAGGTCTGAGAGGTTATGATCCAGGAGCATTTTTGAAAAGTAGACTTTTCAGAACTCTCAAAACATCCTCATTGCTTAGGAGTTAATTGAAAAAGTATGAAGGATTTTTTTTTAATTAGATGAATATTATTGAGCAACAGATAGCATGTTGGTTGGCATGGTTAAGATAATGCAAAAAATGTATTCATAGAAATCTATATCTAAATAAATAGAAACATTTACAGTTCTCTTTATCATGGACATTGACAAATTCGTATTTGTGTGTATGTGAAGGACAGTTGTATGCCCACACATAGTTGCTTCTGCCTCTATATCTATATCACCAGGCATACTTATGCCTATAGCCAGATAATCTCTTTAGTGCCTTTGCGTTATTTTCACATTTTGAGTCAAATTCTGTTCTTCAAGGATATAATAAAACTATGGGATTTATTTTCTATGAAAACCAAAATGCTCGCCCCAGTTGTATGATGAAGCAAACATTTTATGTGTAGATTAAAAAAATGATAAACCATTTCAAACCTAGTGGTAGCTATAAGCACTGAATTAAAAATAGAGTTCAAATGAAGTTATCTAGCAAAGAATTTGGGATCTTTGCTTTTTGCTATAGTTCCTTCTCTCACTTTGAAAATACCCTCTTTCTATTTAAGACTGAGAAAGGAGTTTTTTCTCCAGATCAAGGATTGTTTAAGCTGTATTGTGATGTGTGCAACCTGCTGCATTTCAACCTAACAGCTAAGTTGTCTTAATTCATTCAGAACAAACTTGAATGGTCTGACCTTGATTTATTATTAAAACTAACTTATAGCCAAGTTGTTTGTGTTTTTAATGGACTTTCTTATTTTTAGGACTGCTAGCATTTTATTTATGCAAAACTGCTTGCAAAAGCATGGGCTTCTAATTAAGACCTATCATCTTTCTTTGTTAAAACATTTGGTGCATACTGGTTAATTTTCCTGCACAGTAATCTAGTATTGGACAGAGTTTCTTAAAATGCAGTATCTGTACTGTGATAGAGACAGAAAACCAGAATAGTAAATGGGTTTTGCATCCTTTTGACAAGACCGTTTCTGCAACCTGGGATGAATGACAAAATATCTCCTTCCCAGAAGTTCTTGGTCCCTGGCCTTCCTCCAGTCTCCTCATTTTCTTCTTTAGGTGATTCAATTTAGCCACATACACTTCACTATTTCTGGTAATTCAAATAACTTGTACCATCAGGGAATGCCTAGTGTGTTTGCCCAGGATTTTCCTACCAAACAATCTGCTTTATTCATTGCTTGCCCATGTTTTAACACCACCTACCACCCACATCAGTATTTATCACATTATTTGCTGGTGGATATGAGCAGAGAATTTGCAATGCTTTTCACACCTCCCCCTTCATCCACAGAAAGACAGAGATTATCTCCACTTTGCAGAAGAGGGAGGTAGATTAAATAGCACCAGGTACCCTGATGGCTTAATTCTTTAAAAAAAAAAAAAAGGCAATGCAGAAAGGCTTGGCATACTATGATGTGGATATTTGTCACATTGTGTCCTTATTGTCCCATAAAAAATGCAGGCAAGGAAACAAATGCAAAATTCCTCTGTGTCTCTTCTGTGATGCTGTTATTTCTCAAAAATCCTGGCCTCTCCTACACAGAAGAAAACTGATGAAGGGGGAGAGGAATGTCCAGGAGTTCAGCAGGTGGAGCTGTTCTCTATGAGATGGCGCTGAACCTGGCTTCTGCCTTGGGCTGCAGCCACCCACTGCTGAGTGCAGGCTAAGCCAAGGCCACGGGCTCTTATTTGTTTGGCAGATACAAACTAGCTGCAGGATCTTGTTCTGTCTTTAAATTCAGGTAGTGTTCCACAAGGGCTTCCCAGCTGGCTCAGGGGTAAAGAATCCACCTGCCAGTGCAGGAGACACAGGTTCGATCCCTGGGTTGGGAAGATCCCCTGGAGAAGGAATTGGCAACCCACTCCAGTATTCTTGCCTGAAGAATCCCATGGACAAGGGAGCCTGGCGGGCTACAATCCATAGCGTCACAAAGAGTCGTACATGACTGCGTGATGTTCCACAAGTATATATCCTTGTATACAATAATATCCTTGTCTGACTTACTCTGTGGCTGACCATTCTGTACTCATCATCTACAGTCAGTAAAGTCTTAATTAAGTGGAAGGAGGGGGTAGTAATTAAAAATATAGGCTGTGGTGCCCTGTACTTGTTTTCCATTTACTGACTGTGCTTTTTGTTGTCGCATGTAAATCTTACCATGCACTTAACTTTCTGGTGGGGCTGAGAATATAGAACTAGTCCTCCTCTCAAATGGCTTACAGTTTAAGGGGGAATAAATAGTTAAAATGCAACTCGTTACGTGCAATACATACAGAGGAGAAGAATTAGCCAGTTGATAGTGGGGTGAGGTAATGATATTAGCAAGGACTTCCAAGAAGAGGTAGCATATTATGTCCTTGGTAAACAAAAAGGGATAGATAAGAGCTTTCAGATGAAGAGAAAAAGTAGAAAATGTGCTATGTAGAAATGTAGAAATCCCTATGGAAGGATAGACACATGTGACAGCCTACAGGCATGAGAAGGAATGGCCCATGAAAGATATGAAATGGAAGTCAGGGGAGGGAGATGAGGCCAGAGACTAAGCTGGCATCCTATCACGGAGGGCCTTGTAAACCAAACTGAAGGGACCAGGGAGCGGCCTGATGAGCATCTCCGTTTGAAAGAATTGGATGGATTGGACGGGTGCAGTATTGGAGAAAGAGAGACTGGGTGGAAAACTCCTTGGAGAACCCATTCCCCCCCTGCTTCCGTTTGTGAGGTACTGAGTGGGCAGCTGGTGCCTGACTGTGGATGCTGGTGGTGCTTCGTGACTGTCTCATACTTTTCCAAGATGACACTACAGAGGGTTGGACCAACACACACAGTCTGTCTATCACAAGATGTGCATCATCAGTAGTGAGATACTTTGTCTTGTATACACTTTGCAAGGCCAGAAACTAACCAGAGGGAAGCCTGTGCTGGGAATCAGGATGCCTGGCTGTGGGCCCCTGTTCCATTACATGTGCCCTGTGTGCCCAACGAGAGTCATTTTAATTCTCTGGGGCTGTGTCCTCCATTTGAGAATGAAAATGTCAGACTGCACAATAGCAAAGATCTCACCCATTTTATAGACTTATAAACATGACCCTACTTATGAACTAATGATGAGAAGGACTTGAGCTGGTATTTAAGAACTTGAAGAAGAGCCCCAGGGGAAACTGGAATTTAGACAACTGCTGCTGCTGCTGCTGCTAAGTCGCTTCAGTCATGTCCGACTCTGTGCGACCCCATAGATGGCAGCCCACCAGGCTCCCCCGTCCCTGAGATTCTCCAGGCAAAAACACTGGAGTGAGTTGCCATTTCATTCTCCAATGCATGAAAGTGAAAAGTGAAAGAGAAGTCGCTCATTTGGACTCTTAGCGACCCCAGGGATTGCAGCCCACCAGGCTCATGACAACTGAGGGGACTTTGTAGGGATAAAGTATGAATTTGAACCATGTAAAAATATTTTTGTATGGATCACTACACAGTTGAGTTCAGTACAGTTCACTCAGTCAGGCGTGTCTGACTCTTTGCGACCCCACGAACTGCAGCACGCCAGGCCACCTTGTCCATCACCAACTCCCAGAGTTTACTCAAACTCATGTCCATTGAGTAGCTGATGCCATTCAACATCTCATCCTCTGTTGTCCACTTCTCCTCCCACCTTCAATCTTTCCCAGCATCAGGGTCTTTTCAAATGAGTCAGTTCTTCACATCAGATGGCCAGAGTACTGGAGTTTCAGCTTCAACATCAGTCCTTCCAATGAATATTCAGGACTGATTTCCTTTAGGATGGGCTGGTTGGATCTCTGCTGTCCAAGGAACTGTCAAGAGTCTTCTCCAACACCACAGTTCAAAAGTATCAATTCTTCGATGCTCAGCTTTCGTTATAGTTCAACTATCACATCCATACATGACCACTGGAAAAACAATAGCCTTGACTAGACGGACCTTTGTTGGCAGAGTAATGTCTCTGTTTTTTAATATGCTGTCTAGGTTGGTCATAACTTTTCTTCCAAGGAGTAAGCGTCTTTTAATGGCTTTCGTGGCTGAAGTCACCATCTGCAGTGATTTTGGAGCCCCCCAAAATAAAGTCTCTCACTGTTTCCACTGTTTCCCCATCTATTTGCCATGAAGTGATGGGACCAGATGCCATGATCTTAGTTTTCCGAATGTTGAACTTTAATCCAACTTTTCACTCTCCTTTTTCACTTTCATTAAGCGGCTCTTTAGTTCTTCACTTTCTGCCATAGGGGTGATGTCATCTGCATATCTGAGATTATTGATATTTCTCCCGGCAATCTTGATTCCAGCTTATGCTTCATCCAGCCCAGCGTTTCTCATGATGTACTCTGCATATAAGTTAAATAAACAGGGTGACAATATATGCCTTTAGGTACTTCTTTCCCTATTTGGAACCAGTCTATTGCTCCATGTACTGTTTTAACTGTTGCTTCTGACCTGCATACAGATTTCTCAAGAGGCAGTTCAGGTGGTCTGGTATGCCCATCTCTTTAAGAACTGTCCACAGTTTGTGATCATCCACACAGTCAAAGCCTTTGGCATAGTCAATAAAGCAGAAGTAGATGTTTTTCTGGAATTCTTGCTTTTTCAATGATCCAACGGATGTTGGCAATTTGACCTCTGGTTCCTCCACCTTTTCTAAAACCAGCTTGAACATCTGGAAGTTCACGGTTCACATACTGTTGAAACCTGGCTTGGAGAATTTTGAGCATTACTAGCATGTGAGTTGAGTACAATTGTGTGGTAGTTTGAGCATCCTTTGGCATTGCCTTTCTTTGAGATTGGAATAAAAACTGATCTTTTCCAGTCCTGTGGCCACTGCTGAGTTTCCATATTTGCTGGCATATTGAGGATAGCACTTTGACAGAATCATCTTTTAGGATTTGAAATAGCTAAACTGGAATTTCATCCCCTCCACTAGCTTTGTTTGTAGTGATGCTTCCTAAGGCCCACTTGACTTCACATTCTAGGATGTCTAGTTCTAGGTGAGTGATCACACCATCATGGTTATCTGGATCATGAAGATCTTTTTTTTGTAAAGTTCTTCTGTGTGTTCTTGCCACCTCTTCTTAATATCTTCTGCTTCTGTTAGGTCCATGCCATGTCTGTCCTTTACTGAGCCATGAACATTTGCATGAAATGTTCCCTTGGTATCTCTAAATTTCTGAAGAGATCTCTAGTCTTTCCCATTCTATTGTTTTCCTCTATTTCTTTGTACTGATCACTGAGGAAGTCTTTTTTTTTATCTCTCCTTGCTGTTCTTTGGAACTTTGCATTCAAATGGGTATCTTTCCTTTTCTTCGTTGCTTTTTGCTTCTCTTCATTTCACAGCTATTTGTAAGGCCTCCTCAAACAGCCATTTTCCTTTTTTGCATTTGTTTTTCTTGGGGATGGTCTTGCTCCCTGTCTCCTGTACAGTTTCATGAACCTCTGTCCATGGTTCCTCATGCACTCTATCAAATATAATCCCTTAAATCTATTTCTTACTTCTATGCTATATTCGTAAGGGATTTCATTTAGGTCATACCTGAATGGTCTAGTAGTTTTCCCTACTTTCTTCAATTTAATATGAACTTGACAATAAGGAGTTCATGATCTGAACCACAGTCAGCTCTTGGTCTTGTTTTTGCTGACTGTATAGAGCTTCTCCATCTTTGGCTGCAAAGAATATAATCAATCTGATTTCGGTATTTATCATCTGCTGATGTCCATGGTGTTGTTGGAAGAGAGTGTTTACTATGACCAGTGCATTCTCTTGACAAAACTCTGTTAGCCTTTGCCCTGCTTCATTCTGTACTCCAAGGCCAAATTTGCCTGTTACTCCAGGTGTTTCTTGACTTCCTACTTTTGCATTCCAGTCCTCTATAATGAAAAGCAAATCTTTTTTGGATGTTAGTTCTAAAAGGTCTTGTAGGTCTTCATAGAACTGTCCAACTTCAGCTTCTTCAGCATTACTGGTCAGAGTATGGACTTGGATTACCATGATACTGAATGGTTTGCCTTGGAGATGAATAGAGATCATTCTGTTGTTTTTGAGATTGCATCCAAGTACTGCGTTTTGGACTCTTGTTGACCACGATGGCCACTCCATTTCTTCTAAGGGATTCCTGCCAACAGTAGTAGATATAATGGTCATCTGAGTTAAATTCACCCATCCCAGTCCATTTTAGTTTGCTGATTCCTAAAATGTCAGTGTTCACTCTTGCCATCTTGTTTGACCACTTCCAATTTGCCTTGATTCATTGACCTAATATTCCAGGTTCCTATGCAGTGTTGCTCTTTACAACATCAGACTTTGCTTCCATCATCAGTCACATCCACAGTTAGGTGTTGTTTTTGCTTTGGTTCCATCTCTTCATTCTTTCTGGAGTTATGTCTCCACTAATGTCCAGTAGCATATTGGACACCACCGTCCTGGGGAGTTCATCTTTTGGTATCCTATTTTTTTTTTCACCTTTTCATGCTGTTTATGGGATTCTCAAGGCACGAATACTGAAGTGGTTTGCCATTCTCTTCTCCAGTGGACCACATTCTGTGAGACCTCTGCACCATGGCCCATCCGTCTTGGGTGGCCCTACACGGCATGGCTCATAGTTTCATCTAGTTAGACAAGGGTTTGGTCCATGTGATCAGATTGGTTAGTTTTCTGTGATTGTGGTTCTCAGTCTCTCTGCCCTATGATGGAGAAGAATAAGAGGCTTAGGGAAGCTTCCTGATGGGAGAGACTGACTGAGGGAGAAACTGGGTCTTGTTCTGATGGGCGGGGCCATGACTACACAAAGAGTGTGTAAATATAGGCTGTGGTTAAATCTACTGAGCATACAGGTGGTGCTTAATAAATATTCAAACCTTAAGCAGGTTTAAGGAACAGATGACATCTATTTTTCCCTATTTGCCATACCTAATGCCAGAGCCCTTCTCACACTAATGCTCAAGAACACATCAGTGAAGGAAGATATAAATGTTTTCTTCTGAGCATCGCTGAACATTTATGCAAGACCAGCATTTGTGGTTTCAGCTGCTCTTACAATGCATCTCTCTGTGCTACAAAGTCCAGGCTCCCCCCTCTATCTCCAGTAGGGTTCATAAAGTCAACCAGCAGTAGGAACTCTCTAGAAGTCTTATCTCCCAGGCTCAGATTTTAATATCTTTCCTCTTCCCAAACCTCTGCTGCATTTGGACACAAGAAAATGGAGAATGGCCACTGGTAGGCAGCCAATGAGAGGGCTAACCCAGGATCCATGTTGTCATAGTTGAATGAGAAAGCTTTGGATGACTAAAGGCTCTTCCCTGGTGGCTTAGGCTGGAAAGAATCTGCATGCAGTGCAGGAGACTGGGGTTTTATCCCTGGGTCAGGAAGATACCCTGGGGAAGGGAATGGCAGCCCAGTCCAGTATTCTTGCCTGGATAATTCCATGGACAGAGGCACCTGGCTGGCTAAATCCATGGGATTGCAAAGAGTTGGACACGACTAAGTGACTAACACAAAGGAACCAACCTGGTTGGGAGGATACTACATGATACCCCATTCCTTGTCCACCATCTTTTCCCACTCCTCAGAATGAAGAAGCTTCAAATGTTGAGTCATCAAGAACACTTTTCCTTGTGGTGTTCCAAATCAAGGGGAACAAATGGGGCTGTCTTATAGGAAGGCGAGCACTGGTGTTCATGATTGTCCTTTATTCAAGGAAGGCAGGGGTGGTGATGAAGACAGATAAAGATACTGCTGCCTCAGCAGAGTTCCCCGAATGCAGGGCACACCACTGGGACTGTGCTGGGGGAAGCGCCTGTGTTCAGCAGGAAGCCTGGCATCCAGGGAGTCGTGATCAAAGGCGACAAATCCTCTCTGCCACCACCAGCCTTTAAAATAGACCCAATTAGGCCCAGAACTAGGAACCCAAGGGATTCTTCTGTCCCACTCCTGTTTTCATTCCACTCTGCCTAAGACTTGTGCATGCACACGGGCAAGACATCGTGATAATAACTTTTTTTTGGTATTCCATGATAAAGGGCCAGGAACAATTTTGAGTCAGTGATCTGAGGACTGCCCCAAAGCAAGTCTACATTACATAACCACCAACTTCTTGAAAATAGTCTAATAATCCCTGTGGGGCACATTGCATCCCTTCTCAGCTTGTTCTGGTTGGAGAATGTA
This sequence comes from Redunca redunca, assembly GCA_006410935.1. Lineage (NCBI taxonomy): Eukaryota > Metazoa > Chordata > Mammalia > Artiodactyla > Bovidae > Redunca > Redunca redunca. The sequence goes on from SJYQ01000309.1 coordinate 844,767, forward strand.
ACAGTGCTAGCAGCTGGCCTGGGAGGAAATGGTGATGTGTTTGTTTTTACCTGGAAGAGAGTCATGTTTAATTTGTTCTAGTGTTAAATAACACGTGTGCCCCTCCTTCCGTGATATCCATCTCTGCAATAGTGACCAAGACAAAGCTTTGCCCGTGGGATGCTCAGTGCAGATTCTTGTGGACTCAGTTTGAGTTCACATGGGGATTTTGCTAGACACTTTGATTCCTTCTTTTTCCACCAGTCTGATCTTGGTAATTGAGTGTTGTAAACTGTTGGGTCCCTTACGAAGTAGAAAGATCTCTGAGGTCAGTCCCTCCGGTGCTGTTGTTTCACAGATGAGAAATCTGAGGACTGTGGAGACTGAACTAAATATGCTGTGAAAAACTTCAGAGTGTCGATGCTCTTGACTTTTGTAAAGAGTTTAAAACACTAGTGATGTGTTACGATGGTGAAAGATTGAGTTCAGATTCTTGGTTCTGCCGTTTACTAGTTGAGCAACATTGGATAGGTCATTTAATTTTTCCAAGACTGTTTGTTCATCCATAAAATGAAATTAATGTCACATCTACCTAACAGGGTTAACCTGAGTATTACCAGAGATCATGTATGTCAAGCATTTTGCATGATGCCAAGTCCAAATTAAGTACTTTGCGTGTTCAATATTGAGATAATAAAATGCCTTTGAAGAGATCATAATTATAGATGTCTTGAAAAGAATTTGTTACAGAAATATATATATATTCCTTATCTGAAAGATTGATTAGATAGAAAGACTTCATAATATAAGAATTTTCTACTAAAAGTAAGCCACAGAAAGAATGCATTCACTTAAAAAGCACATTCATTGAGAACATTCAGAATTTTTGCTCAGTTTATGACAACACAGTCTAATAAGAACAATTGTGTGTTCATTTGTTTAGAAAACTAACACTTAAAAGTCAACCACAAAGAAACAGAGCACAGAAATGATAGTGTGAAATTACTGCTGATAGTAAAACTGTCATGAAATTAAAAGCTTGAATTTTAACTGTTTTAAATAGAGAACTCTTTTTCAAGGCTCCTTTGAAACCCTGTGTTGCTGGAATCTATATGCATGAAGGATTTTTGATGGTAGTGGTAGACTTAATTTCACAGATTTTTCAAGGAAATTTTGGTTGCCAAACCTTGAGATACTTAGTGTTTGTTCAGATAAACATAATTTTTCACATACTTTCTTTTTCAGCGATAGGCAAATGAAACTCACAAATGACTGGGATCAAGGCTGAGATGGTTTTACGACAGGATTTAATTTGATTGCTGCTTCATCATTGCCTTTGTACAAATGGAGGAGGGGCATGTAAGGGTGTTGAGAATCATTAGAGGCCTGCACACCTGGGTGTGCATCTTGTCTCCACTTTTCACCAGCCAGGTGGCCTTGAACAAATCATGTGAACACGCTAGACATTTCTTCATCCTCAATTTCTTAAAATATAGTGTTGATAGTGGCAAGACCACAGGAGTGTTGTAAGAAACAAATGAGAGAACATACATGAAGCTCTTTGTGTTCAGTTAGGTGTGTGGAGGTTCTGAAAACCTGCTGGTTATTATTAGCTTTATGTCTAGGCTGTTATTAGGTCTTGGTGACTCTGGGTTTCTCAGAAAGAGCTGTGAGATCCCTGGAAATAGTTCAAGGAAGAGCCTGCTGAGGGGGTGGTACCCTTTTGTTTTAGAGAGTATGGATTACATCAAAGCAATGGGGCTGCCTGGAGTGCACGTGCTTCATCGAGGTCTGAGGACCTAACTGCACCATTAAGGATCTACTTTCCCTTTCCCTCCGTCTTTCCTTTTCTCTTTCTTTCCCCCTCTCTCTTCCCTGTCCCTCTCCTTTGTGTCCCTAGGATTTGTTAGGAGTTCGCTGCTATGTCACCAGTTGATTGCAGGGCCAGACCACAGGGTCTAGGTGGCAGTGTCTTTATTTCATTTGGAAAGATCTTAGAAGGATAAACAAATAATGGAAATTGTGTTTTGTTTTGGCTTTTTTTTTTTCCTCCCAGACTTTTCAAATTAGCTAGTCTTCCATCAGTAAGGCTAAAACTGACCGCACACCACTGTCTGTTACCAGCTTGGTTTGTAATTTTAAAATTGTGTTCGTATATGTCTTTCAAAGCCAGTGACTTCAATGTCCTCTTTTTTTTTTTAACCTGGAATTTCTATCTAAAGAAAAAAAGAATATCCAGATGATTTAAGCAAATGAGGATTTAATTCATCAGATTTAATCTTATTTCTGTGCTTAGATTCATAGCTTTAATCTGTAAACAAGCACATCATTAGGGAGATAGGTAATTACACAAATTAGATTGGGGAAACTTTGCCAGGGGAGATGGATTTTGTTTACCCTCATTTGTTTGGCACCAGAGGAATTTCTCACACAAAGGAAACATCTTGTGTGGCTCAAGAAGGGGAAAATAGTGAAAAGTCTAGGAAAGGAATTCTTTTGTCCCTGGGACTGAATCTTGTAGCAATGGGCTTTTGTCCAGCCACTTCATGGGGCTCAGTCTGAGGTGAAGGACAGCGGAGAGCATGGAGCAGATAGAAGCACTGAGGTATCCACTTCTCAGGAGCCTAACACATGTTTGTTGATTAAAATATGTTCTTTGACTTAAATGGAAAGGCTTCTAAAATTTTAAGATGTGCTCTCCACATGTTGAAGTACATCCATGAAAAATCAGTCATATTGCTTTGGGGATCTTTACTCTTTCAAAGGATTTCTTAGATTTAGTGAGTACATATTGTTCTCAAAGGGTGATTAGTCTACATGAGAAGAAAAATGTGAATATGAATTGATGTTTCTTTCTGCTCATTTTAAAAGGTGGGCCTGTAAGACTTGATGAGGGGTATAGACCATAACCTTTGGCAGATATGATTGCTGAGGGTTGTGGCAGGCAGAGAAGGAGAAAAGGGAGGAATCACATTCTCTTTAGACAGATGGGTCCTCAAAAAGAATAATAATAAATTTACAAAGACAGTGTGGCTCATGGAATCCACATGTTGTCTTTCTCTTATTGGCATTAGGGAGCCAGTAAATACTGACAGTAAAGACAATCACAGTAAAATAAGCATGGTCAAGCATGAAGTTCAGAAAGGATTGGAGGGGTGGAGAGATCATTTAAAAAATGAAGCATTCATTTATTCATTTTTTTAAAATTGTAAGTTGAGTACCTACTGTATACTGGGCACAATATCAGGAATAGATTTGTTAGTAACAAATCAAATATGAATTTTGCCCTGAAAAATTTTAGAAATCATGACCTGAGAGAGATGATTATATCTTTAATTATTTTGGTGATAATGCGATTAGAAAGGCAAAACATTAATGTTGCCTATTTTTGAACTTTCTATAAATGGAAACATTACTATACATACTGTCTTGTAACTGGATTTTTTTGTGACATTCATATGGATCACTCCATATAGTGGCAATAGTTTGTTAATTCTTCTTGCTGTATTCCATCCTATGAGTATACTACAGTTTATCCACTCTCCCAAAGATGTACGTTGAGTACCTTCCAGGTTTGGGCCAAATACTGCTGCTATGAACATTCTTATAAATAACATTTACATTCTCATAAATAACAGTATTTACATTCTTGTAAATAGCAGGGATTGTGATACATTCTGTGAAAGTGCATATCAAGAAGGTTTAACCTAACTGGATAGGGCAAGAGAAACTGAGGATGTGAAATTTGAGTTAGGGGCAGTTCAATTCAGCCAGAAGGAATGGTATTTACTGACATCCAGGGCAAGAAGAAGATTCAATTAGAGAACTCCTTTAGAGCAAGAATGTCTAGAAATATGTGGGACCAATGCAGTGGACCTCATTCAGCGTGCCCTCAGAACCTGTTGCCCATAGCACCCAAGGTCCACTCCATCCTCTCTGCCCTTCCCACTGTCCAGCCCCCTCTTCCTGTTTCTGGCTTCCAGGCTGGAGGGATTATTTCTGAGGCTCCAGATTGGTAACTACAGAAGGTAGAAGATGAGAGTGGCCCTGGGGAGCTCTGTGATTGCAAAGCCCCAGATTCTTCTGCTGGTGAAATACTTATTTTCCAAAATGGAACCCTGGACATGGTATTTTATTAAGAGAATTCAATCTTTGATCTTAGACTATCTGATAGAGTGATTTGAAGGGAATTTGTTCTAAATAGAATTGGATGAAACTGATTCTCCCAAAGGTGTTTTTCAAATGGAAAAAAAATGGAAGTAGGGGAGGCTCGGTGGTGGGTGGGGAAGCAGTAAGTGTGCACTGTGCTAAGGGAGGTGTGCAAAGGCCAAGAGAATAACAGCAAACTTGACCTCACATCTGTTTCTACTTGGTTGTGAGACAACTACAAACGGCTTACTGAGCAGATTCCTGTTCCTGGGTAAGGCACTATTGCAGAGAGGCTAAGAAAGTGGACCCTGAGATCAGATGGCTTGGACTTGAACCCTGACGCCTCTGTAATCTCGAGCATGCTTCAGCCTACCCATATCTCCATTCCTTCATATTTAACATGGACATAGTATCAATAATAAAGATGGTTCTGAGGGTTAGATGATTACATATGAAGCACTTAGAACAGTGCCTGCTACATCTCGGCACCTTTGTAATTGTTAGATATTCCTGTTAGTCAGACCCCATCACTTTTCCGCTGCAAGTTTAGATAAGACACAGTCTCTCTTTGAGCCTCAGTTTCTTCATCTTTACTCACCACAATCTGAGCTCCTGGAGACGTTTATGTACCATTTATAAATCTCCAAAGCTGAGATGGTGTAATCACGTGGCCTGGTGCTGTGGGATGTTTTGTATGCACCCGATTTTGACAACCGCATCCCCAGATTTGTCTAGCAGAACCCACTCCTGTCAAGATGGGATGAAATGCAATCTGAACTCGATGCGTTTTGTTTTCTTTGCAAGCTGTGTAGATCCCTAGTTTGGATCAGAAAATAAAGATTTATGGTTTGTGTTCTATTCTCTCACTCCTTTTGGTTGTTATGATTTCAGTAGGTCCCTCTCATGGAAAGAAGCAGGGATTCCCTGTCTCTTTCTTGCATATGGGTTCACAAGCCACTCCCGTGGAAAGCCTTGGCCGAAAGGTCCCCATAAGTTTTGCATAAACATATTTCCAGCTTCCACCTTCTTGATTTTAAGTTATCTTTTCCTTTTTAAAAACAATTTTCCTCTAGGACTTCAGGGTCTTTACTATTAAACAGGGGCTGTGGTTTACTTTCATTGTGATGAAGAACTTAAAAGAAAAACCAGAGGTTATTTATATGGAAACAGGATCAAGCCAAGGGTGGGAAGAAATGAGAGGGAGCTCTGGAGACGCCTTCAGTTGCTATAACAACCATATGCAATATCTATTTTTCCTTCCCTCTTTGCTTTTAGTAGCCTATCTAATCTATCTTCTGGTTCTGATTCTAAAAATCACCTGGGATCATTTTACAAAAGGACATGAGATTTTTTTCTTTAACAATGCCTGAAAAGAAGCACAAATGCAACGATGGCCCTCAAGTATTGTGGGTCTCCTACCTGCCAGGCGCTTTACTAGGTGTTTAATATGTGTCATTTTGCTGTAATTTCCTCTTTCTTCTAGAACACTGTGGAGAATATATTGCTTTCTGGCCATACAGTGTTAATCTGATACATTTATAGCCAGAGCCATTAGGAAATTCCCAGTGTGTGTTCTGAGTCTGAGCTTTAGAAGGAGCAGCAGGTGGTTGTGGGGAAGATAGTTTGATCACTGTCCTTTCATGATTTGTCCAGTGACTTCTGTTCATCACGTAGTGCATTTGGTCACATAACTGTCTGGCTATCTCTCTCCTTTGTTTCCTGATCTGTGTGCATGAGGCTCTAACCTCTTGTGTGCTTTATCAGAAGAGAATACTGACCACTGTTACACTTCAATGCCTCCACTTTTGCACCTACTATATGCAAAACTCTGCTCATTGCCAGTGAGGGTGCATAGACACTGTACACAGCCTGCTGGAATTCCTATTCCAAATGGAGAGAGAGTGACATATACAACAATGCAAACCATCTTGCTAAGTCCTAAAAGCAACATGCACTGATTCAAGGAAGCGGAAGACCTTATTTTCCTCAGAATAAATTTACCATCACAAACATTTACCTGTCATTGTATAATAGTTCTTTCTGAACTTTATAGAATAGAACTTTCTGAGTGTCCTTTTTTGGCTCTTTGAATTCAAGGCGCAGACTTTCAGGAAGCACCTACTATGCGTGAGGTTCTCTGTTCAGCACAGAGGTTGCATATTTACATATGGAGTAGCATGAGTATGTTTTCAAAGCAACTTCTTTCAAAATTTTCACTGTATTGCATCTTCCTTATCTTAGGCAAAGCTACAGACGCAAGACTACTGGCCAAGGCAATACAGCTATAAGACACAATTAGGTTTTTAAAGATAAATTGGCTTTTGTCATCCCTCTGAAAGTCTTACATGCTTCTTTTTTGGTGTATCTGGGCACCAGATTGATCAGTCCTGACTTGAGCTTTCCATGGGCCATTCCACCCCACCCCTCACATTGTGATCCGGATACATTAACCTGCTGTACAATGATGGCACGTAAAGTCTAAATGAGCCCTGCAGTCAGAGGCAGAGGGAGGGAAGGCTGGTTACTAGGAGTTAATAGCTTGCAGTTTAAGAGTTATAAGCAATTTTTAGTTAAATGATAGTTATTTCTCTATGCAGTGAGTTGTACCCCCCCATGATTTCTTCCTTCCCCACATCTGTTCCCCACCCCCAGCCTTCATTCCCTTAGAATGAGAGTATGCTAGTTATTTTCCCAGGGCCAGTGAGACCCTCTGACCCCTTTATTGTTTTTAGTAGTAGTAGTTGAAGCATCAGTGTGTAGGGAGAAGAAGCTAAATGACTCACACAGAAATTCCAGCAGTTGGTGGCTTGGTGGCAAAAGTATTGGAATCCATAGCTCTGAATACTTTCCTTCTCTCAGCAGCTCTTTTTCAGAGTGAAACAGAGCTGGAGGAAGCCAGTTATGTTTGCTAGAGAGAGAGAAACAGACAGATGATTTAAACTGGAATTGAAATCTGGGCATTTATTTAGGATTTCTCTTCTTTTCGAGATGTGACTATACCCTATTCTGGTTTGCGGATTCCTGAGGTTCTGATTATTAAAGGTTTTCAAAAGTTGTGGTTGTATTCCAGAGTAGTGAAAGAGACACAAAGGGAAGGATGTCAGAAAAGCATCAGGGCTGAGTTGAAGGGCTCTTCCCACAAAGTCCTTCCTGCCGCCTAGATTTCTAACTCCTTCAAAGACGTCTTCTATTCCTGACAAGGGAAAACGAAAACAAAACTGCTCTAAGACTCTTCCACAAGTGTGGGTGTTTTTCCAAAGCAAAGAAAAGCCTGTGTGTTTGCTGAGGTAAGCTGTCCATGGGCTCATTCTCCTGTATTTTATTCTAAAATATAGGGGACAGAGGAAATAACAGAAATATGGTTACATACATGGAGTACCAACAGGGCTAGTGAAGATGGTAATCTTTGTGAATCTTGTTAATGCTTTAACAAACAGACAATACTCACAATCAGCACATTGATTCTTTGAATGGAAGCGGGCACGGAAGTGCTGCTTAAAATAAGTGTGTTGATTTTCACATTAAAGTAGGCCAAACTCTCTCTGTTTACAGTATTAATTTGCTTAGCAAGCCCTTTATTTCATTGACAGTAAGGAGATAAGCTTCAGCCCAGCTGTGACTGAATTATCTATCAGTAACAAGTGTTGTCTGCTGTTTGTGTGCTAGCGATTGCTGGGCATCACGGTGTGTGCATAAGAGAAGGTGGAAGTGTTAGTCACTCAGTCATGTCCGACTCTGCAACCCTGAAGACTGAAGCCTGCCAGGCTCCTCTGTTCATGGAATTCTCCAGGCAAGAATACTGGAGTGGGTTGCCATTTCCTTCTCAAGGGGATCTTCCTGACCTAGGGTTAGAACCCAGGTCTCCTGCATTGCAGGAAGATTCTTTACCACCTGAGCCACTGTTCCTAACTCTGTAAGACATATATATCTTATTTATCTCCAGTTTTCTTTTTTTTTAAAGAGATTTACTCTCGAACTAGGATACTATGTTAGCTCATTTAAAATTAAATGCTTCCTAGTAGAAATGAACACATAGTCTACTAAACGTCAAGTGGAGATATTGATACAGTGCTTTGTAGACCAAGGTGGGGTTTTCCCTGTATGTTTAAAGCTAGGTAGGATTGGGTAAGAAACATGGAATTTTCCATAAATGGGGAAAGGCCTGGAAATAGGAATAAAAAGGGGGATTTCCTGGAGTTCACAGAAATTTGACTTTGTGGTGAGGAGGTGTGGATGAAGGGTGGAGATGATGAAAGAAGGGAGATGGTGAGAAAGGGAGAGACATGGGGAGCAGGGGTAGGGATGTTGAGAGAGCCTGACGATTGTGGGAGTCTTTAAATGCTAGGCAAAAGAGGATCATCATCCATTCTTACTCATTTAACTCTGAGAGGATTAATTTTTGAGGTTTTGTTTTACTGTTTCTTACAGGAAAGAAAGAAAAACTGAGGGAAAACAAGTTTTCTTTGTTTTGGTCAACAGCTGCCATTCATATTGGAAGGAGGCCCCCTAGGGAGCAAGCAAGGGAGATGAGAGATATTCCTTATCTTCGGCTGTGCATTAGTTTCCCAGTCTATAAAATGGATGGGAAACAACTCAATCAAAATAATTGTCCTGAGAGTACTGTTGTTCAGTACGGACTCTGCCGAGAAATATTCTAAATGGCAAAAGGGTGAAGCACCTTTTCCAAGGTGCCATGTCATCCTAGAGAAGTGCTGAAGCCCAGCTGTGAGGATCAACAGTGTTTGAAGGAGTCTCTCCAGCTGGCAGTTTAGTTTTAGGAGAAGAAAGTGAGACTTGGAGAAGCTGGAACTGGTTAGAGAATAAAGCAGAAATGTGATTTGAAAGATCTCAGTAAGAGACCTAGGAAAGGAGGGCATGCCAATAATAATGGTTTTGTAAACTGGTATGTGTGTGCTAAGTTGCTTTAGTCATGTCCAACTCTGCGATCCCACGGACTGTAGCCTGCCAGACTCAACTGTTCATAGGATTCTCCAGGAATCCAGGAATACTGGAGAGGGTTGCCACGCCCTCCTCCAAGGCATCTTCCCGACTCAGGTATGGAACCAATGTCTCTAGCATGTACATTAGTACGCAGGTTCTTTACCACTAGTGCCACCTGGGAAGCAAATTGCTGGACAAATACTGATAATGAGCCCAAATACAAGACAGCTCGGAATTAGAAGTAGTATAAGGGGCAGGAGAAGGCACAGAGGGCCTGGCAACCTATGTGTGGTGTCGGCAACAAGGAAGCCCTGAAAGTGAGTTCAGCTTCTAGCCCTTTCCACTTACAGGAGGCTCCTAGAATAGACAATACATGGAGGTAAAAGTAAAACAACAGTTACTAGTAGTTGGGAGACAGAAGGATGGAGGGGTGATTGTTTTAGGGGTCCAGAGGTTCTGTTTGGGATGGCATTACCATTCTGGAAATAGATAGTGGTAATGGACAGACAACACTGTTAATGTACCTAATGCCACTGAATTGCACACTTAAAAATGGTTAAAATGGTAAATTTTATGTTATGCTTCAGTTCAGTTCAGTCACTCAATTGTGTCCTACTCTTTGCGACCCCATGAACTGCAGCACGCCAGGCCTCCCTGTCCATCACCAACTCCCGGAGTTCACCCAAACTCATGTCCATCGAGTCGGTGATGCCATCCAGCCATCTCATCCTCTGTCATCCCCTTCTCCTCCTGCCCCCAATCCCTCCCAGCATCACAGTCTTTTCCAATGAGTCAACTCTTCGCATGAGGTGGCCAAAGTACTGGAGTTTCAGCTTCAGCATCAGTCCTTCCAAAGAACACCCAGGACTGATCTCCTTCAGAATAGACTGGTTGGATCTCCTTGCAGTCCAAGGGACTCTCAAGAGTCTTCTCCAACAGCACAGTTCAAACGCATCAATTCTTCGGTGCCCAGCTTTCTTCACAGTCCAACTCTCACATCCATACATGACCACCACTGGAAAAACCATGCCTTGACTAGACGGACCTTTGTTGGCAAAGGAATTTCTCTGCTTTTGAATATGCTGTCTAGGTTGATCATAACTTTCCTTCCAAGGAGTAAGCGTCTTTTAATTTCATGGCTGCAGTCACCATCTGCAGTGATTTTGGAGCCCCAAAAGATAAAGTCTGACACTGTTTCCACTGTTTCCCCATCTATTTGCCATGAAGTGATGGGACCAGATGCCATGATCTTCGTTTCCTGAATGTTGAGCTTTAAGCCAACTTTGTCGCTCTCCTCTTCCACTGTCATCCAGAGGCTCTGTAGCTCCTCTTCACTTTCTGCCATAAGGGTGGTGCCATCTGCATAGTGGTAAAAAAGTCATGCTTATTTTACCACAATAAAAGATCTATTCCTTTCAGGATAAACAAAATAACTCCCAGAGTTGGAGGAACTCTGGTGTTCAAAATTCACAAGGAAATCTGTTCAACTTTAAGCTGTGTTAAGAAGCAAAAGTAGGAGCAGGAGTTGATAACAGAAAGATCCTAAGTCTTAAGATCTTTGTATTTTTATTTTCCTGTCGTTGCCTGTGTGCTGCACAAAAGCTCGTTGCAGCCATGAGAGGTGCCATTGTGATGCTGAATTTATTGCAATATAGACACATTTTTTCCCAGTTTGCTCCTCTGGATAGATTTTGAACATTTTTGGTTAATTATTTAAAGTATGATTTGACTCTTACAATTATTTTTCTTCTATCTCTGCTTGGAGAATATTTTTCACTTTCCATTTTAAAGATATTAGAAGTATTGAGCTTAATTACAAGAAATACTGATTATTTGTTGCTAGGCAGTCAACTCTATAGCAGAGTCAACTTGTTCCTTCTGCAAATAAAAGCAGCTAGAAGACAAAGAATCCCATTTTGGGGGGGGGCGGAATTTTTGCTTTGCCCCTAACGGCCCTTGTGTGGCTAGGTTTTCCAGATTTTCTCCCCATTGGTGGTTCTAATGAGAGTGTTTGTGTTCTCTTAACCCACAACGAAGTTTCCCCTGCAGGACTGGAAAACAGTGATTCCTTATTGCGTGCGAAGCTCATCCTTTCTTCTCTGATAGTTTGGTCTTTTTTCCTCTGGATTATTTAGGAAACTTGGATATGTCTGAAGACGTCATGTCTCTTAGTTATAGGGGGTGGACTCTCCTCTGTAATACAGAACAATGTAATCCCATCTCCACTAAATAATTAAACTGACACTGACAGCCCCAGAAACTCCTGCTTCAGCAGGGTAGCGCTCCTGTGAGCGTCAGAGTATCATCAGTGGTCTCTCATGTAGAACCCAACAATAGCAATAGTGACAGTGAGAGCGAAACTAAAATCAATAAAGAAAAGAGGTTTCAGCCAAGGCATCCGTTATTAGGGGGCCAGTGAGAAGGAATTAGAGGAGCCAATGGAAAAGGTCTTAAAAATCTTCCTTTGAAGGAGTTTGTTCAGAGAGCTTCTTGAATGTAAGATAACAAGACCACATTCCCATCTTCAAATTAAGTGGCAAGTTGGGAAAAGAGGATAAACTATAAGTAAATTTAAATCATACTCACATGAAACATTTTCTTAATTAAAGAGTTAATCCATCCTCTACCTGGTTTCTCCCTAATAAACAAAGGCTGTTGCATTGTTCAGACTCCTGTGGAGCCGTTGAGAACAACAGGGTTATTTGTAAATACGTTCCTTTTCCTCCCTCTGTTTTATGCCAGTTTGCAACTGAGCCCAATCATTGTATTTCTCCAAACGTTGAAGGAACTGCCAGCTCTTGCTTGAGCCTGACTGATTTATTCCATGTTCTTTCGTCCCACAGCAACTAAATTCTAGTTAAATTTATTTTTGAACAAAGATAGTCAGCCTCCGAGAGAGGTTTTCTTTTAAATGAATGACAGCATACAGTTCCAAGACCATTCATTTGCTTATATCTATTTGCTGTATCTAGACAGCTATTATCATGCATGTGGTATTTCAGAACAATTTCCCCCAGTCTGCTGTCAGTAGCAACCAGCTGAAGGAGCCTGCTTCAGCCAGACTTGTGCTTGGCATCTTGACTCTGAACCACAGCTTTCCATATCGCCTCGGTATTTGGCCAAGCTCATCCTTGGAAACTAGCGCTGGGAAAGACCCTCCTTATTGCAAATAATTGATTGACTTAAGGGACTACAAATGTATATTTTGTATTTTTCTCCAACCATCTTATAAACAAGTTTGCAGAAATGAAGTGTGTTCCTTCCCAGAGCCTGTTTACTAGACATAGTGGCATCATATAGAAGTAAAACCCAGGAAACCTTACCAGGTACTGGGATAGTAATAGGTAAAGGTCAGGGAGAGAACTAGTGTTAGCCAACAGCTCGGATCAGCATTATGAAGCAGGGAGAGGACTAGGGAAATATTGTACTCCATCTCCAAGTTAAAGGGGTATTAGAATTCAAGAAGTTCCAGGTAGGAACAGGTGTCCTTAAAAAAATAGTGTTGTCATTGATTCAGCAACACCCTGTGTGATGGGAGTGGGCAATGCTGTGGATGGTGAGGGTTTTTGTATGTTTGCTTGTTTGTCTTTGTAAACACATCACATGGATCTCTTCCCTAGATTTATTCCTCACAAGATTTTCTTCTTACTTGCATTTTACAGAAGAGAAAACTGAGGTTCCATGAGGCTCAGAAACTTGTTTAGAGACAAACAGCTGGTCCATGGCAGAGATGGAATCAAAGACTTGTAGGCCTGATGATTCCAAAATCTTAACTATAAAGCCCATTTGGCCTTTCCTCCTTGTCCATGCCAGTGAAGGTTCACTCTTGCATTTTGTAGGCTTCCCTAATTGTGAAAGGAGAATGGGACATACTGTCAACCCTGCATTGTTTTCTCCCAAAGGACACTTTGGTCTCTGGTTGCTTTTGTGTAAATCCTGTCTCATATAGGGCATGATTTAGGTTAAATTTATATTTATCTAGAAGAAAAGATTAACACTCTGGAGCAGAAAAATAGTGCTCCATTAATATAATTATGTTGAGATCACAGCTCCTTGCCTAAAGAGATTTGTAGGAACTTATTCTTATCTTGGGGCTTCCCTGATGGCTCAGTGGTAAAGAACCTGCCTGCCAATGCAGGAGACGTGGGTTTGATCCGTGGGTTTGGAAGATCCTCTGGAGAAGGAAATGGCAACCCAATCTAGTATTCTTGCCTGGGAAATCCCATGGACAGAGGAGCCTGGTGGGCTAGAGTCCATGGAATCATGAAAGAGTTGGACATGACTTAGCCACTAAAGCAACAATGCTTATCTTGGAGAACTTATAATCTAGTAGAAACTTCGGAAGGAAAAGAAAGTAATGTGTGTTGAGAATCTTTTGAGTTCCAGTTTTGGCTGTTTTGCATAACTACTTTTATTCAGTCCTTGAAATAGTAAAGACACTACTAGCATCCCCATTTTACAGTGAGACAAGTTTTCAAGATGATACATTATTGATCAAAGATTATAGCTCGTAAGTGAGAGGCAAGATTTACACCCATGTGTGCCTGACTCCAAAACTGGTCTTTGTTGTCATATTCACCCAACTGCCTACTGTATAAGACAGAGTGCCACAGATTCAGAAATGGTAATGGGTCCTACCAGAATGTGAGCATGAGGCGGGTGTGTGCTCCATACAGGAAGAAAGTATATGTGAGGTGACACAGAATCAGAAAGGGATAGAGTGTGTACGGAAGACATGATTAGAGCTTGCTCTGTTTTTTAAGTTCCTCCACTATCTTCTGGAAAATGTTCCCATCTTCCTACTATCTTGAAAATTAATCAGACAGTAGCCAAGATTATGCCATGTGGGAAAGATACACAAAAAGGATGCAGGAACACTTAAGAAAATGAACTAAAAGAAATACCAGTTACATTGGAAGCCCTACAAACAACACGTCTCCTGAGAAAATCAAAGTAATGGTGGAGTCAAACGAAGGTGGAGTCAAGCAGACATATCCTGGAGAACTAGAATTCAAGGCATGGCATGGAAAGCAAAGAGAGCTGTAGGTAAGTGAAAATGCATTTATTGGTCCTAGCAATGTAACAAAAAGAAATGTCCTAAATGGCAACATAAAATCCTGGACCAGTTCATTTCTCTTACCTGGCAAGATCGGGCTCATTATCAGCAAGCTTCCTTGAAGAGCCAATGTACCATGGGCATTTTTTGCAGTTACTCAACTTCTCTGAATAATCAGCCTGTCATGAACAGGATTGAAGTTGGCATCTCATTTGCTGCTGAAGTCACCAAAGATCTGTAAATCATGTTAACCACCGCTGGGCTCAAAGAAGTAGGTGGAGGGTGTGGGGAAGGCTACTTGCCCATGGCACTAAATTGTACACTCTTCCCTTGCTGTTGCTATTTATGGTAAGTGGCCTGCTTACAAGTATTCTCCTGATTTGCTCATTAGTTCCTAACAAATCTTTTAGAGTCTTTTTTCTGTCATGGACAGACTGTGTCCCTTCTGCTTGGAATTGATTCATTAATACAATTATGTTGAGGTCACAGATCCTCCCTCATAACTGGGATACAGGGAAATGCCCACAATTAAAGGAGATAAAATCCACATCCATCAAAAGAAGTGCTCTGGCAGGGAGCAGAACTATTGTGTCCCCTCTCCTTGGCATTTCATAATGAGCCTAGACACATGGAGACAGACTCTCTGCAGACAGGCAGGGAGAGGGTCCTAAGGAAAATTTCTGACTTCATTCCAGACACTGAGGGTGGTTTAAGTCAAATGACTAGAATGCAGGAAATAATGGGTCCAGACACTGAGGGTGGTTTAAGTCAAATGACTAGAATGCAGGAAATAATGGGGGTTCTTCTCTTAATGGTCAGTGGGAGGCTAGATTTTTTTGTTTGTTTCTCATTAAGTTTTTATTTCAGTCTAGATTCCAGGAATTGTAATGAATTAGATACTTGTCTAAGATTTTTCTTGTGAACTACAGCATTCTAAGTGGTACAGGAATGCTGTCAAAGATGCTGACCATATGTCCCTAAAGTCCTTGGAATTTATCTTTGTCTGGGCTGATAATCGAAATACTTTATTTAATTGCAGTTTTTTAAAATTTAGGAGCAGGCATCAGAGAGAGATTTGTTGTTTGTTTGTATGTTTGTTTGTTTTAGAAAGGGTGAAGTAATTGTCTGCCTTCTTGGAGGAGGTCAGGCTCAAAGTGAGCTAAAAGTAAAAGGGGATATTGTGACAAAGACATATACCAGAAGGAAAGAGAAGGGACGAGTAGGTCAAAGAAGAGATAATAAAGTCAAGCAGAGATAAATGTGACCTTAAATAGCTATTTAATCACATTGAATCATGTTTAATCATGTATTATAGACAGTTACCGACATGTTAGTTTATTGGCAAATCACCTTAGGGACAGAGGAAGGAAGAGCATTCCAATTTAGAAGCATTGGTAGCATTTCTTCTGGGACCCGAAGCATTTCCCATAATGATGGTTTAATACAATCTTGGTCAATTACCTTTCTGTGAGCGCTGGGGATGTGTGCCACCTTGCTGAAAATGTTAAAATCCCATTAAACTTCAGTTATTAGTAGCAGAAAGGAAAAAAAAAAGAAAAAGAAACCTGAGTGATTCAATTAAGACACAAGCGGCCAGATGTCTGTGGCACTGAATGAATTTTCCTGTTATGACCAAGAAATACTGATTTTCAAGTTGGCTATTTTCCCCCTTATTCACATTGGCTTCCCAGCCTTCTAATGCTGCCCCAGTTGCCAGATTTTCAGAGATTCAGCCCATATCCAAACACACTAAGCAACTTCTGTATATAAAGATGATACAGCCACCACCAGGAAGACTGCTGAGCCATGACTAAGCATTCACACCCCCTCCCTTGCTTTGTTTCGAGAGTATAGATGAGGTGATATTGCTGGGGTTTGAAATACTGCTTCTTGGGACCAAGCAGTTGGATCAGACTACATGACTTATGTGTAGGATGTATTTGTGTGTAGCTCACTAGCAATTTCCTAGAAGTGAATATCCTCGTGCAGAATAAGCACACAATGCAGGTTTGTTAAGGAAACGAGTAAATCACCTGCAAAGGAGGCTCTTAGGTCCAGCTTTGCTGATACTCGGTGGTGGGTAAAGTGCTTAATTCTTGAGAACACCTGTTGTTGTTGTTCTATAAATTGAGGAGTGAGTTCTATGTGATTTCCAGGGATTCTTCTAGCAACCATGTTATATAATTTTGGAAAGCATTCTACAAACACCAGGAAAGGCCAATACAAACCAATCAACAAACAAAAAGTACCCCCAAATCCTCAGATCTGCATATTAGATATCAGTGGATTTTCCCATAAGGTTAATTTTTACATTGACTCTTGTGTCCTTCTGTGTGTGTGTGTGTGTGTGTGTGTGTGTGTGTGTGTGTGCCGGTGGGTGGGGTCCCTTAATTATTAATTCTGGAGGAAATCTAGCTGATTTTAATCATGTTGTGGTACTCAAGGGCATTGTATGAATGGATTTATTTTGGTTTGTCATTAATTTATAATTGATTAGTACTGCATTGGTAGTATAAAATCAGGCTGATCTAGCAAGCTTGAATGAAGCTCAGTATCTCTCGTCTCTGTTATTAATAAGTAGGATCCAGAGAGGCAGGCTCTTCTGGGCTGACTTGCTAAGGAAGCCCTTCTAGTGAGGATAGTCACAGATTGGTGGGATGCTTCAAGTTCAGCCCAACTTCCCAATGGCACAGCCAAAACAATTTTCATGTTGAACCTGCCAAATATGACTATCATCCTTTTAAATTTTGGGCTGAACAAATGAGCAAAGCTTCTAAGCCTTTCTGGAAAACAAAAACGGAAAATGGGCATTTTCGTTTTGAGAAAGCTCGGAGGAGTAGGCATTGAGTATTCAGCTTTCAGCAACCGCATCTTGCTGACCAAAAGGCTGACAGTTCCCTTGATCAAGTGGGAGAAATTATGTATGCCTTGTGAGTTTTGATAAGAGAAAATTATACATTTCATACAGAGCCTGGCCAGTTATTTACCAGGTTTGGATGGTTTTTCTTTTTTTTTGGGGGGGTGGGATACTATACCAGTGCTCAGGTCAAACAGACTACCAATTCCCAGGAAAAAGTAGACAGGGAGGAGGTTCCACTATTCATGATGTATTTACCTTCCTTTTCAGCTTTCTGTGATCAGTTATGAACACTTTGGAGCTAGCTTCAAGTCACCCATTTGAGAGACCTAAATTTCAAATCTGATCAGGGTTATTCTTTTTTACATCAGCTCTCTGACAGGTTTTCCATGACATACCTGATCCTAACACTGCAATCAGGCTTGCTGAGAGAGTACGACTTAAATACATTTAATAGAGGCTTGTCTCCACTGCTGTGGTCAAAATTGGGAGCTCGAGCATCGCATCATGCCATGCTACTGAGGCCACCTGCACACGTCTCTCTTTTTTTGAGGCTCAACAAAAAATATCTTCATGACCCAGATAATCACGATGGTGTGACCACTCACCTAGAGCCAGACATCCTGCAATGTGCCTTAGGAAGCATCACTACAAAGTTAGTGGAGGTGATAGAATTCCAGTTGAGCTGTTTGAAATCCTAAAAGATGATGCTGTGAAAGGGCTGCACTCAATTTGCCAGCAAGTTTGGAAAACTCAGCAGTGGCCACAGGACCGGAAAAGGTCAGTTTTCATTCTAATCCCAAAGAAAGGCAATGCCAAAGAATGCTCAAACTACCGTATAATTGCACTCATCTCACACGCTAGTAAAGTAATGCTCAAAATTCTCCAAGCCAGGCTTCAGCAATACATGAACCATGAACTTCCAGGTGTTCAAGCTGGTTTTAGAAAAGGCAGAAGAACCAGAGATGAAATTGCCAACATCCGCTGGATCATTGAAAAAGCATGAGAGTTCCAGAAAAACATCTACTTCTGCTTTATTGACTATGCCAAAGCCTTTGACTATGTGGATCACAATAAACTGGAAAATCCTGAAAGATATGGGAATACCAAACCACCTGACCTTCCTCCTGAGAAATCTGTATGTAGGTCAGGAAGCAACAGTTAGAACTGGACATGGAACAACAGACTGGTTCCAAATAGGAAAGGGAGTACTTCAAGGCTGTATATTGTCACTCTACTTATTTAACTTATATGCAGAGTACATCATGAGAGATGCTGGGTTGGATGAAGCACAAGCTGGAATCCAGATTGCTGGGAGAAATATCAATAACCTCAGGTATGCAGATGAATCCACACTTATGGCAGAAAGCGAAGAAGAACTAAAGAGTCTCTTGATGACAGTGAAAGAGGAGAGTGAAAATGTTGCCTTAAAGCTCAACATTCAGAAAACTAAGATCATGGCATCTGGTCCTGTCACTTCATATCAAATAGATGGGGAAACAGTGGAAACAGTGGCTGACTTTATTTTCAGTTCAGTTCAGTTCAGTCGCTCAGTCGTGTCTGACTCTTTGCGACCCCATGAATTGCAGCATGCCAGGCCTCCGTGTCCATCACCAACTCCCAGAATTCACTCAGACTCACGTCCATCGAGTCAGTGATGCCATCCAGCCATCTCATCCTCTGTCATCCCCTTCTCCTCCTGCCCCCAATCCCTCCCAGCATCACAGTCTTTTCCAGTGAGTCAACTCTTCACATGAGGTGGCCAAAGTACTGGAGTTTCAGCTTTAGCATCAGTCCTTCCAAAGAAATCCCAGGGCTGATCTCCTTCAGAATGGACTGGTTGGATCTCCTTGCAGTCCAAGGGACTCTCAAGAGTCTTCTCCAATACCACAGTTCAAAAGTGTCAGTTCTTCAGTGCTCAGCCTTCTTCACAGTCCAACTCTCACATCCATACATGACCACTGGAAAAACCATAGCCTTGACTAGACAGACCTTAGTCGGCAAAGTAATGTCTCTGCTTTTGAATATGCTATCTAGGTTGGTCATAACTTTTCTTCCAAGGAGTAAGCGTCTTCTAATTTCATGGCTGCAGTCACCATCTCCAGTGATTTTGGAGTCCCCCAAAATAAAGTCTGACACTGTTTCCACTGTTTCCCCATCTATTTCCCATGACTTTATTTTGGGGGGGGGGCTCCTAAATCACTGCAGATAGTGATTGCATCCATGAAATTAAAAGACACTTACTCCTTGGAAGAAAAGTTATGACCAACCTAGATAGCATATTCAAAAGCAGAGACATTATTTTGTCAACAAAGGTCCATCTAGTCAGGGCTATGGTTTTTCCAGTAGTCATGTATGGATGTGAGAATTGGACTATATCAAAAGCTGAGTGCCAAAGAATTGATGCTTCTCAACTGTGGTGTTGGAGACAACTCTTGAGAGTCCCTTGGACTGCAAGAAGATTCAACCAGTCCATCCTAAAGGAGGTCAATCCTGGGTATTCATTGGAAGGCCTGATGTTGAAGCTGAAACTCCAATACTTTGGCCACTTGATGTGAAGAGCTGACTGATTGGAAAAGACCCTGATGCTGGGGAAGATTGAGAGCAGAAGGAGAAGGGGATGACAGGGCATGAGATGGCTGGATGGCATCACCGACACAATGGACATGAGTGTGAGTAAACTCCAGGAGTTGGTGATGGACAGGGAGGCCTGGCCTGCTGCGCTCCATGGGGTCACAAAAAGTAGGACATGACTGAGCGACTGAGCTGAACTGAACTGAAGCTCAGCCAGAACTGTGATAGTACATTCTATACGCACACAAACAGTAACGCATGGTGCAAAGGAATTTTCATACATTGTATTATTTAATCCTCCTTCTAATCTCTATGGATAGATTTTAGCTTTGTCTCTATTTTTCAGGCAAGAAAACTGAAGCTTAGAAAAGGCAATGTGTTCAAGTCATCTAGCTAATAAATGGTAAAGCAAAGACTTTAACCCATTTTTTGCTGTCTCCAGGGCCCCTATTTAAACACTAAGCTGTATCCTATAGTATAAGAAGGTCAAAGATTAACTTTGCATTAAATTAAACATTAAAAAAATATCCAGTTAAAGTATCATCTTCAACACTGGACCAGAGTCTTTTTATAATCTTGACATTGATTTGTGGTAAATTATGCTTGTTGAGTATATCTCATGTGCTGGATTCTGGGCTAATATGGGGGATGTATAAGTGAGTTTAAACTGATTTCATGTTTTTTGGTTTCAAAGCCTTCTGCCTTTTCACTTTCCATGTATTCACTTCAAGTTTCTCTAGTTGAACTACTTTCCAAAATTAACATTCATGTAGAGCTAGTCCATTTTAGTTTCTGTGTTCCTATTTCTTGAATGGTACGGTTAGGACTTCCCTGGTAGCTCAGTGGTAAAGAATCCACTTGCTGATGCAGGAGACTTGGGTTTGATCCCTGGTTCAGGAAGATCCTCTGAAGAAGGAAATGGCAACCTGCTCCAATATTCTTGCCTGGAAAATCCTATGGACAGAGAAATCTGGTGGGCTACAGTCCCTGGGTTATCGAAGAGTCAGGCATGACCGACCAGCTAAAAAGCAACAGTGGTTATCTGGCATATTGCTCCACTACCATATGCACATTATTTCATCTATTTTAAGCATTCAGCATTGTGTGGGGGCAGACCTGTAAATGCAACGACCAATGATTTCATTTTATAGTGGGAAGATGCAGCTACATTTAGAATCCTTTACCATGCACTCACTTCCAAGGTGGGAATTACCTTGGTTCTGTAAACACTTTGGACCTCATTCAGTTTGCTGCTTGTTGTTTTTTGTTTGAGTTTGTTTGTTTGGCAATTTGTCTCTGCCCTATAATTTTTAGAAGTCAGAAGAAATTGAAAAAGAGAGGGGGGAAGAATTGTGGATGCTAAGGAATGTATTTTTTCATCTTGAATGTGAGTGAAATCATCACTGGGAAAGCAGTGACAATGAGCATAAGGGGCTTGTCAAAATGACTGAGATCGTCTCTGCATCTCTATGTCTAGAATGACATCAACAACACTGAGGATTTGCTTATCATTATGCCGACTTGAGTTTTCTTTCCTGTTCCTCTTCGTGCCCAATTCATAGCTTCTCTCTAGCTGCAGAACTCAGGCTGTTAAGAAAAGTGCTAAATTGGTGCTTCCGTCTAGACCATGAAATGAAAAATTTCTCCTGTTTTTGTTTTTACTTCGTAAAGAGATGATAGCCATTTTATAATAACACTGAGGTTTCCCTGAAGCTGCCATCGTGCTATTGTGCTGCCAATATCAAAGCTAAGGACAGTGCACTTGAAAACTTTTTTATTCGATAAGTAACTAAATACTGCAGTTCTTCATTTATGAATCATTTAAATTAGGTGTCTTCGTGTTCTTCAGATTCACACACACATGCACGCATCAACACTCACATTCCTGTTTTTTTGTTTTTTGTTTTAATCTATATTTGAGTAGCTTTCCCCCACCTTTCCTGGTTTAGCGATCAGAGAGGCAGAACCTTGACATTAGAGTAGAACTCCGGCTGCTTTCTGCTCAGCAGTTCTCTTTCTGAATGGAAAAAAAAAAAGAGGAAGGAAATGAAAAACAGCCTTCTGATGGATTTACTTGAGGAAAAAAAAAACAATGAAAGAAATAGCAGGGTTGACAAGGTCAGGAAAGGCAGGCGCTTGGTATGTTTGGCTTAGGAGTGAGAATAGAGATGGAAATAAGGAAATAATTTGAAAGGATATTTCTTCTTATGAAGTGACCTCTTCGTGCCCCCTGAAATGGATGGGACCAGAACCAGGCTTCCTAGCACTCCTCAAGCGTGGTACTAAGTGCAGACCAGCCCATCTACATTCATGGGCATCTAGTTGCGAATGGCCTCCCACGGGGGTGTGCCCTATCCACCAGTCAGTTTCTGCATGGAGATACACTTGCCTTCACTTCTTTTCCTCCTCCTTTGTTTTTTTTTTTTTGGTTGTACAGTCAATGCTTCAGCAGATTATTGTTGTAAAAGATGAAAACAACATAAAATAGTGGTTTCCTTAGGTCCCTTCTCCCTGTGCCCCAGCCACAGTTCTCTTACCAGAGTGAACCACTATACATCTTTCTCAGATAGTTTATATTTGTTATGCATAGAGATACATATGCAAGGCAATAAAAATGCATGGGTTTTTTGTTTTTAAAATAACTAGTATCATGCTGTCTATACTGTTATGCAAATTTTATCTTTTCTCTAAATGATATTTCTTGGGCATTTGCCATGATGTTACTTAAAAAATACCATATGATGATTTTAGTATAGAATGAGGTTGAAAATGTGGCTAAATCACACTTAGCCATTTTACTGTTAATGTGTTTAACAATAAAGTGATAATAGGCAGTATCTAGCCTTCTCTGTTGGGTTTTTCTTGAAACAGCTCCAAAGCTAGGTGGTGGTGGTGGTGTTCATTCAGCAAGTCCTGTCCAACTCTCTGAGACCCAATGGACTGCAGCATGCCAGGCCTCCCTGTCCGTCATCATCTCCTGGAGTTTGCCCAAGTTCATATCCATTGAATTGGTGATGCTATCCAACCATCTCCTCTGCCACCATATTCTCCCTCTGCCTTCAATCTTTCCCAGTATCAGGGTCTTTTCTAGTGAGTCAGCTCTTTGCATCAGGTGGCCAAAGTATTGGAGCTTCAGCATCAGTCCTTCCAATGAATATTCAGTGTTGATTTCTATTAGATTGACTGGTTTGATCTCCTTGCTGTCCAAGTGACTCTCAAGAATCTTCTCTAGCACCAATCTCTGCCTTGTCATGGGAAGGGACTTGTGTAACTCAGTGAAGCTATGAACCATGACGTACGTACAGGGCCACTCAAGATGGATGGGTCATATGGAGAGCTCTGACAAAACGTGGTTCACTGGAGGAAGTTATGGCAAACCACTCCAGTATTCTTGCTGTGAGAACCCCGTGAACTGTATAAAAAGCTAGGCGGGATCTTCCCAAATCCACCATCGTATGAATTTTGCACTGGGAAAACCTAATTCGTGGAGAGCAGGGAGAATGCTTATGTTCTTATGGTCAGTTCAGCTCTAGACTCCTGCTATGCTTAAATCTGTACACTTTATGGTTCTTCTCAACATTTCATACATTTTTTGCATAATCAAAAATGTCCCTGAGGAGAGCCAGAAAGGAATTATATTTTTCTGAGTTCCTGTGGTATGTCAGGCACACTTTTTAAAAATATATAAATTTATTCATTTTAATTGGAGGCTAATTACTTTAAAATATTGTAGTGGTTTTGCCATACATTGACATAGCTCTGCCATGGCTGTACATGTGTTCCCCATCCTGAACCCCCTCCCACCTCCCTCCCCATCCCATCCCTCTGGGTCATCCCAGTGCACCAAGCCTGAGCACCCTGTCTCATGCATTGGACCTGAACTGGCGATCCATTTCACATAAGATAATATACATGTTTTAATGCCATTCTCCCAAATCATCCCACCCTCGCCCTCTCCCACAGAGTCCAAAAGACTGTTCTATACCTCTGTGTCTCTTTTGCTGTCTCACATACAGGGTTATCATTACCATCTTTCTAGATTCCATATATATATATACGTTACTATACTGTACTGGTGTTTTTTTTTTCTGGCTTACTTCACTCTGTATAATCGGCTCCAGTTTCATCCACCTCATTAGAACTGAGTCAAATGTATTCTTTTTAATGCCTGAGTAATACTCCTTTGTATGTATGTACCACAGCTTTCTTATCCGCTCATCTGCTGATGGACATCTAGGTTGCTTCCATGTCCTGGCTATTATAAACAGTGCTGCAATGAACATTGAGGTACACGTGTCTCTTTCAATTCTGGTTTCCTCGATGTGTATGCCCAGCAGTGGGACTGCTGGGTCATATGGCAGTTCTATTTCCAGTTTTTAAAGGAATCTCCACACTGTTCTCCATAGTGGGTCAGGCACACTTATGAATGACATATTGTCATCCTGTGGCAATTCTGAGAAACAAGTGATACCATCCTTAGTTTATATAGGGAATGAAGTAACCTGCCTGATATTACATATACTAAGTGGTGCATTCTAAAATTGAAATACTCTGGCTCCAAAGACATTTGGGATTTCCACTAGGCTATGCTACCTTCTAAATGAACTTCATTTTCAAAGTGCCTGCCCTTTTGCTCTTTGTGTGCATGCGTGCTAAGTTGCTTCAGTCGTGTCTGACTCTTTGTGACCCTATGGACTGTAGCTTACCATGCCCCTCTGTCCATGGGATTCCCCAGGGAAGAATACTGGAGTGGGTTCCCATGCCCTCCTCCATAGAATCTTCCTGACCCAGGGATCAAACCTGCATCTCATGTGTCTCCTGAATTGGCAGGCAAGCTTTTTTTTTTTTTTTTTTACCACTTGTGTCACCTGGGAAACCCCCTTTTCTCTTTCAGTTCAGTCAGTTCAGTCTTTCTGTCGTGTCTGACTCTTTGCGACCCCATGGACTGCAGTACGCCAGGCTTCACTGTCCATTACCAACTCCCGGAGCTTGCTCAAACTCATGTCCTTCGGTGATGCCATCCACCATTTCATCATCTGTCGTCCCCTTCTCCTGCCTTCAATCTTTCCCAACATCAGGGTCTTTTCCAGTGAGTCAGTTCTTCGCATCAGGTGACAAAAGTATCGGAGCTTCAGCTTCAGCATCAGTCTTTCCAATGAATATTCAGGGTTGATTTCCTGTACGATTGACTGGTTTAAGCTCCTTGCAGTCCAAGGGGCTCTCAAGAGTCTTCTCCAACACCACAGTTCAAAAGCATCAGTTCTCTTCGTTTCTCCGTGCAGACCCTAGCAAAACAATCACGTCCCCGTCTTCCTCTGCTTCTCTGCACAGATCAGTGTCTGCTGCTATTTGTACTTGAGGCTTGAAATACAGAACCTAGGGACTTTCTCACTGTGGTCTCCTCTACAAGGAGTGTGTAAGAAGAAGGGATGTTCTGTGGAAATTGAATGGGTTTTCTTGAATGTGGTTAGTCTGCTTACCGCATTTTCAGTTGTAGCAATTTGGTGCCAGTGATGCATGGCTGGTTTAAGCAAGCGTGCTTTGCCTCTCAAGTTAGTCATCCCTGGTTTCATGGAAAGAATCCTCCCTTAGAGAAATTACAGGAAGGAAAGATCTATTAGGTTATTCTGTGCATTATGAGATTGCTTACTGCTGTAAATTTGCCAGGTCTTTGCTTTTTCCCTATTTTAAGCGACCCATGTGATGTCTTTCATCTCTTTCTGTAAACTAATACCTATTACTGTTGGGATTTGCTTAGTCTAAGTGTCCTCTTATTTTGAATCTGCTAGTATAATCACTCTTATCATCAAAGAATAAAATAATCTAGCATGATACAACCATGTCTCCTAGGCACTTGTCTATAGGCAGATTAATTTTTTTATTAATTTGTTTCATTATTCATGAGTTCATTTATTTGTTCAGCAAATACAAACCAAATGCCTTCTCTGTATATCTCTATAAGAGATACCTTATGACTTGCCAATGGATTTTGTGACATAGAATGGATTTCATGATGTAGATTGATGCACAGTAGTTAACAGCCAATACCGACCCTCCAAGAGTTTGGCTTCTCATTATTTCTGACACTAAATGTACTCACTTGCAAAGGTAATGACAGTATGAAGTGGAATTAATAACAGTGATGTAACATAGGACATATGTTACAAATCAGGCCATGATTAAAAGCCTGGTATTTATCCTTGATGGCATGTGTTTTGTGCTCTGAACAGGTAGATATCAGAATGAGCTGGAAGAGGTAATGGACAGCTTACTAAGTGCATGGCAGGTTTTGGAGGGCTATGATCAGTTTGGCTGTAAATGGACAGTTCCATGCATAAAGACTCTCTAGCATCCTTCATTTTCTACCACTACATTGTCTGACGATCAATACACATATTGTTTTGTCTGAAGATTATTTTGACTTAATTTGTTACAGATCTAAGAATTACTGAGCTTTCCTCTTTGGTCAAGGATTAGGGGTTTATTTAATTTTACTGTCTCAACAATAACATAAGACAGTCAAGATACTCTTCATGTTACTAATAATACAAAAGTCAAGGCCAATCAAGGCAATATAGATTTTTTCAAGGCCTCAGACATAGTAAGGTATTTCTGATTCCAAAGGCCATGCTTTATAATTCCTTAACTGGAGTATGCTAGGAGCCCTTGAAATGCAAATTTTACTTAAACCATATTCCTTCTTTAAAATCAAATGTATACTTCAGCAAAGTGCATGGAATGTACAAAGCAGCAAAATTCTATAGATAAGCAATTACAACACCTCTAATATGTCTTTACTGTATCTGAGTCATCCTAATAACTTTTATCATTCATCTCTGAACCCTTACTAATTTTTTTTGCACAATTTGGAAAGTATACTTCAATGTTGGAAATTATACACAATGATATTTTGATATTTTGCCTTCTTCTCTTGCTTCCTTTGCTAGTGGATTTGCTACTTTAGGGATTTGTTTACTACCTTAATTGTGCTGGCTCTATGGTAAATTTAATTAGGGTATATAGCAGTCAGAATAGATTAGTTGATGCTGCAATAACAAACAACCCCAAATTATCAGAGACTTGAAGCAGGAAAGGTCTGTGTCTGATATTATATTTCCAGTGTGAGTTATTTATGGAGGCTCTGCTCTGCATAATTATCACTCCAGGGCCCAGGCATTAGAGTCCACTCTCTGTAACTTTTCTAATTGTTGACCCTGGAGGAGAGAGCCTATGGAGGATCTCACATTATAATTAAATGTTATGATGTGGACATTATACATGTCACTTCTTGTAAGTGCTAATTGTCCAAGTCTAGTCACATGTCCCATTGATGTCCAGAAATAGATGGAACAATGAAGATGACAGAGTACTCAGGATATGGTTATTTCCATAGGAGAGAACGTGGTTGATATTGCACCTATCCTCAAAAGCTAAAAGAAGTAGAAGTAGACAAGAGCATAAAACCAGAATAGATGTAATGCACCTAGATATCATTTAGCCTGTGCACTCATCCATTGATCTGTTTATCCTTTTACATCAGTTTGTATAAAGTTTCTCACAACCTTATGGAATAAAGGAGGGATACTTTTTAAATTGGAGGACCTTGGATGTTAGGTAAATCAGTAGAGGAAAGTAATAAAGTACAAGGATAAATCTGTTGTGGGCATGTGCATGTGATACAACACTACTTTTTGGATTTTTCCTTAAATTCATTGTCAACTTTCTGGTAGCTAAATAATAAAATAATGCTCATGCTTTATAAGATTAGTAATATTTTGATTTAAAAAATCTGTTTAAGAAGAATCTTTATTCCTAGTACTAAGAGCTGACTGGATTTTTTTCTTCAGAACTCTGCAGAAGCTATCTCCTCAAGAGACACAATATCTTTTTCTTATCATTCAATTCAATATTTAGATGGGTGTCTTATGGAAGAGTGGCACTTCTTTGGGGCTAAATAACTGCAGAATAAATTGGTAGTTCTCAACTATGTCTGGTATCTTCTCATAAAGTTTCTTTGCTGTAAACATCTTTGCCACAAACATTTTTGACACATTTACTGTATACCTAATTGGCTCTAAAGCAGTTTTTCCATAAAAAGATAAAACAACTGATTGGCCATTTGGTTGGACAGTTTGATTTCAACTGGTTGACTGTTTGGTTTCATTTCTCCATTGATGCAGTATTCCCATTTGTATATTATGTAAATCTGAAAGAGCCTGAGGGACTCAAAGGCTCCGAGTTGAACACACATTTCCCTAGAACTTTAGAATGTTTATCAACAGACATGTATCAGTAGGCCAAGAAGAAACAGCAGTGCAGAAGGCTTTCGAACTGTGACACAAAACTCATTTACAAATATACATTTCAGTGTTTTGAAACTAATACCCCTCTTAACGAAGGAAGACATTTTAAAAAAAAGAAAAAGTGTGATTCCTAGCAAGGAAATGGATCAACAAGCAAAAAGAAAAGTATAAAATACTATAAATGAAAGACTTTGAAGACAAGTGCTTAGACAGGACCCACAAAATAAAATCAGTCATTTGACCAGTGTTGCCGTGAATCTATGGAGCTTCCCTGGTGACTCAGAGGTGAAGAATCTGCTGCAGTGCAGGAGACCCAGGTTCCATCCCTGGGTCGGGAAGATCTCCTGGAAGAGGACATGGCAACCCACTCCAATACTCTTGCCTGGAGAATTCCATAGACAGAGGAGCCTCGCGGGCTACAGTCTATACGTTTGCAGAGTCGGATACGACTGAAGTGACCAAGCAGCAGCAGCCACCGCCATGAATCTACACCATTTTAAATGTATTCAAGTATTTGGTGTCTTTTTAATTTTGTTATGAAAAATGAATATCATTGAATGGCCCTCTTTTATTTTTTATTATTATATCTTTTATGGCAAAATTACCTTATGGCCAATTAGTTATGTGGTGAAATATTTGCAGTGAAAATGCTGTGGCAGAGATGTTAATAGTAAAGAAGCTTAAGGTAAAAATACCTAGAACCTCTCTCAGGTCTGGTTTGAGCTCAATAAAAGACATTTCATATTATCTGTCCATTGCATCTTTTCAACAACATATATTGAGCTTGTGATATGCTGGGATGGATTTGAAGAATACCAAGACTAGGTGTGTAACTGGATTACTTGACCTATTGTATGATTATTATTGAAGGGGCATCTTGTTCTTGTCAAATGAAGAATGGTGGTCCAGCAAAAACTTATCTTAAGAGTGAGTCTGAAATTATCCTAAAAGTGACTGTACACAGTAATAAGAGACATATTTCATTCACTACAAAGTTAACTGCTAGTGTTATTATTATACCTTCAAAAATATATGTTGATAATCAAGAAATAAAATTGGGCTGCTTTCTGTCCAGCGTTTCCTCCCCTTATCTCTTCTTCTGGATGCAGCGTGGGCATCCAGGCTGTTCCTGAATGCTCTTCTCTTCTTGATTCTGTCTTCCTCACAACTGAGGTTGTTTTACACTTGCCAGCCCCGTATTTCTTAGATCTGGCTACTGCCTCCTGACCTGCTCTTCCCTGCAATCTGTACCCAGAGGTGACTTAAAAATGTGAGCCATACCTGTGTATCTGAATGTAACTTTCTTTCCTCCACCACTCAGAGAATTTGGTGAAGGAGGGCTGAGCAAAGGAAAGAACTTTTTCATACTAGTATCAGATAAGGTTAAGGACTTTTCCAAAATGCCAAATCCTGGGAAGTCTTCCAAATTTCCCTTTTTTGGAGTGAACATCTTTGGTTTGGCCTATGAAACATGCTTTTCTTCTGGGAACATCATGATCTTTACCTTCCCACACTCCCAGTCCATGTGGTTATAGCAGAGCAGATCTCACAATCCAGATCCTGAGAGATACATGACTCGGGTCTGTCACTGAACGTATAGCATCCCCTTGGCAGAAACATTAGCTCAGGACAAGGAAGGTGACTAAAGCCAGTCTGTCTAAGCCATGGAGACTCACTTTCTAGACTGTTGTTGGGACTTATGGGTAATAGGGAATTTTTTTCAAATTAGGGCAGCTAAGCAGGGAAGATATAAATTAAGTATAAGAAGATGGCAACTTGGTGAGAATTTGCTTAAGTATTATCCAACAGCAAGGAGAGCTGAGCTGAGAGGTGTGGAGAGGCTGACAACATCCGCGCATCCGCAGACAGTCGTACCTGAGGATTCATTCCTTGAACTTCTCAGATCCATGGACAGTGTACTTCTTGTTATTTAAGTTAGATACAGTTGGGTTTCTGCCATTTGTGTCTAAAGGTATTCTGACTAACCCTCGCATCCACTGAAGCAGAGGAAAAACCACGTCTGCAACACTTTTTCCAAATAGAGCAGTGGATGATAACTCGATGCACAATGAAACGATGGCCTGTTTAGAACTTGAGTTTGCTGTGCCCCTGGCTGTGACCACAGGTGGTCTGGAGGATTTGGTTTCTGAGTCATGCAGGAAGGAGCACAAAGGGGCATTATAGGGCTAATGGATGCCTCTCTGGGATTCCCTCCTCTGCCTCCTGCTGGAATGTAAAAGCCTACACAATGCAGATGGCATATTTCATTAATACAAACAGAAGCCCAGGCAACAGATGCTCTGGGGACGGAGGGGAAAGGAGATCTCTATATTTCTCCAACAGCAACAACTTGGATGACAAATTTCTCCCACTGAGCATATTGAACCACAAGCAAGGAAACTTGTAGTTTTCAAGCCTTAGGCACTCTATGATATTTAAAAGTAGAAAGATCAAATTTAGTATTTTTGGACAAAGATTGCTTATGCAGAGGAAGCCACGGTGAAAAGGAAAGAGCGGGAAAAAGTGAGGCATCTTTGTGAATTTCCCAGGGCTTCAGGTTGGGCACGGTGTCTTGTGTTCTGTATCTGTCTAGAGAGCATATATTAATAAACCTTTGTCAGCACCATTCCCTTCACGTGACAAAAGCCAAACCAGGGCAATTATTTGCACATCAAGGGTTGGATTAGGATGGCTCCTGTTTCCTAGATCGTTTTGTGAGAAATGTAATGCACAGATGATTAATTACAGAGCAGATCCAGGCTTCTTTCTCTTTGTGATCAGGTTAAATCAAAATGCCCAAGTTTAATTTATGAAATGATGTCTAGGTGTAGTGATTAAAGAATTATAACAATTGCACAATACTTTGTGCCCATATTCTCCTGAGCTCACTGTGACTTTGGACAGCTTCCCAGGAAGGAGTGTGGAAAAAAAGAGTGGTATGGGGATAGAAAGAATAAAATAGGCAGACAGTGTTTTTGTACTATTTGGTTCTATTTCACTGAAGGGGGAAGGAAGATTGATCACAAGCATTTGATGGACGTATTATTTCAATTTTTGTGACTCCTCAAATGCCAGTAGGCTTAATTCCAGTAAAATATTGTGGACAGTGATCACAGGACATCCTTTTGCTCACAAAAAGTAAAGATTACACACATATATGTAGATGTGTATGTGTGTATTTTTTAGGAATCTTGCCCCTCTAACTGTGTGTGTACATTTTTAGCCTATTCAATTGTCAGAGTAGAAAAGGCTGAATTAGTCTGAAGAACTATGTGTCTCTGCTAAGTGTCTTCAGTCATATCTGACTCTTTGAGGCCCTAGGGACTGTAGCCTGCCAGGCTCCTCTGTTCATGGGATTCTCCAGGGAAGAAAACTGGAGTGGGTCGCTATGACCTCCTCCAGGTGATAGTGCCAACCCAGGGATCGAACCCACGTCTCTTGTGTTTCCTGCATTGGCAGGCACTACCTAGGAAGCCCAAAGAACTATAATTGATGGGCTTTTCCTTATTTATTTATTTACTCTTTTGCCTGTAATAGGTAGATGGTCTGACTCCTCTGGTTTTGCAATGATTTTTCTTTCTTTTTAGTGCTAAAGTAAAATCTTAAGCAGTAACCACTCAGATATAGGAAGCAAAATAAAACACCTTTAACAAATCCATTAGGTTCCCTTTTCGTGTGTATCTCAATGGAGATGACAACCATTAAAAGTGTGAGCCATGTAGGAGTCAGTGCTACACTGCTGCTAGAAACCAGTCTGCACTTGGTAGGACTTGTTTGTTCTTACTGTCCTGGCCTAGATCCCTCACACCTTACATTTTTGACTGATTTCCCTGAATTCAGAGGTCTCCTCAAATCTATCCAGGAAGGTGAGACATGCATGAGAAAAGCCACACATTCTCCTCTCTGTACTTAAAATCCTCTCATCATATCCACAGTATTTGAACAGTAAAATAAAATGATGAGAAGTGCCTAAAATGCAATGATTATTATTAATCATCCGTTTATTTGCTCATGCTTTACTTATTGATGCAACAGATATAGATTATATGATGCATTATGTCAGTTCTAGTCATTAGGAGAAAATGGTGAACAAGATAAATATAGTATCTTATGATCTAGAAAGGAAAGTTCTCTTTCTGTTTTGTCTAATCTGTGCTGAAAATGCGCATTGAGTATTCCGTAGCAAGGGAAAAAAGATAGCAAATAGAATCACTGTAAGTCAAGCACTGCATACTCAAAAGACTAAAGGGACCAGGTAGTTTACATGTATGTACAAACTGGGTCAGTTGAGAATTGATTGGACATGATGAAACTTATAGGTAACTAGAGAATGTCATGCTTAAAGATGTTCAAGTTTTTATTTTAAAGATTATTGAATCAACTTTTCCCAAATACACACACACATATTTAGTCCCTGGAAATCTCGTTTCTGGAAATATGTTATATAACATTCTCAAATTTGAGGTTATTGTTTTCATTCAAGAACATATGTCAAAAAAAAAAAAAAAGAGGAACATATGTCTATTGTTCTTCAGCAGAAAGAATTAGTATTTTTTTCCTAGGAAGGGAGACTTTTGAAGTAACATTAAGAATCTTGGCAGATAAACATTTACTCTTAAATGGATACTTTATTATCCTTTCTCCTGACTCCTCTGTAGGAGAGAGATTTTAAAAACAATGTCAGGAGAGAATAATCAAGATCCAGCCCACTAACTACCGAGGTTGTGGGTTAGAACTAGTGCTGTCTCCTGTGGGTAATGTTCAGCTTGAATAACTAAAGAGAAGAACTGTTACCCTACCAACAAGGAAAACTTAAACTAACCCAGGGTGATTTTCAGGCTTTTTTTGAGATTCACACTAAATGCTGTTTTATTGTGTTCCTGGGCGCAGCAATAGCTTTGACTCTGTCATAAAGCCTGCCTAAGAGACTATTGACTTACTTATTATTACAGTTTACAAAATGCACCCATGCTTGAGAAACTTTCATTTGAATCTATATGAAGCAAAATCACTGAAATGCTTATTAAACTCACACCTCAAAAGCTTATAGAAGTTTCTGGAAGATTTTTTTCTTTATTTAGCAGAAGTGGTTATGTGACTCAGAAGGAATAAAGCCTCTTAGGAGACAAAAATGTCTGTTTCTCTTTGCATGTGCAAATGTAAGACAGTTGTCATTTGTGGTTATGATTGCAATAAAATTAGCAGTAGGGGTAAATAATCACATTATATTACAATTACAGAACCCACCTGCCAATGTAGGAGATGTAAGAGATGCTGGTTTGATCCATGGGTCAAGAAAATCCCCTGGAGCAGGGCATGGCAACCCATTCCACGCCTGGAGAATCTCATGGACAGAGGAGCCATGTGGACTGCAGTCCATAGGGTTGCAGAGTCAGACACAACTGAAGTGACTTAGTACGCAGGCATGTAATTACATATTTTATTGTATTTCCTCTAGGATTTAAGATGAATGAGGTCAGGAGTCATGTCTGCTTTACTCATTATATCTCCTACTACAAATACAATGCCTGGCATATAGTATACACTTCATACATATCTGTTTGATCCATATAGAACAAATGAATGAATTAATCTGGGTTACTTTTGGCTCTAATGTCATTATGAATTTCTACTTTATCATTTTATTATATGATTGGTTCAACAACTTTAAGGAAAATGTATATGCCCTGGTGCCTCAGGTGGTAAAGAATCTGCCTGCAATGTAGAAGATTTGGATCCCATCCCTGGGTCTGAAAGATCCCCTCGAGAAGAGAATGGCTATCCACTCAATATTCTTGCCTGGAGAATTCCATGGACCAATGAGCCTGGTGGGTTACAGTCCATGGGGTTGCAAAGAGTTGAACACGACTGAATGACTAACACTTTCACTTTTCATATTAAAAATATCTGAACACTGTTCAATAGATCATTCCATAATGATGAAAATATTTATGCCTGCTCTCTTCAATATGGTAACCAACAGCCACATGTGACTATTAGCAGTTTAAATGTAACTAGTGTTACTGAGGAACTGAATTTGTAATTTATTTTTATTTAATTTATATGGCTGCCATATTTGTATGGTGCATAGATCATTGACTTTAGGAAACATATTTTTTTTCCTATGGAATAGGGGCTCCGTGTATGAACATGCTTATGAAAGGATCAAATGTTTTTCCTTCCTCAAAAACTTTGTCAATCAAGATCAGAGTCTGAATTAAAATAAAAAGAGACATATTATGTAGCATGCAGTTAATAGAGGAAGAACATATCATGTATCAAGTTGCCTCTGAAGAACTTGCATTTGCTAATTAAGACCGAACGCAGCTGCTACTCTTCTGTGAAGCCTTCCTTTTCTGTGTCTTCTAGAGCCCCATAGAACTTTGTCAATACCTCTGACCCTGTATATGGCTCTACTGTAGATTGTTTTCAGTGCAACTAAAACTTCCTTAATGAAATGAGCACTTTATCTTAAAAAAAAAAAAAGTACAGAAGNTCTTAAAAAAAAAAAATGTACAGAAGCTCATAGCAGGTCTATGAACTCACACATGGTTGGTCTTTCATGAATAGTTACTGAGTGAAAAAGAACTTCCAGATGTTCAAGCTCATTTTAGAAAAGGCAGAGGAACCAGAGATCAAACTGCTAACATCTTCTGGATCATCAAAAAAGCAAGATAGTTCCAGAAACTATCTATTTCTGCTTTATTGACTACACCAAAGCCTTTGACTGTGTAGATCACAATAAACTGTGGAAAATTATTCAAGACATGGGAATACCAGACCACCTGACCTGCCTCTTGAGAAACCTGTATGCAGGTCAGGAAGCAACAGTTAGAACTGGACATGGAACAACAGACTGGTTCCAAATAGGAAAAGGAGTACGTCGAGGCTGCATATTGTCACCCTGCTTATTTAACTTATATGCAGAGTACATCATGAGAAATGCTGGGCTGGATGAAGCACAAGCTGGAATCAAGATTTCTGGGGGAAATATCAATCACCTCAGATATGCAGATGACACCACCCTTATGGCAGAAAGTGAAGAACTAAAGAGCCTCTTGATGAAAGTGAAAGAGGAGAATGAAAAAGTTGGCTTAAAGCTCAACATTCAGAAAACGAAGATCATGGCATCTGGTCCCATCACTTCATGGCAAATAGATGGGGAAACAGTGGAAACAGTGACTGACATTATTTTTTTGGGCTCCAAAATCACTGCAGATGGTGATTGCAGCCATGAAATTAAACGATGCTTACTCCTTGGAAGGAATGTTATGACCAACCTAGACAGCATATTAAAAAGCAGAGATATTATTTTGCCAACAAAGGTCCGTCTAGTCAAGGCTATGGTTTTTCCAGTGGTCACGTATGGATGTGAGAGTTGGACTATAAAGAAAGCTGAGCACAGAAGAATTGATGCTTATGAACTGTGGTGCTGGAGAAGACTCTTGAGAGTCCCTTGGACTGCAAGGAGATCCAACCAGTCTATCCTAAAGGAGATCAATCCTGGGTGTTCACTGGAAGGATTGATGTTGAAGCTGAAACTCCAATACTTTGGCCACCTGATGCGAAGAGCTAACTCATTGGAAAAGACCCTGCTGCTGGGAGGTTGAGAGCAGGAGGAGAAGGGGATGGCAGAGGATGAGATGGTTGGATGGCATCACCGACTCAATGGGCATGGGTTTGTGTTGACTCTAGGAGTTAGTGATGGACCTGGAGGCCTGGCACACTGTGCTTCATGGAGTCGCAAAGAACTGGACATGACTGAGCAACTGAACTGAACTGAACTGAAAAAGAATGAAGTTTGGGGTCAGCAAATGTGGGTTATAGACCAGTTCTGAGTCTCTGCCATTTACTTAGTGACTCACTTAATACTTCTAAGTTTCAATCTTCTTATTTTTCAAACAGAGATATTAATATATGTTTCCCAAGGATAACAAATGAGGATCACATGGAAAAAAGCATACCCTTGTAACAACCATTAAAAGTAGATCTAACTGTGGTCATAATGGCTTTCAGATAGAAATCTCCAAGGAACTTATTTCAGTTCCAGGAAGAAGTTATATCAAAAGTGTTGGAAGGTATGCCACAAGGCATTAGTTGAATTCCTCCCATTGCTTATAAAATTGTGTCATCTCCAAAAACAAGGTATTAGGTGAACCCAAGCAGAGAACAATAAATTTCCTATTTTGACATACCTCCCTGCCATATGATACACGCAAATATGCCAGGTCCTTTATTTTTACAGTTGATGGAGATAGCCTAAATACCTCATGGGGGAGAAAACCAAAACACACAGGTATTGCTCTGAACCATGGGGTCAGCTCACCAGACTGCATTAGGAAAACTACTTGCTTTTAGTATGGCTAGCAACTCCTGGAAAACAGTGATTAATTCTGGGCCCCTCATTTTCTGCTGTGTGACCCTCTGGGTGTTCAGAGAAGAGCCATAGGATTAAGAGGCTGGGATGCATTGACTTGGGAGGCAAGATGAAACCACTAAATATACAGAAGTTGGCAAAGAAAGGTTCGATGAGAAATATCGTAGTTGTCGGCCAATGGTTGTCTAACATAATATGAAGAACAACCTAGATACTATGCCAGAAAAAAAAAAGAAAGAAAGATGCATTATAAAAGGGGCTATTTTGTAGCTTATCTAATGATTGTTTGCATAAAAGTAAGGCATGACCTGCATAGGAAAAAATTCCATCACAATAGTGCTTTGCAGAAAATGTTCTTTCACATGGAGAATGTAACAGATATTCATCGATTATCCTGCTGTGTAACAGGGAAAGAATGGGGAATTTTCACTTATTTTATCTGATAGCATTCTTACAAAGTCTCGATGGTGTAGACTTTTGTATGAGTTGGTCCTGGCAGCAAAGAGAAGCGGAAATAAAGGAGAGTTTAGTGAAGGGACTATTCAGGGGCTGTTATTAGAGTTAAAGGAAACCAGTAAGCAATGAGGAAGCACAGAGGCACTAGCAACAGTGTCTAGTCATTACCTCTGACCCTGAAGAGGCAGAGAGAGAGCAAGGTGAACAGAGTGGAGAGGGAGCCAGAGCGGTGTGGGAAGCAGGAAGTGGGAGAGACGCAGGCACAGGCAGAAGAGTGTGGCCACTGCTAATCAGGAGAGGGGCAGGTGCTAAAGGGTGATGTAGAACAAATGTGGTCTCTCTCTCCAGTCTTGGAACTCTTGCCAGTCCCTCCCATTGACCCAGCCAGCAGCCACAGGGCAAAGGGGGCCCTGTTGATATAGCCCCTAATGTCAGCATCCTTTGGTCCACAGTATGAGGAAGGAGGATAGGGAAGGATCTGGACTAGCAAATGGATATTATCCAACCAGTTTTTGGTCTTTATTTTATGAAAAGGGAAAATGCAATCCAGAAGAAATAGATGATTTACTTAATGCCATGCAACAGAGAACTCAAACCACAGATTTCTGATTCCAGAGTGTTTGTTTCTTAAGTTCTCCATTTCTCTTTCCCTTGTTTAAAATAAAGTACAGATTGGACTAAGTTCCTAGATTCCATCACATGAGCACCGAGGGTCTCGTTCAGTTCCTTGACTGAAGACTGTGTCCTAACATGACCATCTTTATGTCCAGTTCTATATCCCAGAACTTTACGTTAATCACAAGTAGGTATGCTGAGAACGAGCGTGAGTTTCTCTGTGTTGGAGTGAAGATTTCAATACTGAGGGAGGTTTTCTCTTTAAATACAGAATGAGGGGTTGAGGAAAATCAGTGCAGAGATAGCATAGAAAATTGAATGGGGGAAGTGAGATGGGAGATTTAACCAGGAATTGGGGGTGGAGGTGATGTGAATTTCTGATTGGTTATGTTAGGAATTTGGTCTTTAAAAATATTGATAATTTTAGCAAACCTTTTAACTGACTGCACATGATATGGCAAGCTGTGTTCTAAAACCTCTGTCTTTATGTACATAATCTGGGTTCCCAATAGGTAGCTGTTTACCTACTTACAGGTGAGAAAATGGAGGCATTAAAAAAGTTGAAATTCATATCAGTAGTTTGTGTAATCAGGATTTGACCCTAGTCATCTAGCTTACCTCATAGCAGGCTCCTTCAACCTTTTAATACCTATTGAAGCAAATCACAGAGGCTTTAAGACCATATTCCTCATTAAACATGGATGAAAAATAACTTCATCTATTTCTTCTGCAGTACAGCAATAACTTAGCCATATATTGTCTGCCTTTAGAGTTATTGCAAACACTACTAATTTGTCTATTAGCAAATAGGAGTGATTGTGCCATTTTAGTATATTTTATAATGGAGACTTGTCATTGTTTCTAGTTGGATGAAAATAGGGACTAGGCAGTGAGGGTTTCATAAATACAAAAGGAAAATTCCTGGGCAAGTTGTGAAATGTATCTTTATTCTTGGGTTTTTATGCAAATTGAATCCCACACACCATTTGAAAATAACTGTGTTGGGGTTATGTGGTTTATTGTAAGCAGGGCATGTACTATTTTTCATATTTGGCTTTATAATATTTTTATCTGAATCATTTTTACCATGCTCCTTGGAGAAGAGGTAACTTTTTTTGTGTAATTCCTCATGATTTCTGCCCTATACTTAGCCATTTGGTAACTTTCTAAAATTTTATTTTACTGAAAAATGCAGCACTGATAAATCATTGGTCTTCCATATAGAGTGGATTTAAAATTTATACACTCTGACTCAGGTAGGTAGAAATATAACTTTATTCCTTCATAACTGAATATTGCTTGCTCACCAGTACCCATTTCTGCTTAAGGAAGGAACACTCTTATGCCACTTGAATTTATCTCACCCACTTCCAGTCTAAGTCTCTTGGTTTTAGGTTAAATACAACTCTCTAGAGAAGATACTTACTCTTTCAGAGTATTTTTCCTTGCCTTTTCTCTTTCCCTTTTACTGTGGTCTAGCGGGACCATGAGTTCAGTGTTACACGTAGTGTGATGAAGTGGAGAGGAGGCCTGAGATTCTTGCAGACATTGGTTCTTACTTTGGTTCTTGCGGACTTCCACCGAAGAATGCCACTCCTGGCTCTTTCATGTTCACTCTGACTCTGGTGCAGCTGTGGATGAGATCAGTTACCTACTCTTTCCCTTTGTGTTATGCATTGAGATCCATCTCCTGGTAGACTAAGCTCCCATCTTAATTTTTACTTGCATTTCCACTGCCCCCTCCCCACCAAGATCAGCTTGGCTGCCATTTAATCCCTAGCTTGGACCATCTACCCTAACTTCTCTAGAGTTACCACCTCTTGGTTAATGACCAGCTGCTGCCTTTAGGAAAGTTCTGTGTCTTACACTGGGGCCTTACATTAGGCCAAGTGGAATTTCCACATCTTTACACCTTGAAGCTGCCCTATGTTGATGTGAGGCACTCTGAAAGACTGCCTCTGCCCATATTCTAGAAAGAAATCCCATGAGTCTGCCCTTCCCACAGATCACCAAACCTATCTATGACACTTTTGTTGTTCCCTCAACTGAAGATTTTCTGTGTAAATGGTGCAGGACTGGCTGTGTCAGGGACATACTTACATCTGTGTTGTTCCTTGAATTCTTAGGGCTCCTCCCTCCAGGCCAAATGCCTCTCTCTCTCTCTTTATTTGGTCTGGCAAACTGCTCCTGTATTCTTCCCTACTCACTGCTTATCCTGCTCTCTGATTCTACCAACCACTGATATATGGAAGCTTAAAAAAATCAAAACAAAAGGCACTTCTCTCTTTCTTTTCTAATTGTTGCCAATCAAAATGTCTTGGGCTCTAAATCTCTTGTGTGGGCTGTGT
The DNA here is from genome assembly GCA_006410935.1 of Redunca redunca. Lineage (NCBI taxonomy): Eukaryota > Metazoa > Chordata > Mammalia > Artiodactyla > Bovidae > Redunca > Redunca redunca. Next base: position 884,422 of record SJYQ01000309.1, read on the forward strand.
CTTTGAAAAAATACTACTTTTGGAAGTTGCAGTTGAGTGAGGAATTTACTTCTCTAGGCTGTATCTCCTGTTTCCTCTTTTGAACTTATATTGTCTCACTCTCCTGGTCTAGTTTTTAGTGAAAAAAGACTGTATGGGGAAAAAAACTGCCGAGAAAGAATACAATTTCGATAGTAGTTATAAATATTAGCTAACCTTAGTAGTAGATTGGAGCTGCTTTAATGCCAATTTGGAAAAATACTTAATAGATATTTCCCAGTGAGTTAAGATTCTCTCCCTGATTGAGAGATGTCCCTTAGCATGTTAAGATTGTGTATTAAGCTTTCTGTAGCAAATATTTACCATGCATCACTGTTGGAGGTCTGGGGATATAGCAGAGAATAAAAGAAACAAAAAAGTTGCCTTCATAGAGTTGATAGTCTAAAAAGAAATAGAAAAAGTATGGATAAGCAAAACATGAAGGACTTTATATAGTCATCAATGTTATGGAAACAATATAGTAAGGAAGAACGGCAAAAAGTCTGGAAGAAGCAAGGCTTTTTGAAGTTTTAAATAAAGTGATGAAAGTTGAAAAATCTCCAAGAGGTGAGGGAGCAAGCCATATGGTGGATGGATGGTGGTTCAGGCAGAGGAGTAGCAAGTAGAAGGTTTCTGAGGCAGGAATAACCTTGTTTTGTTCAAGAAAGAGCAAGAAAACAGCAGCTGAAGCAGAATAAGGCAGGGAAAAGATAGAAAGGAATGATGTACAGAGGTCATGAAGGAAGAGAAGTGATGGGCAGATAGTGGAAACCTTTGCAGACCATCAGAAGGAATGTGGCTTTGATTCTGAGGGAGAAGGGGATCTGATGGAAGTTTTTAGTCAAGAAATGACATGAAAGACTCACTTTTTAACAGACTTTCCCTGGTTGAAAATAGGCTGGAGCAAAGGGTAAAATGAAGAGATTCCATGCAGGAAGCTATTTTAGAAACCGAAATAAGTGATAGAGCTAGTTCAGAACAGGGATGCAGTGCTGTAAGTTACATAAAGTGTGGGTGTGTTGGTTATATACATGGAAATCACCCAGACACGTGGGGAACCCACACTGCATAATGGTTAAAACACGCAGGTTCTCTGTGGTCAGGCTGCTTATAGTTCAAGCACTTACTGTGAAGTCTTGGAGAATTCCACTAAAGCCTAAGGCACATGGGGCTTTAATGAGGATTAAATGAGAAATAACATGAAAAGCAAAAAATAAAATAAAATAGTCATGCCTAGCTCATAAAATTCCAACATTATCTGGCACTATTAATGTCACAGTTTCTATTACTGTTGAACTTGAAAAAAGCAAAGTTGTGATCATTTAGGGTGTTTGTTTGTTTTTCATTTTTGTTTTTCTCCCCATGGTTTGCTTTCAGTCCATGTACCTGGCGATCTCCTCCCCCTTGAAAAAACAATCAAAAACAAAAATAAACTTTCAGTGCTTTCAAGATTTATCTGGTATAGGTGCTTAGAAGTAAAATACAGACCATCTGCTTCTTGAGGCCTGCGCTTGGTTTTCAATTTGAAAGCCACGCAAAGATGCACTTGGGTATAAAATAATACATAAAAGTAAAAATTTGATAGATTTCTCATATCAGGTTACTAAGTTGTTAAATAATTTCTTTGCTGATGCATAGTATACATTTGGTTCCTGAGTGGGGACTCTGTAGGAAGAATAAAGGCTCTTAAGAGCCATTTGATTAGCAGGTGTATTGGACTGCATCCTAATCGTGTGCAAGCAGGGAGCATGAAGACACTGAAAGTTAACACCAATAGCTGCCATGCAGGTAGCACTCAGTGTGTGCCAGGCCCTGGGCCACATCCATGAACTCTCATCCTGTCATATAGGTGATATTACTCCTACTATTTAGATAAGTGAGGCTCAACACTAAGTTTCCAGAGATGTAAATAGCCATCTCTAGAAGAGTTTTTATTTCACATCTTTGTTTTTCATTGCAGAATAGTGCAGCGTTCACTCTTGATGTGCCCTTGGCATGTTATAATCTAACGGAGGGTACGTATAACAGTTGGTGAGGCTTTCCCTTTTCTGAGCTCACAGTTTTCAGTTCCACTTAGCATGGTTTCCAGTCTTCCTACATAGGAGCATGTCTGAACTTCAGGTGTATGCATGTGCTCTCTTCACAACCACATTTCCATAGTTGGTTTAAGTGCGAGTTCTCATCTTCCTTCATAAGCCAGCTTTCAATACAGTTAAAGCATTATTGCAGCTCTTCTTAAAATTTTTTTTGCAGTTTCTTGCATCTTCTGTTCCTATCGGTGCTCCCAAATGCACTGAGGTACAGACTTTTTTGCATTCTGATGGTCTTCTTGGGGGGCTCGCTCTTGCACAAAGACGGGATCATCAGAAAGTAAGTGATGGGTCATGAACGCATGCAGCAACAATGTGGCTGTTGGGAGACAAGATGTTGCATTTCACCACTCCATCTTCACCATGCAGTGAGCTGAAGAAAACACTGAAGCCATATGGACCATTTAGGCTGTGAGGGAGCGTGTTCCAGCTGTTAGATACAGATGGGGGTCTCCAGAGGTTATGATATCCTCAGCATTTGAAAGCTTTTAGGCTAGAAACTCAGAAGTAAGCATTACTGCAGAATATGATTGACTTGTTTTCCACCTGGTACCTTAATGTAGCAACGAATCAACTCAGTCTCTGGAATGTCAAAGTTATGCTTAAACTGTTAAAGATGACTTTAAAAGAAACACTCCTTACATTTTCCTGAGTTTGCAGAACTGCCCAAAGACCAGAGATGCAGGTGAGAAATGTCAGAAGACTTATCCTCCTGGAAATGGAAATCAATACCCCATTCTAAATCTACACCACCACCACCACCCCGCCCCCGTCTATATGAACCCATTAAATGATGCAACAAGAGATTATTATAATCAGAATACTGATTCCATTTAAAGGAAGAAGGAGCAGAGTTTACTTCGAATCCTAAGCCATCGGTCATCATTGATGCTGGGAACTCATAAACAAGTGGTGAGGATTAAGGGATTTATCAGAGAAGGCTCAGATGGGGCTACTCACCAGCTCCACTGCACAGGCAGTAAGGGATTAGTAGAGGAGTTACTGTCAGTAGCAGCTGCAGGACAAGATTTTTGATAAAACGTGGTTAAGGACAGCTCTATTAACTACTTTTGTTGGTGTTTTCTCCGAGTTGCACCATAATACAGGTCTGGAGTCTCTCTTTTTTTCCTCCAGAAACCCCATGCAGGGAGTAGTTTTTTTCCCTATATGATTGCTCTCTTTTAGGTCACTGGTGATCTCTCCTTTCATCATTTTACTTACCATATTGTGTGTGTGTGTACACATTAGAATAAATTTCTGGCTGTGTTGCTGGATCCTAGATCCAGTGTATCTCTCCACATCATGTCAGCTGTGAGATGGTGTGGTCAAGGGCAGGAGAGCACAGAGTGAAAAGCCTGGATCGTGTGCCAGGCAGACTTGGGTTTTGCATCCCAGATTAGCATTTTACCAGTCAACCTCACTGGAACCCTGCTTCATCAAAATAAAGGCTTTGGTCCAAGTTAAGTGTGAGGTCAATGAGGCTGTTATTATTTATCAATTTAGCATCTGGCCCAGGCCCAGCATCTCCCAACCCCAGATAAGCATCTAGGTTTAGTGTTGCTCTCCAACACAGCTGGAAAAGAATAACTAATGGCTACACATAGCTTTCAATGTTGTAATTTCGTATACTCATTTAGTGTCTTAAAAATGTTGGAAGATAGAAATTGTAATTCTTATCAGTCATCATCATCATTACTACTACCATCATTTTACGTATGAGAAAGGGAAGGTAAGCAAAGCAGTGATCCAGTCCAAATTACAAATCTAAAGCACTCTCTCTTCCTTTAAAAAAAAAAAAAAAGAGAGAGAGAGAGATTAGTCACACAACAAAACACTTAATTTGTCCCCAGCTTACATGTTAACTAGAGCCTGCTGCCTCCCATTCCACTTTCTTCCCCCCCACTTTACTCCCTCCCTCATAGAGCCCAATGAGACTCACACTTCTCTAGGGTCCTCTCCCAGGATGGGTAGATTGTGACGGGCCACTGATGAGAAAAGTACTCTTGGCATTCCTTGTCTCCTTACAAGGAACTGTGAGCAAGAGGAAAGGAGATCAAGAGGGCTTACTCGTCTCAGAGAGAGGTGTGGGCCGCTCTGTACAGAAGCCACCCTGGCTCGCCACCTCTCTTCACTCTATAATGCCATCCTGTCATTGTCAGCTGAGTTATGAAGTGAAGTAAACACAGACTTAAGAGATTTGGTGGGTCTAATTCATTTTTCCTTAAAGTTTTCTGTTCAGAATTTTAAGTCTGTAAAGAGCTTTGGCAGTTTTAGAGTCATTTTGAAAATTGTAAAGACGGATGAATAGGTATTGCTAGACTTTGTTGGTTTTAAGATTCGTGGTGAATTAATGTCAATGTTTGGCAAAACCAATACAGTAATGTAAAGTAAACCAAAGTAAAAATAAAAATTATAAAAAAAAAAAAAAGACTGTAAGAACTTCGAGTAACTTGAATCTGGCTTTCTGCCATTTTTCTGAGTTCAGTGTGTTGGTGGATAAAGATGGGGCTTGGAAAGGTATGGAGGTGACAGATAACATAACCATCTTACACCTGGGAGAACTGATTTGCCTTAGCTTTACTGCATTTAACTTGAACCTTGTTGTCTTTGTATTGCATTATTTTACCCCTCTACTTCATTCATTTGTCCTTTCATTTATCATTTATACACTCACCAGTTTGAGTGCCTGCTCAAGGTTTGGTTCTGTGCTTAGTGATGGGACATAGCAGTGAGAAGGACACACATTTTCTTACTCCTCAGAGACAGAGGAGTCTTTATTACTCCTTAAAATTCTGTGTTAGATGATATTAAAGCACAGGAATATGTTTTAGTTTCTGCAGATTTTTCAGGATTTTCAAAAGTCTACAGTTCCTTTTATCCCCCGCCCCCTTCGGATTTTAGATTTTCATATTCCTGGGTTTAATTTAGACTCGTCTTTCCTAAAATGCAAAGGAGTAGACAATGGACAGCCCTAGTAGTAACTGGATGAAAATCACATAAAAGCTAAAAAATCTAGGCTATTTTTTGCTCACTCCAAAAAAAAGCATTCTTAGTTAATGTCAAGTACATGAGCTTTGTTATTTATTAGTGTATTCTATGAAAACACTGGTTTTAGCTTTTATTTTGTTTCAGCAAAAATGCCAACAAAATAAAATTAGCAATTAAAATGCTCAAAAAAGACAGAATTTTTCATATTTTTCATTGAATTAGTTTGGGATGATTACTGATATTTTAGAAGTTAACCATTGGTTAGTACAGACTGTTTTTCAGGAGTGACTTGTACATTATAGATTCTAAGTCATATTCTTACTGCAATTTGAGTTTAGTTAATAGCAGCGGTTAAAATTATTAATAGTGATAAATTATAGTAACATTGATAGTAATTTTTCAAAAAGCCTAGATGAAGGGGCCGAAGGGAAAGGTGCAGATCTCTCTCCTATAAGCTAAGAAAAAGCTGAAGAGGAAGGTTCCGGAAAGGAGGAGGGCAACATGAGGGCCTACAGTATAAGTTGTTAGTGAATTTTTATTCTCAGACCCTGATATTAATGTAACTTAAACTCTGCATCTAAATTGCAAATGACTAGAAGAGACGCTGTAATGGTTTCAGTTTGGTCCAGTTCCCCATGAGCTGTGCCCAGAGAGACAGAGGCAGAAAGTTGCTGGTCACGAACTAGTGGCTTTGTGAGCTGATATTCTGATAAAAAATGAGTCAGACGGTTGAACAATATGCCTTCTTCATTACACCTTTAAGCCTGCCCTACTTGTTTACACAGCTTCTCTTATATGCCAGAGGTACTCTAGCTTACCAATTCAGCTACCACACAAGATAAGCAGAGTGCCAGTCATCCCCTACCCAACCAGGAAAAACCTTGAGTCTCACGCAGAGGCTGTATCTAGATGCAGTGTGATGAGCAGCTATAAAATCTGCTTGTCAGTCACTGAGTTTCCTAGGTGATGTGCTCACCTCCTAATTTTTTACTTGCCCTTGTCACGCAGTTCGGAGATCTTTAGATAAAATGGTGAATTTACCTATCACTGGTCGCACAGAGTCGGACACGACTGAAGCGACTTAGCAGCAGCAGCAGCAGCAGCAGTGCAACAATGGCACCCCACTCCAGCACTCTTGCCTGGAAAACCCCATGGACGGAGGAACCTGGTAGGCTGCAGTCCATGGGGTCCCTAGGAGTTGGACACGACTGAGTGACTTCACTTTCACTTTCATGCATTGGAGAAGGAAATGGCAACCCACTCCAGTAGTCTTGCCTGGAGAATCCCAGGGGCGGGGGAGCCTGGTGGGCTGCCATCTATGGGGTCACACAGAGTCGGACACGACTGAGTGACTTAGCAGCAGCAGCAGCAGAGCAACATGTATATAGTCTTTGGGGAAAAGAGTGGGAACGAAATAATTCAAACCATTTGAAAAATTAAAAATCACTTCGGTAAGACAATCACTTAACTCACAGCAACTAAGAAACTCAAGGAACCAAAAGGAAAATAGGCAGAGGCTTATAAGGAAGCTTTCTGGAGACACGAGTCCTTTGCTAATATTTATCTTTTGTCTACCCTTCATTCTAGATTTTTTATGTCTTTATGTTGAATGCAATGTTTACTCCTCAAATGTTTGACTCCTTGGTGGCTCTGCCTGTATAATGTCCTTGTAATCTTTCAGTTAGTCCTTGTTTCCTTGTTATTGTCATCACCTTCAGCATCACTCCTACATGGTACTGTGCATATACCAGGTACAAGGAATTATAAGGCTTGGTGAGATCTACATATGTGTTTATGGTATGTCTGTAAAGTGTATATAAATATATATTTTACATATATATATATTGTTTTTCAGTCACTCAGTCATGTGCAACACTTTGTGACCCCATGGACAGCAGCACGCCAGGCTTCCCTATCTTTCACCATCTCCGGAGCTAGCTCAAACTCATGCCCATTGAGTCAGTGATGCCATCTGACCATCTCGTCCTCTGTCATCCCCTTCTCCTCCTGCCTTCAATCTTTCCTAGCATCAGGATCTTTTCTAATGAGTTGGCTCTTCGCTATTGGACGTTCAGCTTCAGCATCAGTCCTTCCAATGAATATTCAGGACTGATTTTCTTTAGGATTGACAGGTTTGATCTGCAGCCCAAGGGACTCTCAAAAGTCTTCTCCAACACCACAGTTCAAAAGGATCAATTCTTCGGCATTTAGCCTTTTTTATGGTCCAATTCTCACATCCATACATGACTACTGGGAAAACAATAGCTTTAATTAGACAGACCTTTGTTGGTAAAGTAACGTCTCTGCTTTTAATACACTGTCTAGGTTTGTCATAGCTTTTCTTTCAAGGAGCAAGCGTCTTTTAATTTCATGGCTGCAGTCACCATTTGCAGTGATTTTGGAGCCCAAGAACATAAAGCTTTTCACTGTTTCCACTGTTGTCCCATCTATTTATTTTGAGGTGATGGGACTGGAAGCCATGATCTTTGTCTTTTGAATGTTGAGTTTTAAGCCAGCTTTTTTACTCTCCTCTTTCACCTTCATCAAAAGCCTCTTTAGCTCCTCATGTTCTGCCATAAGGGTGGTATCATCTGCATATCTGAGCTTATTGATATTTCTCCCAGCAATCTTGATTCCAGCTTGTGCTTCATCCAGCCTGGCATTTTGCATGATGTACTCTGCATGTAAGTTAAATAAGTAGGGTGACAATATACAGCCTTTTTTTTAATATTGTCAAAAAAAATATCAGCCTTTTTTTGTATATTGTGTATTGTATATTTGTGTTTATGGCTAAGCATAGTGAGGTATATAATCCCAGTGTAGGTCTTAGCTATTGTGTGTCAGTAACCTTAAAGTTACTTTCATCATTTATTTTTATTATAATTATGGCTTTTTACAGCTTAATTAAAATTCTCAAAAAATGTTAATATGCCCCACTATGATTATGTATTTTTTTCCATTGTATTTCTTCGATTTTTGTTTTATGTACCTTTGTTTCTTTGTTGTTAGGTGTCTAATGGTTTGTGATGTCTATCTTCTTTGTGAATTGTACCTTTTATCATTAAAAATGTTCATCTTTAAAAAATAAAAAAAAAAAAATTTAACTTTATTTTGTATTATTATTTTTTAACACCCTGTACTTCTATCAATTCAGCTATTTGTAAGGCCTCTTCAGACAACCATTTTGACTTTCTTTTTCTTGGGAATGGTCTTGATTACCACCTTCTATACAATGTCACGAACTTCCATCCATAATTCTTCAGGCAATCTGCCTATCAAATCTAATCCCGTGAATCTATTTCTCACTTCCACTGTATAATTGTAAGAGATTTGATTTAGATCCTAGCTGAATGGTCTAGTGGTTTTCCCTACTTTCTTTGATTTAAGTCTGATTTGGCAATTAGGAGTTCATGATTTGAGCCACAGTCAGTTTGCAGTCTTGTTTTTGCTGACTGTATAGAGTTTCTCCATCTTTGGCTACAAAGAATATAATCAGTCTGATTTTGGTACTGACCATCCGGTGTTGTCTATGTGTAGAGTCGTCTTCTGTGTTGTTGGAAGAGGGTATTTGCTATGACTAGTGTGTTCTCTTGGCAAAACGCAGCCTTTGCCCTGCTTCATTTTGTACTCCAAGGCCAAACTTGCCTGTTACTCCAAGTATCTGTTAACTTCCTACTGTTGCATTCTAGTCACCTGTGATGAAAAGGGCATCTTTTTTTTTGGTGGTAGTCCTAGAAAATCTTGAAGGTCTTCATAGAACCATTCAACTCAGCTTCTTCTGCATTAGTCGCTGGGGCATAATAGTGGATTATTGTGATTTTGAATGGTTTGCCTTGGAGATGAACAGAGGTCATTCTCGTTTTTGAGACTGCACCCAAGTACTGCGTTTCAGGCTCTTTTGTTGATTGTGAGGGCTACTCCATTTCTTCTAAGGGATTCTCACCCACAGTAGTAGATATGATGGTCATCTGATTTAAATTCATTCATTCCAGTCCACTTTATATGTGTGTGTGTGTATGTATGTGTGTATATATATATATATATATATATATTCAATATATATATTCAATCTTTAAAACAATTCAAGGGATGATTTTTATAGGAAAAGATTCTCGTCTATTAAGATACGTTAAATTGTTTCCTAATATAACAGCTAGGAAGTCATAAAACTAATCTACAGAACTTTTTCAGGGTCTTTCCATTATACCCTATTGCCTTTTACTTATGAAATGAAAACATTTTTCTTCAGGAAAACTGAACATGTAGGCAAAAGATAAAGCTGCTTAATAAAAACAGACTGGCTAGTGCCACTAGGGAATGTCTTGTTTTCCAGGGGAAAAAAAAAAAAAAAATGAATCACCCTAATCTGCTGGTAATGCTCTAAATTTGAGAGGCCAGCAAGCCACATGGTTAAATGCAGTGGGTTTCTTGGATTTTATTCAGGACAGGTATGTGTCCTTACCAAGAATGAGACTGAGACTCACAAAGTTAAAAGACAGGAATCACAGGGCAATAAAAAGGAAATCTAGATTTTGTAACTCTTAGTCTAGTGTTCTTTATATCACTGCGAGTATTTCTAGGTGGAGTTAAATAGTGTCATGTAACAGAGCTCTCTATTTCAAAGCCATGCTTTAGATCACTTAGTCTACCCAAAAACAATGATATAAATATTATTTCCATAGCTTTCTAATTTTTTTTAAGCCATGAGAAAGGCAAACAAACAAACAGGAGTTTGGTTAGTTTACCCACAATCACACTGCTATGTGACACCATCAAAATGTTTAATTTAGATCCACCTCACTAATATGGCTTCCCTGGTGGCTCAGAGATTAAAGCATCTGCCTCCAGTGCGGGAGACATGGGTTTGATACCTGGGTTGGGAAGATCCCCTGGAGAAGGAAATGGCAACCCACTCCAGTATTCTTGCCTGGAGAATCCTATGGACAGAGGAGGCTGGTGGGCTACAGTCCATGGGGTCGCAAAGAGTCGAACACAACTGAGTGACTTCACTTCACTTCACTTCACTTCTAATTCATGATGTTTCCACTCTGACATACTATTTATAGCTTGATAAATTTATTATTTGAAGAGATAAAAGACCTAGGATAGATGTTTCAAAATATCTCAATATTTTAAACTGTTAAATATTAACTTCTCTTGTTTATTAAAATCTCTAATCTCTTAGAGTTTGGACAGCCCCACTCACTCCACCAAAATAATACATCTGTGTCACTCAGTGTATCATCTGTTCACACTGGAGATTTGATAGTGGATTAATTTTGCATCTGTATATTCACAACTTGGACTTTTTGTGGTCTTGGCTAGGTTTTACCTTAATATCCAGAGGATTAGGACTTCTGTGTGAATTGTGAAAGTCTTAAATGATGGTATGTCTCTAGAAAGCAAGGAAGACTCTAGGTATCATGCTTATATGAGAGTCCTCAGATGCTTCTCCAGTCCCTGAATTCTCTACACTGTGAAAGCAAGCTTTGAAAATCTGTATTTTGACAGCATCTGTGGAAGTGCTTTAAACTCGAAGTCACTTCCAGGCTTTAGAGTTCTTTATTCAGTCACATTCTCCTTTTGAACAAATGGCTTAGAAATTTGTTTGGTAATGGGGGGAAAGGCCTTGGTTTCTTTTATTGTCAAATTCCAATTGCTTTGTGAGTGATTGTAAAATGTAGAGCTAGTGTCTGTAATGCAATTGCCTCAGCATAACACAAAATGCTCATTGTCAACTTCTCCTGAGAAAAAACAGTGTGCTGCTGTTCTAAAGAATCCTGTTTATACTTCTCCAGTGTTCAGCCTAGTAGTATCTTTAAACGTGTAGGACCTTCACTGTGTAACATACATCTGGGTATCCTGAAACTTCTGTATTTTCTGAGCTGGGAAATGGAGCAGATGCTCTTGGGAACTTGTTTTACTTGCCCTATTTCTCTTCAAAAGAGACCCTGGCATTTTTTTCTCTCACATTTTCCCACAGTTGTGGTGTGCCTCCCTAATTGTGGTTTCTAATTAGGATACCACTGCTGCTACTGCTGCTGCTAAGTCGCTTCAGTCGTGTCTGACCCTGTGCGACCCCATAGACGGCAGCCCACCAGGCTCCCCCATCCCTGGGATTCTCCAGGCAAGAACACTGGAGTGGGTTGCCATTTCCTTCTCCAATAATTAGTGTACTCCTTGATACTAAATACATTATTTAAGAGTTTCATCAAAATAAAGCACCGTGTGAGTTGTCCATAAAGGACAATCTATAAAGTGAGCCATTATCATGTTTTTATGTTTTTGGAAGTAGATTTTGCATTTATTTGCAGAAGGTGGATCATTAAATTCTGCATAGGAATTCATTCTCATCTGAGGAGACCCGTGTTGAGTTAATTCAGTTATATGTTGATGTTCTAGTCAGCTTTAGTTGGTTGAGTTTAAATGGGATTAGCTGAGGACAAATCCAGCTTTCCTAAAAAGCACACAATGTAGTTTTCAGAATTTTTGAGATATGATGGTTTAGAAAAGCTTAGTCAGAAGCCATCTGGAATGACATCTCTGTTTCATTCTCTGTCTCTCTTTCTCTCTCCCTTTCTGCAAATGTGAATAAGATAAAGGACTTCCCTCTTGTGTCCCTAAGATTTTATGTACCTGGACCTTGAGGTCTCTTCAATAAAACAGAGGCTTTGGGGGCTTCATGCTTATCTAACCTTTCACCAAGACCCGACATTGTATTGAGATACGAGCACATGATTTTAGAAGCTGTGCTTTAGAAAATTTGCATGACCTTCAGTCTCTGTCAGGTGGAGCATTAATGTTTGAGTAAACTTGTAATCAGAATCTCAGGAACCATGATTCTGCTATTTTTTTTTAGGAGATGAAATAGAGTAGAGCTCAAATAATTTGGACACTGTATTCTTTTTAGATAAATTCATAGTATTTTTGAATGATTTATGTTTGAAGTTTATGAGTTGTAAGATTGATAGCCCTCAGAAATT
>SJYQ01000309.1:897259-929716 GCA_006410935.1 Redunca redunca
GTTGACTCATTGGAAAAGACTCTGATGCTGGGAGGGATTGGAGGCAGGAGGAGAAGGGGACGACAGAGGATGAGATGGCTGGATGGCATCACTGACTCAATGGATGTGAGTCTGAGTGAATTCCGGGAGCTGGTGGTAGACAGGGAGGCCTGGCATGCTGTGATTCATGGGGTTGCAAAGAGTTGGACGTGACTGAGCGACTTAACTGAACTGAAAGCTTATCTAAAAATGTTTAAAAAGTGAAATAAATTTAAAAATTAAAATAAGCTCATCTTTAAGAGAAGTGTGAACCTTAAGTTACAAACATGTAAGGCTACTTCATTTCCACCTCAGAGCCCTTGAGGGCAGAGAGATCCCTGTTATGAGAGCTGGGAAATCATGCTCTGATGACAGGCAACTCTTTGCTCCGAGGGTTTGTGGACGTGTAGGTATGCTTAAAATGCAAATGAACCCTGAAATGAATGTGAAAGAAAACTGTGCAATTCCACAGCAAATTATACAATTACAAGTAGCTCTTCTGCTTCAAACATGCCAAATGGGAAGTGATGCTGTCTCTTTGGAGGAATCTCTTTTTATCAGTTTTAAACAGGTTATTTTCTTCACAGACATAGAAACACAATCAGGTATATTATATTTGTGTGAGTTGAAAGATGATGAGAGGATTTTTCTAGCACTTTCCCATTTGTCCAGGTAGCTTACAACAGTGGTTTGCTTTGTGGATTCTTCTCTATCATAGCCACAGAGGGGACCAGTGATTACTGAGTAGCTCTTGTTTTTTTTTTTTCTCATTGATGTTATTAATGATACTCCTTTTTATTCTGTTTCTCTCCATTATACATTGTTTTTTTCCCCTTTATGTATCTTCCTGTATTTATGAGCTCTAAAAACCTGCTACATCAAGAAATAGACTAAGTGATAGCCTAAGCAAGAACTACATAAAATATGATTCAGTTCAATTGTTCAGTCGTGTCTGACTCTTTGTGAACCCATGAATTGAAATATGATTAGCTTTTCTGAATATGATAGGATGCAGTTGTTATAAAAGGCACAGAGGAGAAAACAGTGCTGAAAGGAACTCAAGTCTTTCACCTACAGGAGGCTGACTTGGGGAGCAGTACTGAGAACCATTGTCAACATGGCAAGTTTTGTGGGTAAGTGATATGATGGTACTGTACAGTGGTCAGCATGTTCCAGCATTCACACTCTGTTCACATCACATATAAAAGGCCATCGAGTCAGTTATCTTTATTTAAGTGAATTATACAAAATTCCCTGTGAAGAAATGCATTATGATTTCTTCTTAGACATCTTATTTTGGGTCAGCCTGTGGCTTGGTGACCTGAGAGTTGTTTCAGGAGATGTTCTCTTACTTTAGCATGATCCGCTGAGTAATCAAGTTATGATGAGACTGACCTCCTGCAACACCACTCTGATTCAAAACTACACACATACCTCTTATGTTCATAGCAGCACTAGTCACAATAGCCAAGACATGAAACAACTTAAATGTCCACCAACAAACAGATGAATGGATAAAGAATATGTGGTACCTATATACACTGGAATATTAGTCATAAAAAAGAATGAAATGATGCCACTGGCTGCAACATGGACCTAGAGATGATCATACCAAGTGAAGTGAGTCAGAAAGAGAAAGACAAACACTATATGATATCACTTATATTTGGAATCTAACATATGACACAAATGAACTTATCTGTGAAACAGATTAACAGACATAGAGAACAGACTTATTGTTGCCAAGGTGGAGGGGAGGTGAATTGGAACTTTGGTATTAGCAAAGTCAAACTATTGTGTATAGAAAAGGTCCTACTGTATAATACAGAGAACTATATCCAATATCCTGTGATAAACCATAATGAAAGAGAATATTAAAAAGAAGAATGTACATACATATACAAATGCACTTCAATAAAAACATAAAAAGAAATGGTTGGCCTCCTGTAGAAGAGAAAGGAAAAGTTTAAAGAGGTAGTTTAGGGGTGGGTTCCCTGATAGCTCAGCTGGTAAAGAATCCATCTGCAATGCAGGACACCCTGGTTTGATTCCTAGGTCAGGAAGATCCCCTGGAAAAGGGATAGGCTACCCTCTCCAGTATTCTTGGGCTTCCCTTGTGGCTCAGATGGTAAAGAACGCACCCACAATGCAGGAGACCTGGGTTTGGTCAATAGGTTTGGAAGACCCCCTGGAGGAGGGCATACTGGCAACCCACTCCAGTATTCTTGCCAGGAATATCCCCATGGACAGAGAAGCCTGGAAGGCTAGAGTCCATGGGGTCATAGAGTTGGACACAACTGAGTGACTAAGCATAGCACAGGCCTGCAGGTTCTGGAATAAGACAGACTTGGAACTGAGTCGTGTCTACAGTACTTACTAGCTTTGTGACAAAGTTTACAACCTCTCTGAACCTCTGCGGATTCAGTTATAAAATGAGGATATCAATAATAGTTCTTAATATGGTGGTGAGACTTATCATCAGTGAGATAATAAGTGTAATGCATGTAACACCCTGTTTCTTAAGGAGTATATCAGCTATGATCAAGAAAGACAGATGGAGGAATAGAGAGAAGCTTCTAATGTAGAATAGCACCCTGAGGACCAACAGTGCTTTTTGAATTTTCTATAATCTCTTCTTTTAAATATAATGTTAAAGCATTCAGATAGATTATAATTAATTTAGGATATTGTATATTACTTTTATTGTTTTAGCAATTGAGTTTTAAAGATGAATAAAGAGTAAAACTTGTTAAAGTTGGCTTTTCTAATTGTCATAACAATGGGCCAACTTTTAGGTCTGTGTGTTTGAAGTGTTTCTGATGGAAGTGTGATACCTTCTTCATGTTTTGATTGGAGAAGGTCCTTCACATGCAAAGCTCTTTATAAAATGTTGCCCTGCTTGATTACCAAGGAGCAGATCGTACCAAGAAGTATGTTTTGACAAGACCACACAGGGAGATACTGAAGGACAGGGAAGCCTGGCACGCTGCAGTCCACGGAGGTCGCAAAGAGTCAGACATAACTTAGTGACCGAATGACAGCACAGGGACTTGGAGATGGAATCGCGGTTGTCAAAGAATGTATGATTTTTTTTAATTTAAGGAAGTAAGTTGCCTTTAAATTAGAGGCACGATTGATGTTCAGAATCCCTTCTGGCTAATGCTAGAGTGACATGCATTCAAGGGAGATCATCTCATTTCACTGGTTGCCTGCAGATTGCAGAAGGTATCTCAGGGAGAGATTTAGTGCCAAGGAACTTAGCAGAAAGCCCTCTCTTGGCAGCGGGATGACTACACACTGAAAACAACATTATTGTTTAGTGGCAGCCACTCAGAAAAAGCACTGGGGGTTTCGTCATTCATTGGAAGACTTGGAGGGTGCTAATAAAATACATTAGAGGCAGGTTGTTCAAAATAGTTCTAAAAATGGAAAAGAATCCAAATGTTTATTGCAGCAATTTTATTGCTGGGAAACACGGGCTTTACGACCAGAGTGTTTGTAATATATTCAGTTGGGTCTCTGAGGAATTTCAGGCTGGTGAGAATTATTTGGATTGCATGAGCATAATTATGTTACAATTTGAGAGCTAAATCTCTCTTTGTTTTTATCATACATTTTATTTTATTAATCTTTTAGATGGGAGCAGCTCATGAGGAAAATTGTTTACCCGCCAAAGGCAGGAGCTGGGGTCTGTCCAAGACCTTCGTTATTAGCCAGTAAATCCAGGTTTTCTGTCAGCTCAGAGTTCTCGCTTTGGTGAGGTTTTCGTGGCATCTGTGTTAAATTCCACTGAGTCGTCACTCCACCAAGGATTCTAGTCAGAGACAATGAGTTTCTTACACAGAATCTTCCTAGTTTGTCTCTGGAGAATCTTGCCTCAAAGTTTTGTTATCCACGTTCCAGAATTGGGGGTCAAAGATTTTTAGAGGGTTAATTAGCTGACATCCCAGCATCCAGCAAACTCTCTTTCTTTCCTTGTTCTGTAAGATAAAGCAGCAAGTCTTTGGTAATGGTGGTTATTGGAGCAAATGGTGATTGCTCACTCCCTTGGTGTCTCCTGCAGGAATAAATGCTATGATCGGCTGAAGCAGCACACAAAGCCAACCCTCCGCTCAAGCCAACATTATAGAATGGGGCTATTTAAAAAAATTTAAAAGGTGTATGGTTATTTAAAAGATACATAGCTCTTGTTTACTTAACATGTGACCCAATTACTAGTCAGATCTATGTTAGCGTACCTTTGGAATACCTCCCAAGAATGGTGACAGTTCTATATTTTGTCAGAGATGTTACCACCTTCAGAGCGTTGCCTTATGATCCCACCACTATTTTTAATCAATTAAATTCTTCAGTGCCTATTATGTATTTCATGAGAGATACAGTATCATAAAATGTGGCAAGTGGATTCAGTGAATTTAAGGCTACTTCCAGAGAGACCTTACATAAATACAACTACAGTGAAACAATAAATGACTTTATAATTGTTCAGTACTAAATTATAAGATATGGGATGTTGTTGCTCTGGACGTTCAGAAGAGAGGGATGGTGGTTAGACAGTGGTGGTTCTAGAAGAATGGTCAAGTACAAAGGTATAAGTAATTCAAAGTGTGAAGAGTTTCCTAAACACAGATGGTGGAGAAAAATGCAAAGAGCAGCCTGTGGGAGAAAATTGGGTGCTGAGGGAGTGTTAGGGAACTGAGTTGAATAGGAGAGGTGTGTCCAGAACAAAGGCATTCATTATTTTTGGAACTGTTTTCATCGCCAGAAAACTCTTCAGTCTGGGATCTGGCCGAGACTGTTATACAGGAGGATTTCACATGCAAAGTCCGTACCCCATAATTCAATGTCAAAGACAGTCTCCCCTCCCTTGGGTGACAAATTACCTTCTCTTTTCTAATCTTGTTTTGAATTCTCTGCAAGCTGAGTTAGAACGCTGGTGAATTGAATTAGTATTTTTTATCCCAAACATTTGTACTGTTCCAGGGTGGAACCCCCCTTTTTTTTTCTATTTAACACTGTGACCTTTTTCTCCAAAAAGTTAACATTCTACAATGGAAGGTTTTCTTGCTGAATTAAAGAAAAGAGAACCATTTTCCCAAATAATTCTGTGATAGTATTTAATGCTGTGCATCACATAGGAAAGACATTTCAAAGCTAATATATTGGCTTCCTCTAAATTTTTTGAATCTCTGTTAATACTCATAGCACTTTATATTGATTACAAGTGATGAAGGAATAGCAGTTCCATTTAACAGGTGGGAACCATGACTTTTCCAGGCCTTGAATGCTGGTTTGGAATTTTAAAAATTTGTGAAAAAGGCTTATCTGATTTCCCAAATTATCAACCCAATTCTCTTCCTAAATTCTCACCTAACTCTTTTCCTAAATGTTCTCTTCTCCCCCAGTTGCCATATTCTCATCTAAATCTCTTCTTTCTCCCTTGATATATATAGCATGCATAGAGCAGATTGGCATTTGCTAGACTCAGCAAAAGGAAGCACTGTGTTTAAGAAGAGGGAAAGCTCTGGAGTTAGAGATAAAGTTTGAGAACAGGCTCTGTGTTTCACATCAGTGTGGCCTTGATCCAGTTATTCAGCTCTTCTGTGTTTCATTACTCTTAACTGTAAAAACATACGGTAGTGGTACCTGCGTAATACATTGCTGTGGGGATTAAATGAGATATGATATATCAAATGCTTAGTACAAGGCTTGTTTTATAATAGTAAAAATCGGCAGTTATTAATAACTATAGTATGCTGGGTACAACTAGTCTATTTTTATTGTATGATTATCTTTGTTTTATGTTTTCCTAAGCTCCAGCTTGCCTTTCTTTTTGTGTAAACATCTAGAAAATACCATAGTAAAGTGATACGTGTTAATTTATGTTTGATAATAACTAGTGGTGGGCTAAGTAGTAAACTTAAAAGAATGATATAATTTTATAGTATATAGTTTTTAAACATTTTAAGATTGAGTTTAGAATTCATACTGAAGGTAACATTGATTATGCCACCTAATTCAAACTGTAAGTGTTTGTAAAAATGGTATTCAATTTTGGGAATCTGATTACTGAATGAAATGTTTAAGTATATTCAAGACGGGGAACATGGCTACACTACGTAGAAGACCTCAGAGACACATCACAGGAGAAAAACTAATAAAACATCAGAGGGGGGAAATGGAAAAAACAAAAACACATGAAAGTCTAAGTCAGTGGAGACAGAAAGTATGAAGGAAGAGGACTGGAGATGAAAAATAGGACACATCCCCCCGAGGTAGAGTCATTAGAAGTAACAGATGCACATAATCAACAAGCTGCTTTCATCTTGAAAAAGCAGAACAGATAAAGGATGCATGTCACATTTGAGTGGTGCAGTAGAACATCTTTCTCAAGATTTATTGAACAAACTAACTATTCTGAAGAAGAAAATGTTTCATTCATTCCAAAGCCCTAGACACCTCCAGTATTGTGTGTGAGAAATGGCTTTGGGGATAATAACAGCTACCACTAGAACAATTAGAAAAATAAACTCCAGGGAACATCTAGGATGATGTTCACCACCTCACCATGATGTTCACCTCACTGGGAATCAAAATCATATGTACCTCTGTTTCCTCACAAAAAGTTGTATGATGCTCTCTCAAAAGCTCCATCACTGGACTCATTAAGTGTTGATTCTGAACCACATGAATACACAACATTTCTTTACATGCTGTTGATTATTAGTAAATATTTGTTGGAAGAAGGAATTAAACTTTTTTCAAATGCTGCATGTTCTGCTGGTACAGATAGTTTTGTGATTTTGGAGGGTGATATGTTTATTGTTTAAATGAGATACCACAAGAAATATCAATGGTACAGGATGATATGTGCTAAGAAAAATATGTTTAAAGTCTTCTGTAGTCAGATAGGTTTGGGATATTCTGGCTTATGCAGTGTTAAATAGATTTCTTGACTGTAGAACTTCAGAGAATTTAATATGCCTGTGTGCCCTGTGAATCATCAAGAAGTCTATATTGCTAAGCTTATTTTGCTATAGGCAAGCTTTTCAGAGTATCTCACAGTACTAATGTTTTGCTAAACACAGTCAAAAGCCTAGCAGGAGACTTTGATATTCACAGTGTCATTAATTGGTTAGCGGCCCTCAGAAGCTGATGATCTGAGATAATGTGTAGTTTTCTCTAGGTCAGCATCTAGGTTTCAGCCCTTGTATAGAATGTTTCTTAGTTTGTTTGTTAGTGCTGCTGCTGTTGCTGCTGCTAAGTCGCTTCAGTCATGTCTGACTCTGTGCAACCCCATAGATGGCAGCCCACCAGGCTCCCCTGTCCCTGGGATTCTCCAGACAAGAACACTGGAGTGGGTTGCCATTTCCTTCTCCAGTGCATGAAAGTGAAAAGTGAAAGTGAAGTCGCTCAGTCCTATCTGACTTTTAGCGACCCCATGGACTGCAGCCTATTCAGCTGTGATTTTTTTTTTAAACAGCAACATGGTGGGATGAGATGGGAGAATGGCATTGAAACATGTATACTAACAAGTACAGGTAATCTTATTTGTGATAATGTTTTGATTTACAATAAACAGGTACCAAAAAAAAAAAAATAAATAAACAGCAACATGTCCACCATGTGATTTGTATAGAAACAAGAGTGATTGGAGAACAGATTGTACTAAATGCTCCAGCTAGTGCAAAAGTTGCTCTTCATATAGCAAACAGAACTTTACTGAAACTTAAATAGATAGACCATTTATATGTGAAACTTTGCATAAGAAGTGCATAGCTTTAGAAACATGAATGGAGAAATTCAGGACTCTGAAGGAAGTGTAATGTATTTGTGAATTTCTGATAATCATGATTTTCCCACTGAGGGTATTAATCTAGTTTCTGTTGGGTGGTAAGTTGACCCAGATCTCTGTGCTATCTTTGGTGCCAAGAACATTTACTCTAAAAAAGGCATTGGCTTCATTTTGCAGATGAGGAAACTGAGGTCCAGAGAGATCAAGACACTTGATAACCTCCTCATACAGGACTGGAGTTTCAAAGCAAAGCCTACCTACCTCCAAACTCTCTCGACTGCACTGTTCTTCTTTTTAATGAGAAAGCAACTTTCTTAAATTTGGATTAACTGAAAAGTCACTATTTCTGACTTGTGGTATCAGAATTTCAAGCCCTTTAATGTCTAAAATCCAGTATAATATGATTAGTTCTAAAACTTCACTATCTGATTTAGGCAACTCACAGTAATTATCTTGAAATTTTCTTCCAGGTTGTACTCAATAAGGCTGATTTTTATAGATGCCCACTGTCCCATTTTTGGATAGTTATGCCTTGAATAGCTACTGTCTAACAAATAGTGAACATTCAATAAATATGAGTTACCATTATCAGAAACAGACATAGAGAATAGACTTATGGGCATGGGGAGAGGGGAGGAGAGGGTGAGGTGTATGGAAACAGTAACATGGAAACTTACATTACCATATGTAAAATAGATAGCCAACAGGGATTTGCTGTATGGCTCAGGAAGCTCAAACAGGGGCTCTGTATCAATCTAGAGGGGTGGGATGGGGAGGGAGATGGGAGGGAAGTTCAAAAGAGAGGGGATGTATGCGTACCTATGGCTGATTCGTGTTCAAGTTTAACAGAAAACAACAAAATTCTGTAAAGCAATTATCTTTTAATAAAATTACATATAACTTTGAAAAATATCAGGCAAAAATAAAATAAACAAATATGAGTTATCATTATCTATGGTAAAAGTAGTGACAGCAATTCTGCTATAGAATGTATCTTATTTAAAAAGTATCCAAGCCCACATTAAATGTTATGTTCTCCATGTAACCTTCTCTAGTATCCTGATTTAGAATATCTCTCCATCCCTTAAGTGTACATAGTGCTATATTTAGCATTTATAAATAGTGATATTTAGCAATGGCACCCCACTCCAGTACTCTTGCCTGGAAAATCCCATGGATGGAGGAGTCTGGAAGGCTGCAGTCCATGGGGTCGCCAAGAGTCGGACACAACTGAGCGACTTCACTTTCACTTTGCACTTTCGTGCATTGGAGAGGGCAATGGCAACCCACTCCAGTGTTCTTGCCTGGAGAATCCCGGGGATGGGGGAGCCTGGTGGGCTGCCGTCTGTGGGGTCGCACAGAGTCGAACACGACTGAAGTGACTTAGCAGCAGCATTTCTTTATTGTTTATACAAGAGCTAGTGTGGTCTAGGTAAGCACAGAGGGTTTGGAGTCAGAATGCCTGGCATTAAATGCTCCTCCCTCCACCATTTATTATCTATATGACTTGGGTAATATATTGATAGCTTACATTTTCTATGCTTCAGTTTCCTTGTCTGTAAAATGGAGATGCATACTAAAAATATCTCTTACATGCCAGTGTGAACATTCAGTGTGTTAGTATATGTTAGGCTTCCAGGTGGCTCAGTGGTAAAGAATCCACCTGCCAACGTAGGAGCTGCAGGAGACATGGGTTCGATCTCTATGTCAGGAAGATCCCCTGGAGGAGGAAATGGCAACCCACTCCAGTATTCTCGCTGGGAAGTCCGATGGACAGAGGGGCCTGGCAGGCTGCCGTCTATGGGGTTGCAAAGAGTCAGACATGGCTGAGCGATTGAGCATGCACGCATGCGGGCATATGTTAGGCATTTGGATGAATGACTGGCAGCTGTTTCTACTCAGTAAATGGTAGCTGTTATTGAATTCAAGGAAAGCTTTACCCTCAACTGGATTATAAGCTCCTTAAGGACTAGGGCCAAACCTAATTCACCTCTGTCTGGCAAATTATAGGCACCAGATAAATATTTCCATTTGAGACATGCATTGAATGAATGCTTATGGAGATTTTCTCACAGTTTTGCTGTATTTTTCATTGCATTTTTAAAGAACTGTAAATGTCAGGTGAATGTTCCTTAGAAAATTACTTGCACTTCTTTACCCTTTTATTCATGGTCTTTCCACCTTGGCTGATCCCATCTCCAAATCTTTCTCTCTGTTTAAAGTGGTATCCTTAGGGAAGAATTATATAAGAATATCTGTGCTACATGTAATTGAAATTGTAGCTCATTGTAATTAAAAGTAATTGAGACCCTACAGTGAATGGCTTTTAGCAGGAGCACAGCGGGCATCATGTAGACAGAGTATCTGGGTGCTTTCCCAGCCTGCTGAACCCCAGTAACTGTGGTGTTGGGAAACAATGAGCTTTTGTGTCAGTGTCCCCGAACATCACTAAGTGCCCTACTGGGGAAGTGACCTTTTAGACAGAGACCTGTTGTGTCCCTTGCTGGCTTTCAATAGTAGTGTAGATAGAGAGTACTTAAGAGACCAGGGTTGAGGGTCAGATCTGCAAGTGGCTACTGGAGCAATTATTTAAACTCCCCCAGTCTTGCCAGCTTCCTTTTTTTATTGTTATTTTGTTTAGAAATGAATATTATACTCAATCTCTAGAGTTGATCCAAATAACACATGCACTTTTATTTTTCTCTCTTTATGTAATATTAAATGTCTTACTTCTCACTCTCTGTAAATATCGATATGTATATGTGTCTTTCTCCACACACACACGCACACACACATGCATACATACACACCATACACAGAGGGAGAGAGCAAGAGTGACAGCAAGAGAAAGAAAGGGAGGGAAATTTGTGTTACAGAGATTAAATGAAATAGTGCAGATTAAATTAACTAAATCACTACACTGTCTAGCGTGTAGCAAGTGTTTAATGCATGTTGTTAGTATGTTAGATGTTCTAAGGCAACTGCATGTGTTAGGTGGGTAGAAACTTGTTTAATTATTGATTTGAAAATTAAAAAAAAAAATTCTAGGGACTGTCACTGAGAGAATTTGGCTTGCCAATTATTACTGCTCCAAACTCACACCCCTGTAGTTAGTTGACTTTGAGAAGCTGCAGCTGGGCCTTCCTTAACAGCCTTCCTGCTTCCTCGGGGCTCCATGTTAGGCTCTGCCCATAAAGGACGGTAGAGAAAACCTACTAGGTTGTATGGGAAAGTAAGGAATCTTCTTTGCTTGCTTCCTTTGGGTCCCCTATCTTCCAGTTTCTGTGAACACTACCCAATTAAAGAGCAAAGCTTTGTCACCTGGGCAGCAGGAACACTTTCCTGTAGCGGCAGTTGAATCTGGTTTGTAGTCTTTCCAACTCAGAGAATCAAGTTCTTTGTGCCCCTCAGTGATAGCACGTCAAGGCTGTGGTTTTTCCAGTGGTCACGTATGGATGTGAGAGTTAGACTATAAAAAAAGCTGCATGCCGAAGAATTGATGCTTTTGAACTGTGGTGTTGGAGAAGACTCTTGAGAGTCCCTTGGACTGCAAGGAGATTCAACCAGTCCATCCTAAAGGAGATCAGTCCTGGGTGTTCACTGGAAGGACTGATGCTGAAGCTGAAACTCCAATGCTTTGGCCACCTCATGCGAAGAGTTGACTCACTGGAAAAGACTCTGATGCTGGGAGAGATTGGGGGCAGGAGGAGAAGGGGACGACAGAGGATGAGATGGCTGGATGGCATCACCAACGCGATGAACATGGGTTTGGGTAGACTCCAGGAGTTGATGATGAACAGGGAGGCCTGGCGTGTTGCGGTTCATGGGGTCACAAAGAGTCGGACACGACTGAGCGACTGAACTGAACTGAACAGTGATACCACAAGAGCCAAGAGCACCTCCCCATAACAGGTCTGTTTCTAAGCTTTGATAATTCCAACCTCTTTTCACCTTCCTCTCAGCTTTCTATGATTATTACCTCCATGATACCTTTTGGTTCTCTTGTGACACCTTCAGTTACCTAGTTAACAATTTTAAGCCTAGCTAACAGTTCTTTTTTAAACTCCCTCTGTCATAAATGCTGTGGTTTCTGCCTGGTGAGTGGCCTGAGCGATACGTGTGTTAGGACCCGTCTCTGTTAATAATGCCAAAGTCAATACTAGTTGGCTAAATGCTAATTAGGTGATGACTTGCTAAGTATAGTTCTTAGATCCAAGGAAGAGGCTTAATCTGGAGGAACAATTTTTCCAGGACTATTTATGGTACCCTTTGCCATTGTTGTTTAGTTGCCAGGTCGTGTCTTATTTTTTGCTGCCCCATGGACTGTAGCCCACCAGGCTCCTCTTTCCAATGGGTTTCCTAGGCAAGAATACTGGAATGGGTAGCCATTTCCTTCTCCAGGGGATCTTCCTGACCCAGGGATCGAACCTACTGCTCCTGCATTGGCAGGCAGCTTCCTGACTGCTGAACCACCAGGGTCAGTTAATGCTTCTTAAAAGAATTATCGCATGTGTCATGTGAGCCTTGATTGTAGAGGATGTTCTCTTCCACACAGCAAGTCCCACAGAGGTGACATGACTGGCCCCAAGGCAGGTGTCCTGAGTGAGTTCATTGTTTGCTTCCATATAATCTCTTACACTTGTGTGCAAAAGTTGAGTTCATGGAAACTTTTTGAAGGAGAGGTTTGTCTTTTCAGTAGTTTTTTTTTTTTTTTTTTTTTTTTTTAATGGAGCCTTGGCCCATAAAATGGAGAAGGAAATGGCAACCTGCTTAAGTATTTGTGCCTGAAAAATCCCATGGATAGAGGAGCTGGGTGGGCTATGGTCCATAGGGTCACAAAGATTCGGGCACAACTGAAGCAACTTAGAGTGCGTGCATCACCCATAAAAACTTGAGACACTCTTGCAGTTGGGTTATTTGAGATGAGGACAAAAAGAAAAGAAACTCAAAAATTATTTTGGGAGTGAACATATAATAAGTATGTAAAAATCTCTCAGGATATGTCCTGCCCTAGAGGTTGCTGTTAGGGCGAGTGATTCCTCTTGCCTGCCAAGGGCCGTGCTGCCTCTTTTGGCAGCATGGTTCTGAGCCAGATGGGTTGTGATTCTGACTCTTACTGGTCATTCCAGTGTGCCTGACCTTGAACTGGATAGAGCCAAAGCAAGTGTTTATATTTTGCTTCTTTGCATTTTTGGTGTTAATGCTTAGTAAATGCTGAGTAAAAACTTCCCTGTCACTTGACTCCAGGTCAATAGCAAGCTTCATTTATGGAACTTTTTTTTTTTTTTTAGGTATATTATCTTGAAATGATCATGGGGAGATTTATATCACTCTCTTTTATAGCACATATATTCAAAGGATAAATATGTAATTTAAAATAAAATATATATATTCTAATATAAACATATATATGAATTAGGTTTCTCTAATACTCAGTTATATAATCATGAAATAACTAAGAATGATCATTTTTGTTTTGAGACTTTTCCAACAATCCATACAGTTATACAAATCAGGTATTATTTTTCTGTATTACTCATACCCTATTAGAATTGGTTGAGTAGATTGAAAGAAAAAGGCATTTTAAAAATGGGAAAACTAAATTATTTGTCTTTCTTGAACTTTGACTTTGCAGCTACTGGTCTGAACACAGTAGGAAGCCTGGTAAAAAATGCTTTAAATGGAGGATAAGTGCTCAAAATGGAGGTTTTAAATTCTGCAATTCTGCTCTGTTATTTTTCATTAACTCTTATTCTCTCAGAGTGAGGAAAGAGGCAGTTAAGTGAGACTGTAAAATGGTGTAGCCACTGTGGAAAATTTCAGCAGTTCCTCAAAATTTAAACTTAGTTACCATATCGCCCAGCAATTCCATTTGTAAGTATAGACCCAAAAGAATTTAAAACATATATTCACACACAAACAATTGTACATGAATGTTCATAATAGCATTATTCCTATTAGCCCAAATATGGAAACAGCCAATAAGTGTCAAGCAGTGAAGTGGCTCAGTCAGTGTCCGACTCTTTGCAACCCCATGGACTGTAGCCTGCCAGGTTCCTCTGCCCATGGGATTTTCCAGGTAATACTAGAATGGGTTGCCATTTCCTTCTCCAGGGGAACTTCCTGACCCAGGGAGCAAACCCGGATCTCCCACATTGTAGGCAGACGCTTTACAGTCTGAGCCACAAGAGTTTCCCTAAGATTAGCTTCCCTAATCTTAGAAAGCCGTTTCTCCAAGCTAGGAAGGGGAGAAGGATTCCAGTTACCAAAAGCTAGGCAGTCCTTGCCTTGTTTCCCAGCAGTGTTTTTGCAATACTGGCAAGGATTTTGAGAGGGAAAGAGAGAGGGGGTCTTAAGAGGGCAAAGCCATGCTGTTCCAAGCTTGCCAGGGAGACAGCAGAGAGTTCCCCTTTCTTCTTTTTTTCCTTCCTTTTTCTCTGTTGACAGTTTTGTGGAATAGGGACTTAGAATCACCAAGGTCATCATCCATGTTATCACAGCCAATGCTTAGGATAGTGCTCTTAATGTGCCAGTATGTTCTAAGCACATTACACATATCGCTTTAATTCTGACACCTATATGAAGTAGATACTCTTTATTATTTCCATTTTGTTAATGAGGAAAATGAGTGAGGATCACAGAATTAGAGTGAATTGTCCAAGGTAACACAGTGAATGATTGAATAAATGGGATTCCAGTTGCTTTTAAGGTTACATGCCTTTCTTATTGATAAGTTACATCTTGTATGAAAGAAGGAATCTAGTATTTCCTTAAAAAGAAAAAAAAAAAAAGACAATTGTTTTTATGAACCAAATTTCACACTTGCTCTGCCTAAATGCCTGAAACACAGCATTTCATAAATCTTATTAATATAACAATATGAATACAAAAATTATACTAAGATGTCTTGGAATACTAAACTAGTTGATATCCCATTCTAAGGAAGTGTTCATGACCAGTTCCTTGCAGAAGGGACAAGTCTAGCAGGGCAATGTGACCTTCTCCCAGACTACGGGGCAAGGATCAGAAGATGGTAATCCGGATGGGTATTCAGAGACTAGCCAACATGTTGCCTGGGGAAAATAATTTGAACCAACCATCTACTTTTCTACCTAGGATTTGCATCTGTACCCACTTAGTAATAGGAGACAAGGCAAGGTACATTAGAGAACAGATGAGTTCGTGAATGACAGAACCAGGGAATGACTTCAGACTCCCACAGGTAAAAGCCCTGCCGTGGTCTCATCTCCAGAATGATTTTCAGTTTCAGCCTGGGCCCAAAGAAATCATGCGGCCCTATCAACTCTGTGTAGTTTTACCATAATTCCACATGCCCTACCCATTTTAACATTCTTAGATTGTTTGAGTTTCTCAGCCTAGCAGAGAAGTGTACATCTAATGTAGTGTTCAACCATTTCTGTATTAACCCCACATTTGAAATATTAAGGTTGGTTAATTAAGCAAGATTATGTTATAGGCAGCCCACTTATAGCCAGTAACAGGATTTTTCATATCCCAATAGTGANATAGTGACAAATCAACTGTCATTTCTCTGTTTCACTCATTTATATGGTTGGAAATACACTATTTATTCTCCATTCTTTTCTCTCAGTATTTAATAGAGACCTGTTTTGGGTTTCTTAGAAACATTTCAGCAGTGTTGAAAAAATAATAATCAAAATGATTAAATTATGATAACACAGTAGTCATTTGAATCATGTGATGTAGGAGTCCAGGCTTAATCATCATTAACTAAATGACTTTTGATCCTTAAACTTCATTTCTCTCTAGCCTTGGGTCTCCAGCACCTAGGGCGATAGATTCATTTGTGGAGCCTTGTAGCAGATGGCTGAGTTTTCACTTTCAGATAGCTATTATCTTTGAAAAGGAAGACTGAAGATGCTAAGTAATATTTACAGGCTTCCTTATGCTTTGCATAACACATTCTCATTTCAGTCAAAACCATTTTTATTTGGTAAAATGACTGCAGGATAATGAACATGGTAGCAACTCACAGAGTAGTTTTCTGCCTAAAGGAATTTGAGGTTCTTTGGAACACAGGTCCAAAAACAGCTCCACAGTGAAATGTAGGAGCTATTTTATGGCTAAATGACAACAGAAAATGCTTGTGATGCTTGGAACCGCAGGGTGGACAGATGCCCTCTCAGTTTCAGACAAAATGACAAAAGGAGTCATCTAGGTTGATTTGATGCAAACTTAAGACTTGGAGAAAAATCATTAAAGTATTAATAACCATTAAAATTTCCACTTTTCTTCAAAGAAGTGTTTCCCTAGGGACTGATAACTTCCTTTTTGAAGGTTGAGAAATATGTTTTTGTTATAATAAGAAGATGGTAAGTTGTCCTAGCATCAAACAAGTTGGATTTGAATCCCATCTCTGCAATTTATTAGGCTTGGGAGCTTAAAAATTTAGGGAAATCTATGAAATGAGGGAAATAATAGTACTCACATTTAGAGTTTCTGTTGAGATTAAATAAGATTATGTATGAGAATATTCAGTATGGTATTAAAAGCCTGCAGCACTCACTAAATGTTAATGCTGATCTGTTTATTACTGTCTTTTGCCACATTCTCATGACTGAGTCAAAAAATACTAGTTACGTATGCTGAATCCCCTTAGGATTTGTGGTATTGGTAGGAGAGAAAAATGCTCACTCAAATACAGTTATTTCTGAGATTTCAAGAGAAAGTGGTGTCGCCTTTTTTTGAGTTCCATACTCTGCTTTGACACTGTTTAGAAGGTGTCCTTATATCAGAAACCTGAGACCCAACTATCTCCTATTAAGTGGGAATCACAGTAAATGACATTTCCTGGTTTTCCTGAAGATGAATGGAGATGGATGCAAGCTATTTGCAAAAATAGCACTACAGAAATGCCATTTCCTTTCATCTGTACCAGTACCAGTTGGGGTTTATAATAAAGTCTGTGGATCGAGTTTCCAGAGATGATGTAATTACACAAAAATACAGCAGTACGTCAACAACCACAAGAGGAAAGCACGTCTGCTGAGAGATGGGTAGGATCAGAAAGGTGGGTCACACTTCTAGATATACTGTTGATAAGCACATCTTCACACAGAGTCAGTATGAATGAAATTCCAGCATATGAAGTGCAAATCAGTGTTCAGCAAGCTGTTTACATAAACTGGAGTTCAATTTGAGGCAGTCTAGAGGGAAAGCTTCAAAGAGGAGTCCCTCTACTGGCTATGACTTCTTGCCCTAAGTTCTGTTTCCTTGAGAACAGCTGGTAAATGAGCCAGAGTGGATCTGCCGCTCCTCACTCTTTCTCCCCTTCAGGTAGAAAATTCATAATTTTGCACAACAAGCTATTGAAGACGTAGAATTAATCAAGCTGAATGTGTTGATTGGGGGTTGGGTAGACAGGAAAGGACAGACAAATTTATCCCTTTCAGTTCAGGGCTTCCCTGATAGCTCAGCTGGTAAAAAAAATCCACCTACAATGCAGGAGACCTGGGTTTGATCCTTGGGTTGGGAAGATCCCCTGGAGAAGGGCATGGCTATCCACTCCAGTATTCTGGCCTAGAGAATTCCATGGACTGTATAGTCCATGGGGTTGCAACGAGTCGGACATGACTGAGCAACTTTCACTTTTCAGTTCAGAGTTTAGAATCCTAAGTTGGTGGGCCCAGTTGCTGGTACCTTATTTAATCTTTTCCATTCTTATCCAAGATAATAGTTTAAACATTAAAATAGAAATGAGTTGAACTTCTTGGGAAAGCTGCAAGTAGCTGTCTAAAACAATTTTAAATATTTGTGAACGAAAACTACTAATTAGTGGAGGAGTGAGGATGGAGTGGGGTGGTAGTGAACAGTTGCTTAATGTCATTCAGCTCAATGAGTTTTAGCAAGTATTGAACTACTGTACATTTTCAACTTTTTTTTTTATTGTTCTGCCTATTCTTCATTTATTTGAAGTATTTTAAAATTCATCCTGATTTCATTGTGACTGAGGAGTTACATCATGAAGTTGGACAAGTACCCAGTGAGTTTCCATTTTTAATTGGGAATGAGATGATACCACCCTTATGGCAGAAAATGAAGAGGAACTAAAAAGCCTCTTGATGAAAGTAAAAGTGGGGAGTGAAAAAGTTGGCTTTAAGCTCAATCATGGCATCTGGTCCCATCACTTCATGGCAAATAGATGGGGAAACAGTGGAAACAGTGTCAGACTTTATTTTGGGGGGCTCCAAAATCACTGCAGATGGTGACTGCAGCCATGAAATTAAAAGACGCTTACTCCTTGGAAGAAAAGTTATGACCAACCTAGACAGCATATTCAAAAGCAGAGACATTACCTTGCCAACAAAGGTCCGTCTAGTCAAGGCTATGGTTTTTCCAGTGGTCATGTATGGATGTGAGAGTTGGACTGTGAAGAAGGCTGAGTGCTGAAGAATTGATGCTTTTGAACTGTGGTGTTGGAGAAGACTCTTGAGAGTCCCTTGGGCTGCAAGGAGATCCAACCAGTCCATTCTGAAGGAGATCAGCCCTGGGATTTCTTTGGAAGGAATGATGCTAAAGTTGAAACTCCAGTACTTTGGCCACCTCATGCGAAGAGTTGACTCACTGGAAAAGACTCTGATGCTGGGAGGGATTGAGGGCAGGAGGAGAAGGGGACGACAGAGGATGAGATGGGTGCATGACATCACTGACTTGATGGACGTGAGTCTGAGTGAACTCCTGAAGTTGGTGATGGACAGGGAGGCCTGGCGTGCTGCAATTCATGGGGTCGCAAAGAGTTGGACACGACTGAGTGACTGAACTGACTGAGGGAACTGAAAAAAGAGACAATTGCAAATTCATTCGAATGTTTCACTGTGGTGTGAGAAAGTTAAGGCTTTATCAAAATCCAAGCATACATACATTCATATGTATATAAATGTGAGAACACACACACATTTTATCCAACTTCCTAGTGTCTTGCAGTTATTTCTTTGGTTCAAGGAAAGATCATCTGCTTCGACTGATTTTCTGGTTTTATGGAAGCATATTTATTCCTGTATAGTTTGAAATAAGCAGTGTGGAATTTTTCCCTTTGCAAAAAGAATTATTTTGAAAAAAAGAAAAACAATAAAAATCAAAAACAGAACATTTCACTGAACCACAGTAAAACTCTAATGTCAAAACCCATACTTATCACTGACTTCACATTTCAAGATGCAGTATCTCTGACCTTGTTAAATTTATGGGAACTGGAAAGAAAAGGGGTATTAACATAGGAGAGAGGAAGTGATAAAAGAATGACATGCCTCCAGATGATTTGCAGATTCGTTCCCGTGTACCCATGGATTGGTCTCGTTTCCTTTGGTGGCAGTCTCTCTGGGGTGTTGGAACACCTAACGTCTATTTCCTTCACTCTGAAATTCAGACCTCATGTCTCAGTGAGTCTGTATTATTCTGCGCTATGACAGGTAGGTTAGCAATAGTTTTAGCTCCCTATGGCTTTTTAGTCTTAAATCTCCTTATGTTTTTGTGAGTACTTGAATGAAAAAAAAGTGCCTTCAGTTAGTTGTAATTAGAACCTAAATGTGCCCCACCCCAAATTAATTTCAACTATCTAACTCATCTGTAATACTATGACTGAAATGAAAGAAAATGATACTATGGAGATATTAATAAATTTAAATATGTTAATATTAATAAAATTATAGTGAAGATGAAAGGAACAAGATGATTATTTCCTTCAGCTTGAGAAATTAAATTCAGTATTCATTGCTTTTATGAATATTATTATTATGAATATAAACTTTAAAGGAAATAAAACTGTATTTAAAATTATGTACATGTAGCCTGCAAACTGTGTGGTTTTGGAGAGATTGCTTAGCTTCTCTGGGCCTCCGTTTCCTCATTGATAGATGAGGAAGTGGGGGCTACTGATGCTATTTTAGAGGGTTGCTGTGTTCACTCACTGATATAAGACAATGTTAAATACATTTTACAATGTTTGATACAAAGTAAAAATGCAATAAAGTTTAGCTACTAATTTTGTTACCCATTCATATCAGTTTCTAATATTTGTTTCTCACTTATTATTCACTTAACCTTATTCTGTTAATGTTTCTCTAGTTTAATATAATCAGTATGCAATTTTTAATGATTCATTCATGCACTTGTTATGCCCTACTTATTTCCAAAATAACTTTAGCTATTTTACATTATATGATACAGATAAAATGAAGCCATAGGTTATATGAGTGAAATAAAATAACCAAATTATTTAAAAGATGAAAGAATAATTATACCAGAACCTAGATTTGGACAGCTATTATATTGGAACCCTGAATTTTGCTCTGAACTGCCCACACAAAGACAAAAAAGAAAAACTGAATTATGGAACTTTCACTGCCTTATAAAGGGTAATATGTTGGTTTTCTAAGCATAGTTATTTCTCTTGTATTTCAGTCTAAATGGAATGTATTGCATTGGCTTTTATATAAGGGATGTTGAAAAACCTAATAGGTGTCTTTGTTACCAATTTTTCTACTGAAAAAGATCATGAATAGTTTTAAAACCATGTTCTTTTGATCTTTATAAGGTGGAAATAAGGATTTTTACTTAGATATGTAGAATTTTGCTATGATATCTGAGTGATGTTTGCTTGGGAAATTTTTTACTCAAGTTGTTTCTCATGTGCTAAGCATCCATTATGCCTGCGTTTGTGAGCACATTATTTTTTCTTTAATTTGTTGATCATTTATCTGAATCCATTCTTTTACAATATAGATTATAGTTGCTAAGAATTGAGACTCGTAGGAATTCTTGTTGTGTACCATTAGATTCCTTGGTAGAGACTCTGGATTGCTTTCTCTTTTTTTTTCAAGTTTCAAACCTTTTATTTTATATTGGGATATAGCCACTTAACGATATGGTGGTAGTTCCAGGAAAACAGTGATGGGACTCAGCCAAACATATAAATGTATCTACTCTCTCCCAAACCATCCTCCCATCCAGGCAGGCACATAACATTGCATTCCATGTGCTATGAGGGGAATGAGTACAGGAGCTTCTCTTGTGGCTCAAATGATAAAGAATCTGCCTGCAATGCAGGGGAGCCCAGTTCAGTCCCTGGGTTGGGAAGATCCCCTGGAGAAGGAAATGGCAACCCACTCCAGTATTCTTGCTGGAGAATTCCATGGACAGAAGAGTCTAGCAGGCCACAATCCATATGGGGTTGCAAAGAGTTGGACACCACTAAGCAAATAACACACACACACACACCATGTGCTATACACATGGTCTTTGTTGGTTATCCACTTTGAATATAGCAGCATGTACATTTGTTCAGTCATTCAGTCCTGTTCAACATTTTATGACCCCATGGACTGCAGCACATCAGGCTTTCCTGTCCATCACCATCTCCCTGAGCTTGCTTAAACTCATGTCCATTGAGTCGGTGATGCCATCCAACCATCTCATCCTCTATCATCCCCTACTCCTCCTGCCTTCAGTTTTTCATAGCATCAGGGTCTTTTCCAGTCAGTTAGCTCTTTGCATCAGGTGGCCAAAGCTTCAGCTTCAGCATCAGTCCTTCCAGTGAATATTCAGGGTTAATCTCCTTTAGGATTGAGGGGTTTGATCTCCTTGCAATCCAAGAGACTCTCAAGATTCTTCTCAAAAGCATCAATTCTTCGGCACTCAGCCTGAAAGAAATGGTCCACCTCTCACATTCGTACATGACTCCTGGGAAAACCATAGCTTTTACTATATGCACCTTTGTCGGCAAAGTAATGTCACTGCTTTTTAATATGCTGTCTATGTTTCTCATTGCTTTTCCTCCAAGGAGCAAGTGTCTTTTAACTTTGTGGCTGCAGTGATTTTGGAGCCCAAGAAAATAAAGTTTGCCACTATTTCCATTGTTAACCCATCTATTTGCTATGAAGTGCTGGGACCAGATGCCATGATCTTAGTTTTCTGAATGTTGAGCTTTAAGTCAACTTTTTCACTCTCCTATTTCACCTTCATCAAGAGGTTCTTTAGTTTCTCCTCACTTTCTGCCACGAGGGTGGTGTCATCTGCATATCTGAGGATATTGATATTTCTCCCGGCAATCTTGATTCTAACTTACGCTTCTTTCAGCCTAGCATTTAACATTTTGTACTTTGCATATAAGTTAAATAAGCAGGGTGACAATATACAGCCTTGACATACTCCTTTCCCAGTCCATTTTGAACCAGTCCATTGTTCCATGTCCAGTTCTAACTGTTGCTTTTTGACCTGCATATAGGTTTCTTAGAAGAGAAGTCAGGTTGTCTGGTATTCTCATCTCTTTAAGAATTTTCCAGTTTGTTTTGATCCACACAGTCAAATGCGTTAGCATAATCAATGAAGAAGAATTTTTTTTTTTTCTGGAATTCTCTTGCTTTTTCTATGATCCAGCAAATGTTGACAATTTGATCTTTGGTTCCTCTGTCTTTTCTAAATCCAGCTTGCACATCTGGAAGTTCTCGGTCCACATACTGTTGAAGCCTAGCTTGGAGGATTTTGCCTAGCTAGCATGTGAAATGAGTGCAATTGTGTGGTAGTTTTAACATTCTTTAGCATTGCTCTTTTTAGGATTGAGATAAAAACTGACCTTCTCCAGTCCTGTGTACTTTGCTGAGTTTTCCTAATTTGCTGGCATATTGAGTGTAGCACTTTAACAGCATCATCTTTTAGGATTTGAAATAGCTCAGCTCGAGTTCTATCACCTCCACTAGCTTTGTTCATAGTGATGCTTCCCAGGGCCCACTTGGCTCACAATCCAGGATGTCTGTCTCTAGGTGAGTGATCACACTATCGTAGTTATCTGAGT
Source organism: Redunca redunca (assembly GCA_006410935.1). Taxonomy (NCBI): domain Eukaryota; kingdom Metazoa; phylum Chordata; class Mammalia; order Artiodactyla; family Bovidae; genus Redunca; species Redunca redunca. Next base: position 919,903 of record SJYQ01000309.1, read on the forward strand.
CAAGATCTCTTTTGTATAGTTCTTATGTGTATTCTTGCCACCTCTTCTTAACATCTGCTTCTGTTAAGTCCATACCATTTCTGTACTATTGTGTCAATTCTTTCATGAAATGTTCCTTTGGTATCTCTGATTTTCTTTTAAAAAAATTTTTTAATTAATTTATTTATTTTACTTTGCAATATTGTATTGGTTTTGTCATACACTGACTTGAATCCACCATGGGTGTACATACGTTCCCCATCCTGAACCCCCCTCCCACCTCCCTCCCCATCCCATCCCTCTGGGTCATCCCAGTACACCAGCCCCGAGCACCCTGTATCATGCATCAAACATGGACTGGCATTTTGTTTCACATATGATATGTTACATGTTTCAGTGTCATTCTCCCAAATCATCCCACCCTCTCCCTCTCCCACAGAGTCCAAAAGACTATTCAATACATCTGTGTCTCTTTTGCCATCTCGCATACAGGGTTATCATTACCTTCTTTCTAAATTCCATATATATGCGTTAGTATACCCTATTGGTGTTTTTCTTTCTGGCTTACTTCACTCTGTATAATAGGCTCCAGTTTCATCCACCTCATTAGAACTGATTCAAATGTAGTCTTTTTCATGGCTGAGTAATATTCCATTGTGCATATATACCACAGCTTTCTTATCCATTCATCTGCCGATGGACATCTAGGTTGCTTCCATGTCCTGGGTATTATAAACAGTGCTGCAATGAACATTGGGGTACACGTGTCTCTTTCAATTCTGGTTTCCTCGATGTGTATGCCCAGCAGTGGGATTGCTGGGTCGTATGGCAGTTCTATTTCCAGTTTTTTAAGGAATCTCCACATGGTTCTCCATAGTGGCTGTACTAGTTTGCATTCCCACCAACAGTGTAAGAGGGTTCCCTTTTCTCCACACCCTCTCCAGCATTTATTGGTTGTAGACTTTTGGATCACAGCCATTCTGACTGGCATGAAATGGCACCTCACTGTGATTTTGATTTGCATTTCTCCAGTACTTTGGCCACCTCATGCGAAGAGTTGACTCATTGGAAAAGACTCTGATGCTGGGAGGGATTGGGGGCAGGAGGAGAAGGGGACGACAGAGGATGAGATGGCTGGATGGCATTACTGACTCGATGGACGTGAGTCTGAGTGACCTCCGGGAGTTGATGATGGACAGGGAGGCCTGGTGTGCTGCGATTCATGGGGTTGCAAAGAGTTGGACACAACTGAGTGACTGAACTGAACTGAACTGATAATGAGTGATGTTGAGCATCTTTTCATGTGTTTGTTAGCCATCTGTATGTCTTCTTTGGAGAAATGTCTGTTTAGTTCTTTGGCCCAATTTTTGATTGGGTCATTTATTTTTCTGGAATTGAGCTGCAGGAGTTGCTTGTATATTTTTGAGATTAATTTTTGTCCGTTGCCTCATTTGTTATTATTTTCTCCCATTCTGAAGGCTGTCTTTTCACCTTGCTTATAGTTTCCTTTGTTGTGCAGAAGCTTTTAATTTTAATTAGGTCCCATTTCTATATTTTTGCTTTTATTTCCAATATTCTGGGAGGTGGATCATAGAGGATCCTGCTGTGATTTATGTTGGAGAGTGTTTTGCCTATGTTTTCCTCTAGGAGTTTAATAGTTTCTGGTCTTACGTTTAGATCTTTAATCCATTTTGAGTTTATTTTTGTGTTTGGTATTAGAAACTGTTCTAGTTTCATTCTTTTACAAGTGGTTGACCAGTTTCCCTGGCACCACTTGTTAAAGAGATTGTCTTTTCTCCATTGTATATTCTTGCCTCCTTTGTCAAAGATGTCTTTCCCTGTCTGTTGTTTTCTTCTATTTCTTTGCATTTTTTACCTCGGTAGGCTGACTTTTCTAAGTTCCCTGACTATTCCCCTATTCCTCTCACGACCATAAGTTCTAAATTGGTTCATTTTTATGTCTAATTTTCCTTTCCCTTCTAAAAAAAAGTTGTTTTTCATTTTCTTGATGGAACTCATCACTAGTATAGTTCAGATATTTATCAGCAAGTTTACTATTATTTTTTACTCATATCTGTTTCTGGGAGGAATAGAGATAGAAAATACATTTTCTTGAATTAACTTCAAAACAGAAGGTATATTTGGAACTGTGAGTACTTGAACATTTTTAAGTCATTGGTTTAGGTGCTGGTGATGAAATAAAGTTAACTAAAATAAGAATTTTTAAAAAACTCTTTAAAAAATCTGGAGGAAAGGAAGGTAACCAAATATTATAGGAGGCAGTAAAGAGAAAGCAAAAATGAGTTGTATTCAATATTTTATTTTTCTCATGTAAAAAAATATTGTTTAATTTAGAATGAACTTGTGAGCTGGGGGGGTGTGGTCACAATCTCCACAAGGTAAAGGAAAAGTGTTTTCAGCAAAGGTATTGAATTGGGTGGCTCCCTTTCATGATCACTTTCCAGGTGATGATAGTGGTAGAGAATCTGCCTGCCGGTGCAGAAGATGCAGGAGTCATGGGTTCAATCCCTGGGTTGAAAAGATCCCCTAGAGTAGGAAATGGCAACCCATTCCAGTATTCTTGCCTGGGAAATTCCATGGACAGAGGAGCCTGGTGGGCTATAAGTCCATGGAGCCACAGAGGATCGGACACCCTGAGCACAGCACACAGTACACTTTCATGATCACAGGGAGTGGTTTTGAACAAAATGGGCTTCTCAGGGGCTGAGGTCCTATTGGAGAAATAAGGACAGAATGATGCTGTGTGAGCAGAAGGCTGAGTAGGTCTGGCAGGTTCCCTTTGCATGTTTGGGACCCTAACTAAGTACAGAGCAATACAAATTATAGCCAAGAAATCCACTTGCATGTGTAAAGTTAATTAATTTTAACTTCTTAAGAACCTCCCTCAATCCTTTTATTTCAGTTTTGCGTGTAAGATAAAAGAAAAAAGAAGGTTGGATAGATGCTAAGTTATTGAGAAACAGATAAAGAGCCCTGAAGGTAGCAGGAGAAGCCGGCTTCCGGAGTGTTCACTGTCATATCCCCCACCCTCTGCATTGTAACGCAGGGTGCTCATGCGTACATACACGATTGTGTGTCTGTGTGTGTGTACAATGTGATGTGGCAGGGGATTTGTTAGCTGAGTAGAGCCATGTACTGTCACCTACAAGGAATCTGTGTATGAGGACAAGTGCTAAATTAAGACCATTGTATCTGTCAGAAACAGTCTTTGACCCTCATGATAATCAAATCCAATGCACTTTGGCATTCTGATGTACTTGGTAATTGAATTTTATTTCATTTGATAGACTGTCTACTGCTGGGTCCATGAGTAGATTATGAGGTTTTTTAATCTACTGTTTTTTGACATCCCCAAAACATGATGTAACGTAGGATTTCTTCTGTCTGGGCTCGTGGAGCATAAGCAGGCTTGATGGCAGGAGGATGGGCCAGATGGACTTCTGAGATCCCTTTCATTTTACAGAATTCATTATTGTCTCATCTCCTATTGCTCCAAAGATCCTTTCATAATAAAGCTCATAGGCAAAGCTCTAAACAGGCCCATCCTTTATACAGCATCCCCTGAATTCTTTACAACAGCAGGACTGCAGATCCTTGAATCTGACATCCACAGCATTTCTGCAATGTTTTCTTTCGTTGTCAGTTAACCTCGCATGAAATCCAGGCTTCTGGTTTTACTGGGATTTTGAGCATCTCTTCTGTCATCTGAGCAGTTCCCAGGCAGCAGAGAGCCTTTGTCCCCACCAGAGATAATATGCCTTTAAACAGTGTGAAACATCACTAAGTAATTGCTTTTGTTTTAAGGTCCTTATCTTGGCATAGAAAACATTGAAAAATAAGATTGTGTGGGAAACTATAGCCACTTCATGTCACAATTTCAGCGAAACTGGACTGTTTGCATTTGTCACTTTTGCTGAAAGAGTGTCTTTATAATGTGTGCGTGGGATTTGCTTTCGCCCTCATGGTAGGAGCCAGCTCTATGGAGTGAAGCCCCTTGTTCTGAGCTTATTGGCTGGCCTTCCTGTAACCCTAGGCTCCAATGAGAAAACAACAAAGACAGGTTTTATGTTCTGTGTTAGAGATGATTTAGATTATGAGAAGGAATTTTCATACAGACACTAGTCATAGGAAACATATTCAGATCAATGAAAACATAATGGCTTATGGGTTTCCTGTCACAAGATGCATTACAGGGAAGAGTTTCAGTTTATGGAAAAAAAAAAAAGGCAAAAAAAACGGCACTACTATTAGCAATGTGCTTTTATAGTCAGTCATTTCCCTAGTTTTCTCTGAAAGGTTGAAAAATGTATATCAGATTCAGATTTTCAGTGCTTTCAGTTGTACCACTTGAAAATAAAATCTTAAACAGTTGGAACCATAAGCCATGATTCTGTTAACTGATACTTTAATGGTATTTAATAGTTGCAACATTTGTGATTGCTAACCCTTATTTTCTAGTTCCCACGTGCCAGACACAGTTCTACATATACTGATTCATCACTCTGTGTGTCAGTAGAATTGTCACTTCCATTTTTAACCCATAAGGATCCTGAAGCTTGGAGATGGTGAGCAGCTTACTTATTAGACCAAACAGATGAGCAAGAGGGCTGGGATTCAAGCTCAGACATTCTGAGTGGGGAGTCTCTGCTTCCTGAGACAGTACAGCATACAGCCTGGAGCACTTTCTGAATCACCAAAGAAAGTTAGAGTTAATGTAATTTTATTGTTTATAATTGTTTATAATTTCTATAGTTCTTGAATGACAGTTTTTGCTGACTATGTAATAAAAAGCCTCTGTTAGCTAGAATATTAATTAGTCAGAAATACCTGTTTATCTGTCATGCTGGGTAAAAGTTGACTTTAGGTGTGTCAAATATCTTTGAAATAGGGCTGATGGATATATTTCTTTTATAGGAAGGCTGTGAGTCCTGTTCTATAATAGCTGTGTTATGAGTCTGTGTTCTCTTTCTTTTATCAATAACAACAGAAATGTTCTGCAGATCAATGAGTTTTTTTTCATTGAAAGTGCTGTACAATGAATGTCTGTGCCCACTCCCACCCCTCCCAGAGCTGTATGCTGAAAGCTAACCCCCAAGGTGATGGTATCTTCAGGTGAGGCTTTGGGGGAGGTGATGAGGTCATGAGAGTAGATCCCTCATGGACAGAGTTAACTGCCTTATGAAAGAGGCTCCAGAGAGCTCCTTGCTCCTCTGATCGTGTCCAGAAGACAGCTCACTAGAGCTAGGAAGCGTACAGAAGAATAAGTACTAATATATTGATTCCACTATGCTTCTATTTCCATGTATCATTTAAGAATGTAATTTTCAAGTGAACTGACTATAGCATTTGGAATCTCTAGGTTGAAAACAAGTCTTGTCTAAACTTTAATATTTTTCCTATGATCGCCCTTTGTTAAATGGTGGAATCTTTGAGTGAAATAAGGTAGTGAAGCTCAGTTCTATTGGACGTTGTGAGACACTGGAATTGGAGAGGGAAGCAAGAAGAGAGGGAGGGAAAGAGTAAGAGACGCGGCCACAGATAATGTGTAGAAACTCTATACCTGACTCTAGTTTAACATGAGAAAGAATTAACCTTGTTCAGGTTAAGGGGTTGAATGCACTTGGGTCCTTGGAGGAGGTACAAATTGGGAAAGGTGAGCCTGTGATTTGGGGCTGTGACTCCCAAGAGGCAGAGACTGATAATGTTTTATTGGACAGACCTTTATCCCAGTTGATTCCTTTTTCTAACAGACTTGTTTATGCGGTTGTGTTTTAGTGTGTATAAAAAGAATACATTTACTAGCTTTATAATAATCACTGGAAATTGATATTTGTATTCAAGATACTCATTTTATGAGCAAATTTTTTTTTTCCCTGGGGGAATTGTCTGTTCCATAACGTGATTATGCCCCGGTTACTTGAGAATAAACAATGCTGATTGTATCCTTTTCTTGTCTTTTGAGCTCTGATGGCGTGTTTTTCACTTCTCTGTGTGACCCAGTCACATTCTTTGAAGTTTAATGAAGACATTTAGAATACAGAGAGGTCAGTGATCAAGCTGAGAATTCAGGATGGGGTGGGGGGAGGTTGTATGCTAGAGCTGATATGGGAAGTTTCTGGGCATATGATGGCAAGAAAACCACCAGGGCATGGTAAAAGAGGGATGGACAAAAAGACATACAGAAAATAATAATAAACTCAACTAAAATGTTTCATTGTGAGCATATCAGTTAACTGTGGCCTTAGTGACGTAAGCCTCCTCTGTATGACTGGGCTGTGGATATTCACTGGAAAACTATAGTAAGATCAGAGATAGAACCCCAGCTTTTTCTCTCTGCCCTGAAAGAAGTTTGGACAAACAAAGAGTAAATTTCATCATTGCATCAGCCAATTGAATCAACTCATTTTCCTTATTTCTTGCCCTCTTGCCCTTTGCCACTAATAAATGTGTTGAATGAAAAAGAAAACACTATTCTGCTTCCTATAAATCTTTGAATGAGCTACAAATGGGTCTGTGTTGATGACATGAGAGATGGTTTTTTCCTGTACTCATCAGCCATCTCATTTTGCAACTACAGTTTCTATGCCACCAGAATGCATAGTGCATTGTTCTATTTCCCAATAATTGGCAGAGAACAATTGAAACTCAAAAAAAAAGATCAGTGGCTGTGGAAGACATTATGTCTGTGTCTCCCTGACTGATGGCCCATAGCTCTCCCATCCTGCCCTGCACAGTGGGGCAGTGGCCATGTTCCCTGCTTCCCCCATGCAGAAAGAGAGTGAGCAGAGGGTGGTAAGTAACTTGTTCTTCTAGGACATGGGGGCGGTTTGTCATCTCAAGTCCTGGCCCATTGCTCAGGTCACTGAACCATACAAATACATCTCTTCATCGAGGCTTTTCACAAGCTCCTTTCCTCTTCCTAAGCACATTTTTATATAATGGTTGATGGGATGTGTGTTGTGATTAAAGCCCCCCAGACGGGTGTACTCTGTACCAGACAATGCATACAAGGAGCTAGTTCCACAACTTCTCACATTACTTTCTGCCAAATGTCATAAAGAAACTGCTGGTTTCTGAAATTAAATAGCTTTGTTTCCCCATGCTTGGAGCCTAGAATGTCCAAGGGGGTGTGTAAAGAAGGGTAATCTCTCAAAGTAATCCCTCACGGGTGACTTTAGCCTTCAGGAAGGAGAAGGTAGTTACCAACTGGCTCCAATAGCAACGTCTTTAAGTGGATATTTCTCCTCGTTTCTGCCCTGATACAGCTCACACTGAAGCAACCTGTGTTCCGTGGCCATATCCTGATAATCTAAATGATTGCTGAAGAAACCACGAGACAGCTCTAGGTGTTAGTTAGAAATGTCTGGCTGTATTATTTTTCCTGTCTCCCATCACCCTGATGGGTTGCCCTCCCCTTTGAATAAAACTGCCATTGTGGCTGTCTGGTAGGAACTTAGTATACTACTGGCCCAGTGCCGTCACCAGGCTGGGTCCTGCAGAGTGCTCTTAACAGCGCTGTTATGCTCAGAGGAATAGTCCCTGCCCCTGGTGAAATGTAAAAATCTAAGATGAACTCTGTGCACTAGAAACTAGTGCAACATTGTAAATTAGCTATACTTCAATAATGATTAAAAAAAAAACACAGGAATGTGTAAGCTGACAAAGACAAAAAGTGTACGATGAATATTGCTTCGAACAAGGGTTTTCCTTTTAAGTATATTGCTTGCAAGTTATAAAAATGTACCAGTCTAAATCATCTTTGCAAGTAACACACAAAATATTTGGGTAAATATGAAGCACTCTTCATCTCTTTTTCTGTTACTTTTTTTTTTTCTTTTGAACTTTTTATTTTGTATCAGGATATAGCCGAATAACAACATTGTGATAGTTTCAGGTGACCAGCTAAAGGACTCAGCCATACATATACATGTATTCATCCTCCCCCAAACCCACTCCTCTCTGGGCTGCCACACAACCTGGAGCAGAGTTCCCTGTGCTATACAGTAGGTCCCTGTTGGTGTCCCATTTTAAATACAGCAGTGTGTACATGTCTGTCCCCAGCTCCCTAATTATCCCTTCCTCCTAGCAACTGTAGGTACATTTTCTAAGTCTGTGAGTCTCTTTCTGTTTTGTAAGTTCATTTGTATCATTTCCTTTTACATTTCACATATAAGAGATGCCATACAATATTTCTTCTCTGACTTACTTTACTCATATGACACTTTCTGAGTCCATCTATGTTGATGGAAATGGCATTATTTCATTCTTTTTAATAGCTGAGTAATATTCCATTGTATATACGTATCACATCTTGATCCATTCCTCTGCTGATGGACGTTTAGGTTGTGAAGCGATCTTCTTTATTAAACCTGCCTGTAGAAATTGAACTCAGCACCTCTTCTCTGTGTCATTGTCTTTCCTTTGTACCAGATCTCTGCTTCTCTTCTGCTCTCTGGCTTGATATGAAAGGAGACTTGTGCTAGACTGTTGTTACAACACAGAAAGTAACAGGGATGAAAGACTGGGCAGCAAAATAAACCAGAGGAGAACAGGAAAATGGTACTGTTTGTTCTTCACGGTTTTGTTAAGGCATCTTCTCTCCCCCTGAAGTCTTTTCCAGTTCCTTGATTCAAAATCAGTCCCCTTCCACTTCTGTGCTCTTCCGTTCAGTTCAGTCCAGTCACTCAGTCGTGTCTGACTCTTTGCGACCCCATGAATCGCAGCACGCCAGGCCTCCCTGTCCATCACCAACTCCCGGAGTTCACTCAGACTCGCGTCCATCGAGTCCGTGATGCCATCCAGACATCTCATCCTCCGTCGTCCCCTTCTCCTCCTGCCCCCAACCCCTCCCAGCATCAGAGTCTTTTCCAATGAGTCAACTCTTTGCATGAGGTCACCAAAGTACTGGAGCTCCAGCTTTAGCATCATTCCTACCAAAGAAATCCCAGGGCTGATCTCCTTCAGAATGGACTGGGTGGATCTCCTTGCAGTCCAAGGGACTCTCAAGAGTCTTCTCTAACACCACAGTTCAAAAGCATCAATTCTTCGGCACTCAGCTTTCTTCACAGTCCAACTCTCACATCCATACATGACCAACGGAAGAAACATAGCCTTGACTAGACCTGTGTTGGTAAAGTAATGTCTCTGCTTTTGAATATGCTGTCTAGGTTGGTCAGAACTTTTCTTCCAAGGAGTAAGCGTCTTTTAATTTCATGGCTGCAGTCACCATCTGCAGTGATTTTGGAGCCCCCAAAAATAAAGTCTGACACTGTTTCCCCATCTATTTGCCATGAAGTGATGGGACCGGATGCCATGATCTTCGTTTTCTGAATGTTGAGCTTTAAGCCAACTTTTTAATTCTCCACTTTCACTTTCATCAAGAGGCTCTTACCGGATTTTATTTCAGGTCCCCCATGGTCGTCGCTGCGTCTGCCATTTGTTAGATCTGAAGTATCTGTGATTATGTCTGATCTCTGACTCAAGCAGACTGTAGAGAGTCCTAATAAGAATAACTAACACTTAATGGATGTGAGAGTTGGACTGTGAAGAAGGCTGAGCGCTGAAGAATTGATGCTTTTGAACTGTGGTGTTGGAGAAGACTCGTGAGAGTCCCTTGGACTGCAAGGAGATCCAACCAGTCCATTCTGAAGGAGATCAGCCCTGAGATTTCTTTGGAAGGAATAATGCTAAAGCTGAAGCCCCAGTACTTTGGCCACCTCATGCAAAGAGTTGACTCATTGGAAAAGACTTTGATGCTGGGAGGGATTGGGGGCAGGAGGAGAAGGGGACAACAGAGGATGAGATGGCTGGATGG
>SJYQ01000309.1:929730-946017 GCA_006410935.1 Redunca redunca
GGGAGTTGGTGATGGACAGGGAGGCCTGGTGTGCTGCGATTCATGGGGTCGCAGAGTCGGACACGACTGAGCGACTGAACTGAACTGAACACTTAATAGGTATGTCTTAGTGACAGGGGCTCAAGAAATGTGATCTCAATGAATCTATACCTAGTATGCCTTAGGAGCAGAGTCCACTATTCATTATATTCTACAGATAAAACAAAGAGATGCTAAATGATTTGCTCAAGTCGGAGAGGAAATTAGTGTCAAGACTGAGGTTGACAGCCCAGAACTCACTGTGGTCTGTGCACAGCTGCTGCCCTGTGGTCTCTGCTTGGCTATCAATTAATGAATATCCAAGGGAGCAGAGTGCCCAGCACTTAGCCTGGCCATTTCACTCCCTGCCCCGGGCTGTTGTGTTAGCCTTTCAGCAAGGGTCTAAATGTGACATTCCCCTGGATACCTGTGACTCCCAGTTAAAATCTCCCCTTTTTGTGCTCAGTCCCTGCCAAACTTTCCTTCTTTCTGTCATTGAACGTGTGCTGATCTCTGTGGGCACTCCTGCCTTCTTTACCTGGTTCATTCTTCTCTGCCTCCTGATCTCAACTGAAAGTTCCTTATGTAATTTGCCAACAAAAGCACCCAATTGCATGTTCTCACAGAACCTTTCTTTTACTAAAGTTGTTACAGTTAGAAGTCTTTGTTGTCTCAGGGCCCATGGCTGGTTTCATTCATCACTGGGTCCCCACAACTTATCACAGTGAAAATATCGAAGCTAAAAATATTCAGAAAACTAAGATCATGGCATCCAGTCCCATCACTTCACTGCAAATAGATGGGGAAAGAGTGTCAGACTTTATTTTTTGGGCTCCAAAATCACTGCAGATAGTGACTGCAGCCATGAAATTAAAAGACGTTTACTCCTTGAAAGAAAAGTTATGAGCAACCTAGACAGCATATTCAAAAGCAGAGACATTACTTTGCCAACAAAGGTCCATCTAATCAAGGCTATGGTTTTTCCAGTGGTCATGTGTGGATGTGAGATTTGGACTGTGAAGAAAGCTGAGCGCCGAAGAATTGATGCTTTTGAACTGTGGTGTTGGAGAAGATTCTTGAGAGTCCTTTGGACTGCAAGGAGATCCAACCAGTCTATTCTAAAGGAGATCAGTCCTGGGTGTTCTTTGGAAGGACTGATGCTAAAGCTGAAACTCTAATACTTTGGCCACCTGATGCAAAGAGCTGACTCATTAGAAAAGACCCTGATGCTGGGAGGGATTGTGGGCAGGAGGAGAAGGGGATGACAGAGGATGAGATGGTTGGATGGCATCACCGACTCAAAGGACATGAGTCTGAGTGAACTCTGGGAGTTGGTGATGGACAGGGAGGCCTGGTGTGCTGCAGCCTTTGGGGTCGCAAAGAGTCTGAACTAGCGACTGAACTGAACTGGAGACTCTGTTACCTTTCCACTTGTGTCTTACCTGTTGGGAAGGTTTCTACTTCCTGTTTCTCCTTTTTTGCACTACAACCCTTATCTTTGTCTAGCCAATTATTGTGGAGGCTTTTCAAAATACACATCACCCAAATCAGAGGTCTTCAACACTTAATGACTACAAAGTCACATAGAGATCTCTTAAAAATGTTACAGCTGCACCCACTCCTGTTCAGTTACATTGGAAACTGTTTGGACTGCATCCCTGGTACAGGCATTTTTTATTCCCTTAGAGGATTCTTAAGTGAGAACTGCTAATTTGAATAGTAATTGCACACAATAGGGGCTCTGTAAAGACATGCTCTTTGCTGCCCAGGTATGTGGATCTCCTAAATACAGACAAGTGAAGTTCAGCAGGACATGAACTTGTATGATTGAAGGGACTCTTGCAAACTTCTCAGAGTGATGGGGAGAAACCAACATTTTATGGGACACAAGGGTTTCTGCTTGCTTGTGTTTTTAATGAAACCTCTTTGACTTCTGAACCATTTGATTTGCCTGTTCTTTTGCCCTAGGCAGATTTTTGCAAGCATTTTCAGTAAACTCAGCATGAGGACTTTTGTATAGCTGTCTCTCCCTCTCTCTCTCTCTCTCTCTCTATATATATATATATATTTATATATATGTTTCAAATGCTCTATTTAGCTCTTCAAAGTTGCAAACTAACCTTCCTTTCCAATTGGAGTTGACTTTTTCAATTGACTGTGTTTTTCTGATTCAAAAAAAAAAGTACACAAATGATAAAGAATAAATATTCATATTTGGTATACTGTGAAGTTCATATTTGACTAGCTACTTAACCTTGGCCTGTCTGATTTCATTTACCAACAGCAAAATGTGACCTGTATTTTATTCTTATTAATTTTTTTAGCAATAGACTTTAAATACTTCAAGTGATATTTTAAAATGTCTTCTAAAAGCTGTTCTTATTTCAGCATAATAAATCATAGATATATAAACCCTGAAAGTATGCATTTTAAAACTTAAGTGGGGGCGGGGTACACATTGGAGAGACTAATGCATCAGGACTCATAGAAATCACAATTAAAGATTTTAAATAGAATTTGGCTTGAGACAGGGTTTCATAAGCATTTGAGGGAATGATTGAGTGGTTTTTAAGTGAGGGGAAAGCAATGGGTTTTTTCTGTAGGCTTTTAATTTACACATAGAAAATGTATTCCCAAGTGAGATATGTTGTTACCTCATGATTTTGCCACACCTGAAAAGTAGTTGATTCCTGTCTTGTGCTGATTAGGTCCTTAAAGTAATAATAAGCCACAGGGCTTCCAGTAAAAATGCAGAGAGAGGAGGGAGGAGAGTTCCTTTTTCGGTTATGAGTTTCTAGAGTTCAATGGGGCGGGGGAGTATTTTCTGCAACTATTGATCTCAAGTCTTTTCCTATCAGTAATATTCTAAAAGGACCCATTCTGCTCAGATGTAATCCACAAAATTTGATGAAAAAAGTTCCCATTGTTGGATAGAAGTTGCCAAGTAGCCAAAAAAAGAAAAGAATTCATAGGGGACAAGTGAAAAGAAGACATATTCATGGGAAACTAGGGAACAGATTTGGGATTTCTGTAATATTGTTGTTCTGAAGAGTGCTTCTGTGGCTTTGGAGACTGGAATTCAATTTATGTCTTTCCATCAGCTTTTAAGGATGTGTTTTATATATATATACACACATATTATTTATGGACTTCCCAGGTGGCACAGTGGTAAAGATTCCCCTGCCAGTGCGGCAGATGCAGAAGATATGGATTCAATCCCTGGGTTGGGAAGATGCTCTGGAGAAGGAAATGGCAATCCGCTCCAGGATTCTTGCCTGGAAAATCAGGCACAACTTAGCAACTAAGCATTAACAATAATGTGTATGTGGTGGGGGGGGCAGTGTGTGTGGGTGTGTGGGTGTGTGTGGGTGTATGTGTATTCATTTATACCTGCCATGTACTTGGTGCCTGGTAAATATTACAAGAATCTGAAGGTACAAAAATCTACGACAACCATCCTGGCTTGCCTTGAATGGCTTTTAGTTTATATCTGTTATTGTGGGGTATTATTTACAGTGCCCATCTCAAAAACATCCTAGTAAATTGATAATATATATGGTCACTTCCCTTAGAAGCAATATGTCCAACCTCTTGGGCTTGATTCCCTAAGGTGCAATTGATTAGGCAGATCTTGAAATTTGAAAATGATCTTTGATTTGGGCTGAAACATCATCCTCATGTCTGAAGTTGTGCCTAGATTCCCAGCACTGAGAAATGATAAATGAGTCTCTGTGTAACCAGCAGGCATCCTTAGAGGCGGGTGAGGACCCGAGATATTTAACAGCTCCACTAATGACCTGGAAGAGCTTGATAAGCAGCTTGCTAATGAAACCTGCAGATGACACTTAATTGTGTAGGTGTTGGAAGTGACAATTGAAGCATGAATAAAAAAAAGGCTCCAAGCCCAGTCAGGAGCTGGAACACAAAAGTCCACTTAGGCTAACTTTGTGAAGCAGTTCTGCATCTCTGAGACTGTCAGTTCCTATGTAAACATTACATTAGTGATGCATCTGAAAATGCTTGGCATGAATGTGCAACTCAGTATGAATTAGTTAATTCAGATCTTAAGAGCAGCATCATAACACCCAAAATCATTCTTTCTTCCACTATTTCAAGAGTCCCTCAGTCTACAATAAATATACTGCTGGGCATCAAGGGATCCATGACCCTCTTGAGATAGTTTACCTGGTATCTGGTGCATGCCTGTGAGCTCTGTGAGTGCATAGCTGGGTGTTTTTCTGGGGAGAGTGTCTGTAGCTCTCATCCATGCATTCAATGGTGTTGTCAATGAAAAACACATCAAGAATCTCTATACTGGTCTGATGTGAATTGACGACTCATTGGAAAAGACCCTGATGCTGGGAAAGATTGAGAGCAGGAGAAGGGGATGACACAGGGTGAGATGGTTGGATGGCATCACCAACTCAATGGTCGTGAGTCTGAGCAAACTCCAGGAAGTAGTGAAGGACAGGCCGGGTGTGTTGCAGAGTCAGACAGACCACAGCAACGACTGGTCTGCGAGCTTCTTGTAAGTTGTTCTTGTTGCTGTTGTTTTCCACTGCTCTGCCCACACACTGAACTTTCTGTACCTTCAACATGCCAGAATGGCTCTGAGCTCAGGGCCTGGGCAATTGCTGTTACTGTGCCGTTCCCCGATATTAATATTTTCTTGACTGGTAAAAACTCAGCTGTTTGGAAAGGTCTAAAGTGTTAACCCATCTTCAGGCACTTGCTATCACTATGCCTTCCTTTGTTTTCCTCACAAGGCAAGAGTAGCTAATATGGCATTTTCTTTATTTTTTCTGTTTCCTTGTGTGCTGCCATCCAGTAAACCACCAGTTCCTTGAGAACAGTGTCCTTGACTTTCTTGCTCATGGATCTATGATAGATCCTCAGTGGTTACTTGTGCCAGGGAAGGAGGAAGGAAAGAAGGAAATTATTGTATATTACATAGTATCTGTTACATAGTATATACCATTTATATATAAATGGTTTAATGACTAAAGAACTGACAGGATATATGAATAATAAGCAAGACTCACTGAAAGTGAAAGTTGCTCAGTCGTGTCTGACTCTTCACCCCCCTGGACTATGCAGTCCATGGAATTCTCCAGGCCAGAATACTGGAGTGGGTAGCCTTTCCTTTCTCCAGGGAAATCTTCCCAACCCAGGGATTGAACCCAGTTCTCCCACATTGCAGGTGGATTTTTTTTACCAGCTGAGCCACAAGGGAAGCCCAAGACTCACTGAGATTGTTTTAAAGATGTGACAGGAAGGGTGAGACCTGAGTAGTGGA
The DNA here is from genome assembly GCA_006410935.1 of Redunca redunca. Taxonomy (NCBI): domain Eukaryota; kingdom Metazoa; phylum Chordata; class Mammalia; order Artiodactyla; family Bovidae; genus Redunca; species Redunca redunca. Next base: position 935,045 of record SJYQ01000309.1, read on the forward strand.
AAAATTCACCCTATTTTTCTTTGACACAATAGGGATTTTTACTCTCCAGCCTACAACACCTTTTACATTATCCAGTTCATAGATAGTTCTAGGTGGTGCCTTTGGTTCTAAAAAGAAACTATCCAGTCACACTTTCTCTGTGTTGTAAGGATGGACTGATCCATTTCTTGGATACACACAGGTGCTTTGGTTCAACAACTGGCAAGATGAACTCCTGGCATATCGAATTCTATCCAGAATTTAGTTTTGAGGAGAGATACACTAAAAGCATGGTGTGTCTGCTTTCATTTAACAGGACTAGCATTTTCCAGGAATGCAGCCTAAATGGAGCGGCATTTTTATCATGGGGTTTCTGTTCTACAATCAAAATATACTCTTCAAATCAGAAAGCAGTGTCCTAAATTCTCCTCCTCACAGGAGTCGTTCTCTTCTGATTGTGGAAAATGAATTTTTCCTTTTTGGCTGAAGCCTTTACTCCTATTCTTATTTGATGGATTCATATCTCACATCTGATTTACCCTGTCAAGTGTTTAAAAGTGACCATTTTCTCTGAAAGCCTGAGAGCCCTGGATACTACATTGCAGAATAAAAGAAAATATCTGACCCTTATATGTAAGTGTCAGTTATTGAGCCAAATCTAGCAGTATCTAAGATTTGGAAAGATTAACAAGTGTATTGATATTTTTTTAGCTAAATCTCTCCCTTAGGCTAGTTTTTAAGAGTTCAGTCTTTTGGTCGGTGAGACCTCTTCCCATAGGAACCTGTGCTTGTGGGCCCAGTTCTTTGAAACTCTTGGGATAAAAATATGTACTTGTGGAACAACAAATCCAATTTTATGTACTAATACTCTTTATTAAATGGGCTTGAAGTCAGAATTTGAAACTGAGGCATATAGCATTCATTTACTGATTATTCTCTCTTTATACAAGCCATTAGCTAGAGCTGGCATTTTAGTGGCATCGTGTATATGCCAAAAATACTGGAAAAAAGATTTCCCCTAAAAATCCAGACTCATTTCTAGACTCTCGTAATTTTTACTGCATAATTAACAATAGTGTTTGACACTGTCATCCTCTTGACAGACTCTAGCTTGGAACATCTGGTGTTATTTAGCCAAGAGCCTGGTTCTATTCTCCCAGTACAAAAGGGTTCTGATTAATTAATCATTGCCCAACCTGAATAATACATTAAAGATAAACTTCAATGCTTAGGAAAAAAACAAAGGGGAAAGTTTTCTTATGTTACAGACATCTTCTGTAACATAAGAATTTCCTATGAATAGAAATATTAAAATGGGTAAGTTTGAGCACTTACCCCAGGTCCTCAGCCGGAAGTGAAAGAGACAGAGTGTCTTCTTAGATAGCTATGGTTTGGGGTTCAACCAACAGAGCTTACCACCTGCCCCAAGGTGTTTATATCTCCTGTCTTGGCACCCCTTCTTGACTTCAGTGCTTTTGTCTCACACCAAATGCATTATGTGCCAAGAAGGACTCAAGGAGAGGGGAGTTCAGTGAGAGTCTAGGTGGTGAATTCTGTATGAACTTTATCTGTTTCATTCCCTAATGTGTACCCAGTGCCCACTGAAATCCCTAATCCCAGCAGGTGCTCAGTAGGTTGTTTGTTCAATTTACAAATGGAGATCCTTTTGCTGTGCCAACCAGGTTCCCAAGCTATCATTACCCTCTTATCAAAGGCTAGAAGTTGGTGCAATTTCTGTTTTTCTCTGTATGAATGTTGCCTTGTGACTCACAGAGACTATATTCAGAATCTTATAAAATGCCTAAAGTGTATGATCTTCATTGGGTTAAATAATAACCTGTGTATGATTTGTGTTGCTTTTTCTCTCTTTTTAAGAGCCCTTTACATGGGTTTTTCAAACATAGAGTCTCTGTTACTGGCATTAAATGTGGCCCTCTTGGGTGGCTTTGTCAAAATACACCCCCTTCATAATCACCTAATCCCTAGTTTTGTCCCTTTTGTGACCTTTCATTTAGGCCTAATACAGATTGCTTTTGTATTCCATCCCAAAAGTTATCTCACCTGCAGTCTGAATGGGTATGAAAAGTTGCACGTAACTAACATGTTTAGCTGTGAGACATCCCACAAACAGAGGAGCCTGGTGGTCTACAGTCTATGGGGTCACAAAGAGTTGGACGTGATTTAGCGACTAAACAACAGCAACAGCTGTATTCTTACAATTCAGTACAACTCCTGTATTCTTACCTGGAAAACCCCTTGGAGAGAGGAGCCCAGTGGGCCTCGAACCATGGGTTCGCAAAAGAGTCAGATGCAACTTAGAGACTAAACATCGGGTTGTCAGTTATTTATCCACTCAAACATATTTACTTTGCAAATATTAACCCAAAGCAAGGTCCTCATCACTGGAGATACAGCAGTGAATAAAAGAGAAGGTTCCTGCTTTCATGGATCTTACATTCCTAATTGGAAGAAAAATTAACAAATTAATGTAGGCTATGCTATTTCAAGTGGTGGTAAGGGCTATCGAGAAAAGTAAGGCAGAGTAACTAGAAAGACAGTGAGATGCTGTTCTCAGGTTATTTGTGTTTTTTTGAAGGAACTTACTGGGCATTATTTCTCTGGTAGCTCAGTTGGTAAAGAATCTGCCTGCAGTGCAGGAGATCCCAGTTCGATTCCTGGTTCAGGAAGATCCCCTGGAGAAGGGAAAGGCTACCCACTCCAGTATTCTGGCCTGGAGAATTTCATGGGCTATATAGTCCATGGGGTCGCAAAGAGTCGGACACGACTGAATGAGTTTCACTTTCACTTCTCTGACTATGCTGTATAATGTAATAGGCCCCATCCTCATTCTCCATCCTCCTCTCTCTGTTTCCTTTACTTTCATAGTATTTACTGTCACCTGAAAAATTATTTATATATGTATTTATGGGCTTCCTGGATAGCTCAGATGGTAAAGAATCTGCCTGCATTGCAGGAGGCCTGGATTCGATCCCTGAGCCAGGAAGATCCCCTGGTGAAAGGAGTGGCAACCCACTCCAGTATTCTTGCCTGGAGAATTCCATGGACAGACCATGAGTTTGCAAAGAGTTGGACAAGACTGAGCGACTAATGCTTAAATCTCATACTTTGTACTTAACTTTCAGTCTAATGATAGAGATAGAAAATACATAAAAATAGCTAAAACATAATATGGAAAATAAGCAAGCCAATAAGAGAGGTACAGAACAGTGTCAAGGGGCGTTGAAAAAGTGAAAGGGCCCACCTGAGTAGCAGTAAAGGCTTCTCAGAAAAGGGGTGTCAGTGTGGGCCCAGGTGAGGATGGGACTCTATTCACAGGAACAACTTGATCAAGGACATGGCATTGGAAAAATTCTGGCGATGCACCGAAGTAACACATGGTCCACTTTGGCTTGAGTGCAGGGAGAGAGCCGGATACTCCTGAGAGAACAGCATAAAGTTCCCTTGGTGCCAAATTTTGAAGGGCTTCCAATGCCAAAGTGAGAAATTTGAATACAAGAGCCACTTTAAAAATATGTATTTCAAACATGTCTCCTGATTATCAGAGTAATTGATTTTCATTATGTAAAATGTAGACAGTTCCTAATAATAAAGTTTCAGGCCAACAGGTGAGTTAATCAGAGCTCTGGTAACAAAATAGAAGCACATCAGTGGTGTATAGACAATCGCAGAGTGGAAAGAGTTGCAGAATAATCATGTAAGTTTATTGACGTCGCCCACAGTAGTCTTCCTTTGTTTTTAACTACGTGTTCTGCTGACATCTGGGTTCTATCTAAAATAAAATTGAATGCCAGATGGGCCTTTTCCAGAAACCTTATGAAATTCAAATACATAGCCACTATCATGGTTAAGGGACTGTTTGAAAGACATCAGGTGTTCTCCATTTACTGCTCTTTCTTGCACCTTCTCCTTGAATGGCTGTCCAGAGTGTTGTGAATCCTCAAGGGATATTGATCCTAATTAAAGACTGAACTCTGGAAGGATTTTATTTTGTTTTGAAATTTTTATTTTGTATTGGGGTACAGCTGATTAATGATGTTATGATAATTTCAGGTGAACAGTGAAGGGACTCAGCCATACATGTATCCGTTCTCTCCGAAACCCCCCTCACATCCAGACTTCCACGTAACATTGAGCAGCATTCCCTGTGCTATATACAGTAGGTCCTTGGGTTAATGCCATTTTAAATACAACAGCGTGTGTGCATGTCCATCCCAAACTCCCTAAATACTCCTTCCTCCTGGCAACCGTAAGTTCATTCTCTGAATCTGTGAGTCTCTGTTTTATAAGTAAGTTCATCTGTATCATTTCTTTTTAGATTCCAGGAGGATTTTAAATCCCAGCAATTAATAGATGGATTTAGAAAGCCAAATGATCTCTTCTCAGGAATCTAAGTCCTTTATCTTTTTCAGATTCTTTGCTGGAATAATAAACGTCTTCCTTCTGATACACAAGAGACAGTTCAGTACCTAATGTAAAGAGTTTATATTCCTTTTGCATTTCTTCATCCTCTTTCTTGGCTGCATGCTGACTTTTATGGGTTCTAGGCACTTTGCCTTTGGGGCCTCTTTCTCTATAAAAGTATATTACAAGTATATTTCATGACTGCATTGGTATAAAAACAAATGTATAATGTTATGTACTAAATCATTTTTTGAGCTAAAATGTATATATATATTTTCTCTTTTGTGTCAAAATAAACCATTGCTCTGGTCCTTAAAACTATTGTGAGCCTCAGGAACTCTGCATGATGTGACTAAAGGGCCTGTTGGTCATTTTTCCTACTTGTGGAGAATTGATGGTAAGCAGAATTGGAAACCAGTATGCATGGCTGAGCCCAAAGTCGTCCATACACCCTGAAACTATAGATACAGACTTCCGGTTAGATGTTGCAAACTTTGAAAACACCTCCAACTTGTACACTGGGAACATGGGGAAAGGTCAGATTCATTTTACTGACCTTTTATTTCCCATCAGTAGTGACAGCTGCAATCTTTTATTTGCAGTGAATCTAGGAAATAAAGGTGAGGGGGCTCAGTACTTACATGAGAACCACCAGAGCCAGTTAGCAAGGTCCCTTTTAATGGAATTTCAGTTTTCTAGGTTCCATTTAATGGAATCAGATATTTTGGATCAGAATTTCAAGTGTTAGAGGCATACAAATCTTATGTACACTTAAGCTTGTAGCCGCTGTCCTACCAAACATCTGTCTTTCACAGGTTGTCAGTTTTGTGTTCATTCCTAAAGAGTCATTATTGTTGTTATTGTTCAGTTGCTGAGTTGTATCTGACTCTGTGTCCCCATGGACTGCAGCATACCAGGCTGCCCTGGTCTTCACTATCTCTCAGAGTTTGCTCAGATTCATGTCCATTGAGTTAGTGATGCTGTCTAAAACCCATACAAATGCCATCCCCTTTCCAAAGCTCCTTTGGACCCTTTAATATAAAATTGGCCCCTCCAATATAAAATCGACCCCTCCTTTCCTCGTGCCCTGCCTGCATGTCTGATATACCACCTATGGCACATTAGTGCATTTCTGTAGTTGTGACTATTAACTTGAGGGGAAAACACACACACACACACACACACACTCAGTGTGAGAGCTGTGAGTTGAGTATTATTTGAGGATTTACTGAGGACTATAGCCCAGGAGACAGCCTCTCAGATAGCTCTGAGGAACTGTGTCAAAGAGGTGAGGGGGAGGCCAGTTTATATAGGATTTTGGCAAAGGGGTACATTCAAATCAAGCATAATCTCGGTAGAAGTTTACTGCTAGTCACGAGGAACCGATACCTCATTTAATAGTTTTAGTGCTTTTCTAAGTATGGGATGATGCAAGAATCTGAATTCATAAAAATTTTTCCTAAAAACATGTGTCTGAAGGCAATTTCTGCTAGTTTTCCCAGAGCACAGAGTGTCTTGTTCTCAATTCTTCACCCCGAATTCTTTTCAAGGTATACTGCAGGTCAGCAATTGCAGTGACAAATGACTCATTTCTTAGAGAACTGGATGACAAGTGGGATTCCTTAGTTGGCGTGACTTTTCCTTCACCAGTTAGAATGTTTGTTAAAAGCAGGGCTTATTTCTCATTTGCTTGTTTGTTTTACAAATTACATCACTTCTTTCTTATAGGCAGAATACTTTTATTATTTAACTATATTTGCTTTTTGTGTTTATGTGAACATGTCCGTGAAAGTGAAAATCTCTCAGTCATGTCCAACTCTTTGCGGCTCCATGGACTATACAGTCCATGAAATTCTCCAGGCCAGGATACTGGAGTGGGTTGCCTTTCCCTTCCCCAGGGGATCTTCCAAACCCAGGGATAGAACCCAGGTCTCCTGCATTGCAGGTGGATTATTTACCAGCTGAGCCACAAGGGAAGCCCAAGAATACTGGAGTGGGTAGCCTGTCCCTTCTCCAGCAGATCTTTCTGACCCAGGAATTGAGAGGAAAGTGTCTGTATATTTGCTTGTTTATGTATGTTGTCTATTTATATTCTTAATCCTTAAGGCTAAACACAGAATCTAGCTAATGAGAAGCATGCAGGGTGAGATATCTTGATTTCTTTATTTTTATTTATTTTTAATAAGAATATAGCCAGTCATGTAATGAGTTACATAAGATTGAGATTCAGAAGCAAGGTGAAAATCATCAGAAAAATATTGCAAACAAAAGTGAAAAGATTACCTTCACCATAAACAGTTCTAGTAACAGGTCTTGTATTTTTTTTTCTGTAAGAGGAAGAAGAAGAACCTAGAAAGGAATCAACAATGAGTGTCGTAGGTGATCTGTGGTTGATATGAGCATGGGTCAGGAAGCTGATGTGGGAAAGGTGTGAGTGCCTAGATGAGAGAATATAAAAATGGACAAGCTCCATAACCCCTCCTTTTATGGAATTCACAGTCTAATGCAGACACATTATCAAAGACCCAGAGACAGACACAGGCAGAGTTGTGGGGTGGGGTGAGTGGTGGGGGGAGAGATGTAGTTCAATTCACTGGATATTTATTGAATAAAACAAAGACACAGATCTTCCTTATGGAATTTTTGCTCTAGTGGGTAGACTGACATTAAGCATCAAATCCTACAACGAAAACTATAATCATGGGGAAGTCCCTGGCTGCCTAATGGTTAGGACTCTGCACTTTTACTGCCTGGTTTCAGAACTAAGATCCCACAAGCCATGCAGCGTGGCCGAATAAATCAATAATTAAAGTTATAATTACAAATTCTGGTAAGCCTATAGGTCATTTCCCATGGAAAGGCTGGGGTCAAGGGGGGTGTGATGGTGAAACATGAGACTGAAAAAATAAGATAGGACCAGATTTTGGCAGCAAGGGGGAGGATGGCTTTGAAGGCCTCGATAACAAGCCCTGTAAGGAAGCGGAGAAAATAAGACACTATCTAGCTCTCAGGCCATGGAAGGAAGAGAAGATGCCCATCACCAGCTAAGAAAGATTCCTTAGCTCATCAATAGCTTTAAAGAAAATTAAAAAGGCTGTTGCTCTGTGTGTCTGTAGAGCTATTCTTTCTACAAATTCAGTGCAACTCTATCATATTTCCTGTGTGTCTTCATGAAAAGACCATTGTTTCATCTGGCAAGGAAGAACATGAACTGTTCAAATGGCAAAATCAACATCTTTCAATATGAATCTCTCAGGTTGAATAACAACTTGTGACAGAAAAGACCTATTAAACTACCACTACTAATACTATGCCTTCCTCCTTGATAACATGAATAAAAGTTTATTCCTTTTCCTTAGATTCTTTCTAGCTCTTTGCCTAGTTTAGATGTGAATGACCAAGGATCTAGAGGTCTTTTAACAGTTCCTGGGAAATATTTTCTGGCAGTTTGTTTTCTCCTATGAAAGAGTTCTATGCTTAATTGAATTCTCTGTTTGAAGGATGACAGAAGATAATGAGGAATTCATCTTCTGGAATCTTCAGAATACTATTAAGATGGAATCCTCTAGCTCAAAAACTTGAATAAATAGATGTATGTTGAAATGACCTAAGGATCTCTAACATGGTGTCCGTGCCCATCAGAGCTATATCAGTATTTAGTGGTCAGCCATTGCTTGCTCACTGGCAAAATGAAAGTTGGAGCTAAATCAGAGGTTTCCTATGCACAGCATGAGAGCTCCATCTCTTGCCTTTCCATGCCAAGGTAAATATCATTAGTCTTTTGTGACACATTCACACAACCTCGAAAAACATTCACTAAAAACAAATTTGAATTAGCATCAGAGAGAAAACTTACTTACCAGTCTAGTTCTTGATGATCTCCATAGCTGTTTATCATTCTAGATGATACATGTCTCCTTGAAATCTTCATTTTAGAATTTGGTGAATATCAGATCCCTTCCTGCCAGATGTGAGCTATTAATTATTATTATTCTTGTTTGTAGTTCTTGTTTTTGTTGATTTACTGGACCATTTTTCTTAGTACAATGCCAGAACTGAATACACCAGACTCAAAGACAAAGTGAAATCTATAGGTATACGTTCTAAATCACAATGGAAGATCTGTGGCTGTTGAGTTTTCGTCACCTTTTATTTAGTGCCGTGGTTACAAGCCTAATTACAGAGGGTATGCTGAAGAGTTTGCTGTACTTTGAAGTTGAGATCATTGTAAGTTTTGAATACAATCATCTCTTTGCTTGAGATGGTACATTTTCTCTTGCATTGCAGGCAGAGTCTTCACTGTCTAAGTCACCAGGGAAGCCCATTTTAAGGTTAATGAATCTTTATTATAGACTCAGACTTGATACTGGAACAGGTATTTAAATTTTAAAAAAGTTTTACATATTCCCCAAATGCCTTAAAAGCTGTTCTTTTTTTCTTAACAAAACCTAAAAGATAGATAGGAAACATATCATTATACCCACTTGAGATAAAGACATTGAGGCGGTGAATGTTTAATTGGTTTGTCTCCAGGAACACGGATACACCCTCTGAGAGTCCTATTTGAAACACAGTGCCCAGCCCAGCTGGCTCAGAGGACTGTGATCTCACCCCACTTCACTTTTCACTACTAGCTGGATTTACACACTGGACCTTTTATGTATAATTCTATTTGAATATAAGGCTAAACATATTTTTAAAAAAATCATTGGTAGAGAAGAAGGAGAAATTACCTGGGATTTTGAGTAAATTTCATTTGCAAGTGAAAAACACAAATAGGACCCAAACTGACTCCTTAAGAGATGGAAGGTACTGCTCCTGGAACTACAATGTCAAGGGATAGCCCTAGCTTGCGGCCTCCTTGGATCCCAGGGCTTTACTCAGCAGAGATCTCCCTGCCCAGCTTTCATTGCCATACTTCTCATATTTGTCTCATCCTTGGCCAGAATCTTTCAGAAAGTGTCCAAGATAGCCAGCAGTCATGAAGTCTTCACCCACAGCAGGAAAGAGCCTCTTTCCCAATGGCATTAACCAGAGTCCTGTGGCTGCCTCTCATTGCTTTCAATAGGGCCATGTGTTCTCCTGGATAAACCACCATGGAGGAATACAGACATGTCTTACACATGTGGCTTTCCCCCCAAATACAAATTGCATCGTATTAAACATTTGTTCTGAACTTGGATTTTTCTTCCTACCTAACAATACATTTTAGGGGTTTTTTTTTTTGGTGTTTTTTTTAGCTGTCAATACATGGAGATCAATACACTGAAAAAATGTAATATTATTTAATAATTTTACCAATAATGAACATGTAAATAATTTCAGTTACCTTTGTTATAGCAAATGATACATTAACAGCATTTTACATAGCCCTTGGGCTGCATATTAGATTATTTCTCTAGGATAGACACCAGGAGACAGATACGCTGGATTAAAAGCTATAAAATTTACAACTTTGATGAGTACTACTCACCACTGAAAAATTTTACCAGTCTCATGTTTTCAGGTTTTTGTCACTGTTGCTGCTAGTAGCAAATCCTTACAGAATACTCACTCTTGACCAGGTACTATGCTAACTACCCTCATTTAATCCTTTAGTTCAGTTCAGTCGCTCAGTCCATCACCAACTCCCAGAGTTCACTCAGACTCATGTCCATCGAATCAGTGAAGCCATCCAGCCATCTCATCCTCTGTCCCCTTCTCCTCCTGCCCCCAACCCCTCCCAGCATCAGAGTCTTTTCCAATAAGTCAACTCTTCACATGAGGTGGCCAAAGTACTGGAGTTTCAGTGTTACCATCATTCCTTCCAATGAACACTTAGGACTGATCTCCTTTAGGATGGAATGGTTGGATCTCCTTTCAGTCCAAGGGACTCTCAAGAGCCTTCTCCAACACCACAGTTCAAAAGCATCAGTTCTTCAGCACTCAGCTTTCTTCACAGTCCAACTCTCACATTCATACCTGACCACTGGAAAAACCACAGCCTTGACTAGACGGACCTTTGTTGGCAAAGTAATGTCTCTGCTTTTCAATATGCTATCTAGGTTGGTGATAACTTTCCTTCCAAGGAGGAAGTGTCTTTTAATTTCATTGTTGCAGTCACCATCTGCAGTGATTTAACCCTTACTACAGCCCTAATGAGACAGGTGGCCTAGATGGTAAAGAATCTGCCTACAATGCAGGAGACCTAGGTTCAATCCCTGGGTCAGGAAGATACCCTGAAGAAGGAAAGGACAACCCACTCCAGTATTCTTGCCTGGAAAATCCCATGAACAGAGGAGCCTGGTGGGCTATAGTCCATGGGGTCACAAAGAGTCAGACATGACTAAGTCACTAACTTTAACAGCCCTAATAGGATTAGCCTGTGAGATACATGCTAATATCATCATTATCCTTTTACAGAAGAGTATATTGAGGCTTGGGTTTCCCAGATGGCGCTAGTGGTAAAGAACCCGCCTGCCAGTGCAGGAGATGTAAGAGATGTGGGTTCAATCCCTGGGTCGGGAAGATCCCCTGGAGAAGGAAATTGCAACGCACTCCAGGATTCTTGCCTAGAGAATCCCATGGACAGA
>SJYQ01000309.1:946209-975697 GCA_006410935.1 Redunca redunca
CTCAGTCGTGTCCAGCTCTTTGCAATCCCATGGACTGTAGCCTACCAGGCTCTTACGTCCATGGGGTTTTCCAGGCAAGAGTGCTGGAATGGATTGCCATTTCCTTCTCCAGGGGATCTTCCCGACCCAGGGATCGAACCCGGGTCTCCCGAAGTGCAGGAAGACGGTTTACCGTCTGAGCCACCACATTAGAGAGTTTTAAAATATTCTTAGCACATTCCAATTTTAGAAGTTTCTATAGAACAAACAAGAAAGCAGTGTTATATGGGGCCAGAAATTGCAGTTAATAAAGAGGTTTGATATACCCTTTATTGCATACTTTTTGGAGTACCTCCGTATTCCTTAAGCTTAATCATGTTTGATAATTTATTTATGTTTTGCTCTGGTAAATTAGTCCTCTTTACTTTGCTATAAACTCTTGTGACATTTCTCTAGCATATTTTAGCATTCTAGAATTAAAGCCTATATGTGTTGACTCTGGTATTTTTTCCTGCTATGCTGAAGAACAAATTGATGCAGACCTGTTGGCAGGATTAGAAAGAGCAGTATAATATTGAATATTATAAAGATCTTAACTGTTTCAGCCTACAGGAGGCCAACTCCCCTCCCATAGATGGGGGATATTTAGTTATAGCTTATTAGTATCCATGCAGTGCAAGTTTCTGTCCCGTTTCTGACAGAAGTACTAACACGTATAGCCTTTGTTGCATTTGGAATGTGTATCATGCATGGGCCATCTTAAATGTGTTTTATTTTGTTTAATTCATGCCACCCCATCAGGGAGGCTCTAAATTCGCCTTCTTCCCCTTTTTACCAGTTAAAAGCAAACCAGATTTAAACTGCTCAACTGGAACCATAGTTATCAAGCAGCTAATTCAAAGCTACATCTCCCCCGTCTGACTCCAGGATTCATTATACTACCTTACTGAGTGCTTGCTCCTGCCTTCCCTGCCATTTCCTTTTTTCCCCCTACTCATGTTCTACAACTTTAGAAGGAATTTCTTATGTTGTTTTGCTTGTTTGTTTGTTTTCTGTTTTATTTTTCAACTTAGAAAAACTTATGGAATCTCAATTCGGTACCTTTCACAAATGTTCTTTTTCCCTCCATAGCTTTGTTGGGTGACACATGGTCGCAAACTCACTAAGCGGAGAAGTGAACAAATAAAGTGTCCTCCCCACAAAGAACATAGGAAGTTCCTTCTTTTAAAATTTTGTTTGGAAGTTCGTTTCTCCTTTTAGCCTCTTCAGCTGAAGCAATTGGGACTAATAATCCTTTTCTGGTGTTTCTCTCAAAGGGATGCTGTAAGAATTGGATGAGTTGTTTTGCAGGAATAACAATATAATATTCAGTAATTCGACGGTTGCACCAAGTCTCCCCATGACTTTTGCCTGGAAATAATTTTATTTGAGAAAAACATTGGGTTTCCTTACTCCCACAGCTCATTTATAAAGTATGCCAATATTTATTCAAGCTTCTTTGGAACAAGAAGCCAGATAGAAATGCAAACAGATTATGGTTGTTTAATTCTTATTAAGATGCCGTCAGGGCTGGCTACCTATAGACCTTTCCTCTCTCTCTAGGAGCTTGGATGCAGTGTATGCCCCACAGTTCTGTAACTTGTGTCACCATGGGAACATATTCCAATAGACTCGGTTAGTTTTAATTGAAAACAAAAATGACCAGATAGAATACTAGCAAGAAATGGAGCCTTCTTTATAAATGGAACCCTGAATGGTAAAGCAGGATGATGAGAGTACTACTTAAATATTTTATAACTTGAAATTTTTTTCACCAAGGTTTCTTTCACCAGAATGAGTTGGGCAGTCTGAGTCTAGATATTTTAATAGGGGATATTCAGGAGATGTGGAAAAGGAGAAAACAATATCTAAGGAGACCCCTAAAATCTCAGAGCTAAAGCTCTAGTTTTAACCAGTTCTTAACAGCTGTGGTTCTCACTTGGTTTGGAATCAACATTGTGAACATTTCCTGTGGGACCAGCTCATAGAGAAACAATGACTCTGGGCCAGGCAACCTATAGCTTGATGAGGTCACCTAGAGGCTTGAGGGACCAGAGAATTTTAAGTTCACATATGTAAATATCAGGAACTCCCTCCTCAGCGTAAGTGTGTATGTGTATGTATGTGTGAGCATGAAGTGTAGTGGCAATGGTTCCTCATTTCTACCTTTCAAATACTCCCTGTAGTTGGTATCTAAAATGAAAGGACTGAAGATTTATTATTTTTTAATATAAAAGTTAAAAAAATGAACTGAACTGATCCCTTAAAGGACTTCCCTGGTGGCTCAGATGGTAAAGCGTCTTTCTACAATGCGGGAGACCCGGGTTTGATCCCTGGGTTGGGAAGATCCGCTGGAGAAGGAAATGGCAATCCACTCCAGTACTATTGCCTGGAAAATCCCATGGACAGAGGAGCCTGGTAGGCTACAGTCCATGGGGTAGCAAAGAGTCGGACACGACTGAGTGACTTCATTTACGTTTTTTACTAACATAAAAGTACAAAAACATTTTCTCCTTCATAATCGCAAAATTAAAAAAGTTTTGCACCCAGGGCAGGCTATTAATGTCACTCTATTCCTAGTAGATATAACAGCGTGGCATAATATAAACATGGAAGCTTTAGGAATCACGCTGTCTGGGTTCTAAGCCTGATTCTGCCACTTACAATAAATACGAGTCTGAACTATAAAATGGGGATAGTAATTATGTCAATTTCATAGGCAGTTTGTGAGGATTAAAGGAAACCATCCACATGTGGCATTTAAGAGTGCCAGAATTTTAGAAGTGTCATTCCTTTAGCTATTAGTCAATTCTAAAACACTTTGGAAGTTTAATGATCTTCAGATGTAAAATAACTTAATTGACATGGGATTTCCCACTGACAAAAACAATTTAGAGAAAAAGGCCAAATTACAGCTGGCGTTTGCAATCAATCAGTGAACCCTGAACCTCATCTCTGGAAATTTTCACTGGCAATGGAGCCCCAGATGATCAAATACTATACATAGCATCCTGATTAACTTCTAATCTGCAACTAACATGAAGTATCCTAGCAAACACCCTCTTCCAACAACACAAGAGAAGTCTCTACACATGGCCATCACCAGATGGTCAATACCAAAATCAGATTGATTATATTCTTTGCAGCCAAAGATAAAGAAGCTCTATACAGTCAGCAAAAACAAGACCAGGAGCTGATTGTTGCTCAGAACATTAACTCCTTATTGCCAAATTCAGACTTAAATTGAAGAAAGTAGGGAAAACCATTAGACCATTCTGGTATGACCTAAATGAAACCCCTTATGATTATACAGTGGAAGTGACAAATAGATTCAAGGGATTAGATCTGATAGACAGAGTACCTGAAGAACTATGGACAGAGGTTTGTGACATTGTATAAGAGGCAGTGATCAAGACCATCCCTAAGAAAAACAAATGCAAAAAGGTGAAATGGTTGTCTGATAAGGCCTAAAAAAATAGCTGAGAAAAGAAGAGAAGCTAAAGGCAAGGGAGAAAAGGAAAGATATACCCATTTGAATGCAGAGTTCCAAAGAATAGCAAGGAGAGATAAGAAAGCCTTCCTCAGCGATCAATGCAAAGAAATAGAGGAAAAGAACAGAATGGGAAAGACTAGAGATCTCTTCAAGAAAATTAGAGATACCAAGGGAACTTTTCATGCAAAAATGAACACAGTAAAGGACAGAAATGGTATGGACCTAACAGAAAAAGAAGATATTAAGAAAAGGTGGCAAGAATACACAGGAGAACTGCACAAAAAAGATCTTCACGACCCACATAATCACGATGATGTGATCACTCACCTAGAGTAAGACATCCTGGAATGCGAAGTCAAGTGGGCCTTAGGAAGCATCACTATGAACAAAGCTAGTGGAGGTGATGGAATTCCAGTTGAGCTATTTCAAATCCTAAAAGATTATGCTGTGAAAGTGCTACACTCAATATACGAGCAAATTTGGAAAACTCCAGCAGTGGCCATGGGACTGGAAAAGATAAGTTTTCATTCCAATCCCAAAGAAAGGCAATGCCAAAGAATGCTCAAACTACCGCACAATTGCACTCATCTCACACACTAGCAAAGTGATGCTCAAAAATCTCCAAGCCAGCCTTCAACAGTATGTGAACTGTGAACTTCCAGATGTTCAAGCTGGATTTAGAAAAGGCAGAAGAACCAGAGATCAAATTGCCAACATCCATTGGATCATTGAAAAATCAGGAGAGTTCCAGAAAAACATCTACTTCTGCTTTGATTATGTCAAAGCATTTGTGTGGATCACAATAAACTGTGGAAAATTCTGAAAGAAATGGGAATACCAAACCACCTGACCAGCTTCCTGAGAAGTCTATATGCAGGTCAAGAAGAAACAGTTAGAACTGGACATGGAACAACAGACTGGTTCCAAATCTGGAAAGCACTACATCAAGGCTGTATATTGTTACTCTGCTTATTTAATTTGTATGCAGAGTAAGTACATCATGCAAAATGCTGGGTTAGATGAAGCACAAGCTGGATATTGCCAGGAGAAATATCAATAACCTCAGATATGCAGATGACATGAACCTTATGTCAGAAGGTGGAGAAGAACTAAAGAGCCTCTTGATGAAAATGAAAGAAGAGAGTGAAAAAGTTGGCTTAAAGCTCAACATTCAGAAAACTAAGATCATGGCATCCAGTCCTATTACTTCATAACAAATAGATGGGGAAACAGTGAGAGACTTTATTTGGGGGACTCTAAAATCACTGCAGATGGTGACTGCAGCCATGAAATTAAAAGATATTTGCTCCTTGGAAGGAAGGTTGTGACCAACCTAGACAACATATTAAAAAGCAGAGACATTACTTTACCAAGAAAATTCCATCCTGTCAAAGCTATGGTTTTTCTAGTAGTCACACATGGATGTGAGAGTTGGACTGTGAAGAAAGCTGAGCACTGAAGAATTGATGCTTTTGAGCTGTGGTGTTGGAGAAGACTCTTGAGAGTCCCTTGGACTGCAAGGAGATCCAACCAATCCATCCTAAAGGAAATCAGTCCTGAATATTCTTTGGGAAGACTGATGCTGAAGCTGAAACTCCAGTACTTTGGCCATCTGATGCGAAGAACAGACTCATTGGAAAAGACCCTGATGCTGGGAAGGATTGAAGGTGGGAGGGAAAGGGGATCACAGAGGATGAGATGGTTGGATGGCATCATCAAGGTGATGGACATGAGTTTGACTAGGCTCTCTGAGTTTGTAATGGACAGGAAAGCCTTGCATGCCGCAGTCCATGGGGTTGCAAAGAGTTGGACATGACTGAGCGACTGAACTGAACTGAAATGTGAAGTATGGTTTTCCCTCCATTCTACCAAAACATCATTCTACTGGTATGTGGTTGACTGAAAGGTAGGACTCTAGGTCACTGAATTCAGCTGAAGAGTTGAAGGTGCTCTACTTAAATCAGTGGGAAGAGATATTCTTGGTGAGAAGCAAAGCACCTGATTGCCTGTGCTTCCCCCGCAAAATGTAGCCCTATAAAACATTACATATGAAGAGTTTTTCTGGACGATTCACTGAAGCAAGATGCTCTAAGGCACCTTCCCATAATAATGAAGTAGAATCTGTATCTCCACCTCTACAAAGAGCCTGGATATGAGCTGCAGCACTGTCTTCCACCCCATATGGGATTGGTTGGGATTAAAAAGTTGGTATTCAATATCCAAAACTCTTTTTTTTTTTTTTGATACTACAAATTGCCATTTGGAACTGTACATATATTAGTATTCATCATTTTACAGAAGAACTAAATCATTCAGCTTTCTCATGGTACTCCTCTTAACGTATTGAGGATCACACATGTTATCTCAAAGGAATTCAGATGTCAGGTTAGCATTTTCATATATTTCATTAATTGTTCTTCTTCTTGTTCAGTTGATCAGTCATGCACAGCTCTTGTGACACCATGGACTACAGCATGCCAGGCTCCCCTATCCTTCACCATCTCCCAGAGTTTGCTCAAACTCATGTCCGTTGAGTCAATGATGCTATCCAAACTTCTTGTCCTCTGTCGCCCACTTCTCCTCTTGCCCTCAGTCTTTCCCAGCATCAGGGCCTTTTCCAGTGAATCACCTCTTCGTATCAGGTGGCCAAAGATTTGGAGCTTCAGCTTCAGTATCAGTCCTTTCAGTGGATATTCAGGGTTGATCTCCTTGCAGTCCAAGGGACTCTCAAGAGTCTTCTCCAACACCACAGATCAAAAGCATCAATCTTTGGTACTCAGCCTTCTTTACGGTCCAACTCTCACATCTATACATGACTATTGGAAGAATTATAGCTTTCACTATGCAGACCTTTGTCAGAAAAGTGATGCCTCTGCTTTTTAATACACTGTCTAGGTTTATCATAGCTTTTCTTCTAGGAAGCAAGTGTCTTTTAATTTCATGTCTGCAGTCATAGTCCACAGTGATTTTGAAGCAAAAAACAAAAACAAAAAAACTCTGTCACTGTTTCCATATTTCCCCCTGTCTATTTGCCATGAAGTGATGGGACTGGATGCTATGATCTTAGTTTTCTGAATGTTGAGTTTGAAGCCAGCTTTTTCACTCTCCTCTTTCACCTTCATGAAGCGGCTCTTTAGTTCCTTTTTGCTTTCTGCCAGTAGGGTGGGGTCGTCTGCATATCTGAGGTTATTGGTGTTTCTTCTGGCAGTCTTGAGCCAGTTTGTGCTTCATCCAGCCCAGCGTTTTGCATCATATATTCTGCATATAAGTTAAATAAGCAGGGTGCAAATATACAGGCTGGATGTACTCCTTTCCCAATTTTGTCCGTCATTTTTTTTCCACTTTTGGTTCTACCTGTTGCTTCTTGACTTGCATACAAGTTTCTCAGGAGGCAGGTAAGGTGGTCTGGTATTCCCATCTCTTGAAGAATTTTCCACTGGTTGTTGTGATCCACACAAAGACTTTAATGTAGTCACTGAGGGAGAAGTAGATTTTTTTTTCTCAAATTATCTTGCTTTTTCTATGATCCAGCGGATGTTGGCATTTGATCTCTGGTTCCTCTACCTTTTCTAAATCCAGCCCATACATCTGGAAGTTCTCGGTTCACATACTGTTGCAGTCTAGCTAGAAGGATTTTGAGCATTACCTTGCTACCATGTGAAATTAGTGCAATTGTGTGGTGGTTTGAATATTCTTTGGCATTACTATTCTTTGAGATTGGAATGCAAACTAACCTTTCCAGTCCTGTGGCCACTGCTGAGTGTTCCAAGTTTGCTGGCATATTGAGTGCAGCACTTTAACAGCATCATCTTTTAGGATTTGAAATAAATCAGCTGGAATCCCATCACCTTCACTACTTTGTTCACAGTGATGCTTCCCAAAGCCCACTTCACCTCACACTCCAGGATGTCTGGCTCTGGGTGAGTGACCACACCATCATGGTTATCTGGGTCATTATGATCATTAAGATCTTTTTTGTATAGTTCTTCTGTGTATTCTTTCCACCTCTTCTTAATCTCTTCTGGTTCTGTTAGGTCCTTACCTTTACTGTCCTTTATTTTGCCCATCTTTGCATGAAATGTTCCCTTGTTATCTCTAATATTCTTGAAGAGATCTCTCATCTTTCATTATTTCATTAATAAAACAGGTAAATGGATAATTAACCAGGTATTTATTTAAAAACAGAAGTGTATAAAATATGGTGTTTATGGAGGGAAATTTTGAAAGAATTTCTCATAGAAAAGAGGGTAAAAGGCAATGTATTAGAAACCCACACCTGTCAGAGAGACAGATGTTTCTTCCATTGTTTAGCTTTTAGATGGAGTTGGAGAGAGCCTCCATTTTCTCCATTGGAATTGTTAGTGTTGTTTGAAGTTGACAGATGAAGGAAGGACAGGTAGCAAGCTCATGGCTGGCTCTTACCCGTAATACCTCATGGAGCCTCTGGGTTCCTCACTCCTGGCTCTTTTCTGATACTTGGAGCATGGCCACTGGTATTGACTCAATATTCTTGAGCTCCCTCCAGACACCTCCCTTGCGTTTCTGTTTACAAGATCTTTACTACACAGTCTAATTAAGACTGAATCAAGGTGCTTACAGATGTGACCAATAAGTGATTTTCCTGTTGGATTGGTCTGTCTCAGTATTTTCCAAACTGTCCTGTGGAGATCCCTTTCAAAATGTGTTTATGATGCTGATTAAGTTTCTCCAACCCACCACCAGTGAACTAGGGGATTAACTGGCTTATAATTGTATCTCATGTCTCCCAGAGCATCAGGAGTGATTAATGGACCACAGGCAGCTGCCTTCCCAAACTCTGTATTTCATTTTCCAGGAGGCGTACCGCCTCCAGGCCTCCTCACTTCACATGTCTGAAGAGTTCTTCTGGAAGCAGAAAACCCACTTGTACTGAATATACAGCAGAACTTGGAAAATAAGAGAATGGAGCTGAGGATTTAAGAAAGGGAGAAAAGTTTAACAAACTTTAAAGAAGTTAAGCAGCCAGCTAAACTCTGGAAGCTTTCTTTATATTGTTAATGGGAGTATCTAATCTTTCTCATCGGTACTTTCTTTTCTGTATGCAAAATGAAGGATTCCTACCTTATTGAATTGTTATGCAATCCTTTACTGATGGAAGTAAGAGTTTAGCCCAGCTCTTGGCACCTAGAACTTAGTGTTTACTGTTAGATGTCAGTGCTTTTACTCAAGGTCTTCATTGTCACCCGCTGGCTGTAGAGACCACACTTCAGATAGCCTGTGCTACGTTCCAGTCTGGAACCAAGCCATTGCACTTTGTAGCTGTCAGACTGAGGCCCAGTGGGAAATGAGACTCCAGAAGGGGATAACGCATGATACTGATATTGGTTGTTGGAACTGTGCCTTCCTTTCAGGAGGAAGACGATGAGGTTTTCTGCTGTCAGGTTGTGGGATGGTCAAGTGTGGTGGGGACTATGGCAAACATCCTTCCAGTGGTTAGATTTTGCTTCTAGACTGCTGGCTGCCACAGTGCGTTGAGAGGTGTGATGCCATCTGAACTGTGTTGTGAGCAGGGGATCAAAGGGAACTTACTGGTGTTATTCCAGCCTCATCTGATTGCTTCTATCAGTGAACAGCTTCAGGTGACAACATCTCTGTTGTCATTTTTCTTTGGCATTGAACCCTGTGGCTGTCGTCTTGTCACTAAGTTGTGTCTGACTCTTTTACCACCCCATGGAATGTAGCCCTCCAGGCTCCTCTGTCCATGCAATTTTCCAGGCAAGAATACTGGAGTGGGTAGCCATTTCCTTCTCCAGGCAGTCTTTCCGACCCAGGGATCGAACTCAGGTCTCCAGCACTGGCAGGCAAAGTCTTTACCACTGAGCCACCGGGGAAGCCCAGACCCTGTAGAGAGGCACTCAATTCATAAGAACCCTCTTTTCTGGAGACATCTCCGCATATCTGGGGCAATGAGGAGAGGTTCCCAGCAGCTTTGTTTATAGTAAGTGACTTACTTCAAACTTATAGTTGATTGAAATCAAATAGATTTCCCATCCCATGGATGGAATTGGCACTGAGGGAGAGTAACTGTGTCTATAACTGCTGGAAACCCTGGTTGTTTTGAGGAGGCCATTTTCCACCCAGCATTTGGACTCAGAAGCAGGATAGGAAATAAAATGCAGATAAACAGAGAGAAATCAGGAAGAAGAAATTAAAAACAAAGGACCAGGAGTACTTTTGGGATCTTCATGATTTTCATGCCTGATTTCAGGCCAAGTCTTTCAATCCTTACCAGGCTCCTTTGTGTATATGGTAACTTCCCTTGTATTTTCTCTTTCTTGTTTAATCTAGTTTGAGGTAGTGTCTGTTAACTGTTGCAATGGCAAGAGTCCTTACTATATATGTATATCTATGCTGCAGTCCATGGGGTCACAAAGAGTTGGACACAACTGAGCGACTGAACTGAACTGAACTATGTGTCTTACATGTATTTATGCATCTTGAATGGAGCCCTGGGGAACAGGTCCACAGAGAAGAAGTGAGGCTGTGCTCTTGGGTCTGATTGTCAGAAGGTCACAGATACTGCTGCTGAGTCCAGTGGGCTCTCCTTTCTGTCGTTGGCACCACCAGATTATGCGTATGTCTGAGGTTCTGATGATAATGATAGAATAGCATATGGGGAAGAGCAGCATAGCAGCGTTTGGCCAGATTTCTGACACTGGAAAATAGAAACACAGGTCCTAGTGCAGAAAAGTTGGGAAAGGGAACCAAGGAGCAGCAGAGAGGTACTGAGCTTAGTGTGGAACACAAACATGCTTTCAAGTGTCAGAGGATCGCCCAGAGAGGATGGCCTCTGAGCAGTTAAAAATAATGGTCAAAAAAGCCAGGACTCAGTGAAGATGTGGTGTCTTTCACATTTTGAGGCTATAATGCAAAGTTCTTTTTTTTCCTGTGAATATCATGGAAACCTTCCCCCAAAGTCAGTCATTTTCAATAATAATGGGACTAAAGTCTTTCAGGGCAATTTGCCAAATGATATTACTCTGTGTCTCCAAGCCCTTAGTATTGATTCCTTAAATGACTGTGGACATGATCAATTGCTTTCAGATCGCTAATTTGAAGAGTATTATGGACTCTGGCTAGAAAAAAAAAGTATTAGAAATGGAAAAAAATAAAATCTTGCAGAGGTTGTAAAGGATCACTGCAAAGTTACTTTTTAATGGAACCCAGTGAGGTAACTTAGCCATAAATGAAATAAGAAACTTATTGACATGCCTAATAGTTTTCACAATCTCTGATTATTTCAAGGGTTAGGGAAAGAAAAGATTGTGCTATCAGTATTTTCACATAGGGGTGAGAAATGTCTGACTTTGATGTGATTTCATCTGTTTAGACATCTGCTTTAGCCTAGATGATAATGTCCTCCAGCTGAGCTAACTTGGCCCATTTGGACACATGCCAGTTTCTGGGAAAAGAACAGTTTGGAACCCTAGTTCTTTGTTCCTTTGTTTCTTTAAGGACAGCAATGAGAGGGACGAGGTTCTGAGGTTCAGGTGAATTGTACAGATGTTCTTAGAAGACTCAGGACCCCCTCTGTATCCATCTTGTGTCACTTCTCACTCCTGACGTCTCTCCTATTCCTTTTTTATTTGTGATTTTGTGTATTATTCCCCTAGTTGTTCACCAGCTGATCTTCCTCCTCTCTTGTAACATATTTCACCCTTCTGTCCATTTTTTTTCTCTGTATTTTTGATATCTTTTCAGTTTTAACCTCAGTGTAATATAAAAATGAATTTTGCCTTTAAAATGATTATTGTATTCCTTGAGTGAGTTTAGCTGCAAAATAAGCTCTTGCTCTAACCTTTCATTATTCCTTCAAACAAACAAAACCCCACTAATTAAATTTGCTCTTTTACTTCTGTGAAATTAGATTTAAATATGTCTTATTAATACATGTCTACACCTATCATGTTTGTGATTTTCTCTTTCAGAGCATAGCTATGGGTATGGAAAACTTAGATACATAAAGTAGCACATAGATAAAACGCACAGAGGACTTTTGAATTGTACAAATTTTGGATTTTGATGTGGTTCGATTATTTAGTATGTAATTGACCTCAAGCACAATACTGAACTCTGTTTTTGTATCTTTCACTTAGGCGTCAATATAATGCCTGTCTCCTGGTGTAGTTAGGGGAATGAAGCCCTATTTTGTGATACCGGTAGAGTATGTAGCCCAGGACTTTATGCATTGTCAATAACTGTTTGCCATTATTATTAATATTATTATTAGACTTATCTGAAATCACCTGGTACCAAGTAATAAATGTGGGTACTGGCACTTGACCAGCAAAAGAGATGTTCTTGTGACTAAAAGAAATAACAGAGTAGACCACTCTTGATGTCTTTAATTTTTTTCAAGTGAAAGATGGTTAAAATAGTTTCAGAATCTGTAAGTTGTTGTATGTCATGGCAGTTTCCTCTGGACCTGAATAGCCCTCCGAAACTCACCTTTGGCACCTCTGTGTTCCTTTAGTTGCGCTCCAGACATAATTTATGCCAGCTCTGTATTGCCATGATGTACCTTTCTGCCTCAGAGATATTCTCTCTGCCTTGAATGCAGTTGATGTTTTAGCACAGTCTGAAACAAGAATTAAGAGCCTACCTGCCAACTTGAGAGTCCCTTGGACTGCAAGGAGATCCAGGCAGTCCATCCTAAAGGAGATCAGTCCTGGGTGTTCATTGGAAGGACAGATGTTGAAGCTGAAACTCTAATACTTTGGCCACCTAATGTGAAGAGCTGACTCATTTGAAAAGACCATGATGCTGGGCAAGATTGAAGGCAGGAGGAGAAGGGGATGACAGAGGATAAGATGGCTGGATGGCATCACCAACTCAATGGACATGAGTTTGGGTAAACTCTGGGAGTTGGTGATGGACAGGGAAGCCTGGCGTGGTGCAGTTCACGGGGTTGCAAAGAGTCGGACACAACTGAGTCACTGAACTGACTGACTGACCAACCTAGAATTTGTGTAAGAGTGAGATAGAGACAGAATGAATTTGTATGTGTATTTATACATTCTGTTGTGTGTGCTTGGATTTGATTAATGTCTATTCCACACCCTTAACTGTAGCATCTGTGAAGTCAAGGTCCTCATTTCTTTATTTCTTCCCATATCCAGAATACCTAGTCCTGGCCTGACACAAAATAAGAATTCAGTCCTTATTTATTGAGTTAATTGAATGTCCCATTGAGAATCTAAGTAGTATGCTTACCATATAGAGGCTTTCCTGTCAACCTTGGATTTGTGTTGTGAATGAGCAAGGTAACATTTACTGTGTGTTTACCGCATACGGTGGTTTGCAGGAATTGTAGGAAGGGGAACATGAAGACTGAATGTTTGCAATAGAACGTTTGAATAAGTAGTGCATGAGCAGGAGGCTATGAGTAGGTGGATTTCGTGGGATGTTTTCTGACTAATGAAACTGATAAACCCATGCTCTTGACTAGTAGAAGGGAATGTTAACCTTCTACTAAATTTTCATTCTAAAGAATGAAAATGCTTTATGGTAGTCACGCAGTATTACAGAAATATGCCCATTGGCCAGTGAATGACCCAAACATCCTCTTAGAAAACCAAACATAAACTCATGCTTGCCTTAGGGAATTTTCTCTTACTGAGGGTTAGCTACTGATGGAAATCCTGTATGAGAGCACTTAGTACAGCATCTGTATATCCTGTGGGCTTAATATATACTAATCTCCCCAAAAAGCCATGTTAAGAACATTGTAGGGCTTCATTTGACTTAATACCTTAACGTGGTCTGACTTCTTGATTTGTTATCTAGGAACTATGAGTGTTCATTTTCTAGAATCAGAGATCTTTTAATCAGAAAGACTTTAGAGATTGCCTAGTCCAACTGATTCATTTAAATGATGAGCCAAGAGAAGCCATGAGAGGTAAAGTGACTTGGCAAAGGTCACTTGGCTGCTTCTTTGATTGAGAAGTAAGCAGATGTAATCTGTTATGCCCCTGCAGTGAAATGAAGAGGAGAGTGAAAGAAAATGAGAATTGCTTAGAGGTAAGAAACTTGGGGGTACACATGATAACTGGAGATCACAGTCTTGTTTCCTATAATTGATTGGTTGATTTTTTTTAAATATAATAATGCTTAGTTGAGTTGTAAATGGTTTTCTGAGGATTTACCCACTATAGCCAACCACTCACCTGAACCAAGTATTGCTAATCTCCTGAAAAAAAAAGTGGATTAACAGTGTTAGCTTCCACTTAATGAGCACCTGCCAAGTCCCAGGCAGGTAGAACCTTTGCACTCAGTATTTCCCTTATAGTAGTCACTGCAATCACATGCGGAATAGAAGAGTTTTAAGGAAACTGAGGTTCCAAAGTCAAAATTACAGAAAAAGGAAGTTGTACAGATGGGAGTCTAACACAGATCTCTCTGAATAGGAACTATTTTCTGTTCCCTGTCTGCTAACCCAAGTGAAGAAAAGATGGGGGATTCAACATTTAAAGCTAGTCAGATGAGCACGTTTATTTCTGCCTTCATATGTAAAGTCTGCCCTCCCAAATCTGCAGAAGTGGAACCCATGGGTACAAAGGGACTTGTATGCTTGTATACAAAGGATACTGTAAGGGACTTGAGCATCCAGGGGTTTTGGTACCCTCAGGGAGCCCTGAATCCAATCCCCACAGATACCGAGGGGGAACTGTATGCTAGCCTAAACCCTGAAATTTCTTTTGAACTAGCTGAGTAGTTTCACCAGGTAAAAATACAGTGACCCCTGTTCTACATGGCAGGAGTCAGTTGCTCTGGACAGCACCTCCCTCCCCATCAATAGTTGCTTAATTAGGTCAGTGTATGAGGAATAGAATAAAAAAGAGTAGCAAATTCAACCCTAGTGTCTTTGTAAAAGTAACTGTTATTTCATTCACCAAAACTCAGATATTCATTCTTTTGCTCACTTACCAAACATAGTTTGAGAACTTCTTTTGTAACAAACACAGAGGATTCAAATGAATAGGTCTCTGTTTTTTCCATCAAAGTGTTCACACTCTCACCGGGGCATGACAGGCAGGCCAAGACATAATTGTGATGCAGTGAAATGGATACCTTGACAGAAATCCTTTTGCCACCGAGCCAGCGGGTTGTGTTTGGGTCTTGGATAATTCTCTATATAAGGACCTGCCAGCAGGATTGAGGATGGGTACCTTTCCCTGCAGCACCTGGGTGATTGAAACTTCTGTGCTGCCCTTGCCCGTTCTGCTAATAAATCAGGCTGGATCACCAGTGTGGCTTTCCATGGCTGTCCTTGAGGAAGGGTGTCACACAGCTGCTCAGGGACGAGTATAATGGTTTATGACTTCAGCACCTGAAGTCCTATCACACAGCAAGTTCCCTGGAGATGGTGATCATACAGAACGAATATTGCTTAGCTGGTGATAATGTCATGCTGCCATGCTGAGTTACACGGATTGCCTGATTCCTGCAGCTAAAAAACTCCTGGCTGATTAATTCTGATGCCATGTAAATAGAGTTGGTGTCAAGGAGATCGTAAATGAGAAAATGGATGCTTGGATGGGGACATTAGTGAGGAATAGAGAGCCACCATCACACCTTTCATCCCTCAGGCAGCCCCTGACAACATCATTATCCAGGTGAGAGGAGGCTTATCACTCATCCAGGTCCTGGAAGGCTTCCAAGTCTTCTTCCCCTACCCCGACCCTCCAGCCCTATTTTAAACAGTTAATATTTTACAAATCATGTAATCTGGCTTTCTCTTGCTTGCCAGGCCTCCAGGAATAATGGGACCACCCCAGTATAAGAAAGCCTGATCGTCAAGCACCTAAATTACTAACCAGATAAATTAGGGTATGAGTTATTCATACTGTTAAAGGACTCATTAGAGAATTCCTTTAAGACATACTCTCACATTTGACTTACAGAAATGTAATTGCTCGTATAAGCTAGATCTCAAGTCTGCTGACACTCAGCTCATTAACTGGTTTAGAGCCAAGATGTGCGTGTCCAGCCATGTCAGTTACATTGCATGTTTGGTAACATTACTGCCAATGTGAAGGGTCATGGGGAGATGTCACATCATGCTGGGTGCTGTCTCCCACTGTCATGCTTATGCTTCTCTTTTCACTTTTTATCCTGGTCCTTCCCATTCTTTCCCTTCCTGTCTGTCTCTCTGTCTCTGGAAGAAAATATTTTGAAGATACCTTCTGCTTCAAGCTTTTAATCAAGGCACCCCTTCCAAATAAACCCGTCATTCTTCCAAATAAACCCATCACTCTGTTCGCCTGAAGATTCTCATATTGTTAAAGAAATTCAGGTAAATAATATTTTTCTCCATCTTGTTAAACTTCTTGGAAACATTCCAGTGTGTAAGTGAAGTTTAACTCAGACTCAGAGATTTGGAATCATGTATCTCTTACCACGATGCTTGAGATTTCCTTGTACTGGGAGAGATCATATTCCTGTGGATGGTGGATTTTTAGGTTGGCTCCCATGGGGTCCTGGGTGGGAGAGAGGAGAGCTTTTAAAGTTGCACAGAGAGAGGTTGATATCACTCTCAAGGCTGACATTCAGATGACCTTCTCCAGCCATGCCCCGCTTATCTCTTCATGCCAGGATGATTTCTGCAATCCCTTCACTGCTCCTCCCACTTCTAGGCTCTTGCTCTTGCTTACTGCTGTTGTCAGATGCACCTTCCTGAGGGGCTGTTTTATCCCATCAAAGACTCTCATGGCTTCCTGCTGCCTGTGGAATTAAGTTCCATCTCCTCATTCTGACATCTAGGGTCCTCCAGAAATTAACCTGTCCCTGACTGAATTTATCTTCCTGAAACGTGCCATGGTTTTTAGATTCCCCTTGGAGTACCCTTGAGAAATTGACCATTTTGTTATACTCTATAATCAATTGATTTTGTTTGGAGCCTAGTTTCCAGTGTATCTGATTCTCTTCATCTTCTCTACATACAAATATATTAAGCATTATAAAACGTAATGCTATTATGCCTCTCTCTCACACCTTAACCCCCCAAATAGCTTCTGATAGTTTATTTCATCTTTAAGCTTCCAATATAAATTCAGTCACCTGATTCAATAGAAGGAGATTATCCTTGAGAGCCCCCTGAGTTAACATGTCTTCCAACAAGTCTTAGCCACATCTCTGGGGTCTCTTTGAACCTTAAGCACTATTTATACCCATGCTGGCATTTCTTGGGTTTGTTCCCTTCTTTTGAGACAGACTTTGCCATGATGGTAATTCTAAATCTGGGTTTTAACTAGAATTTTCAAGTAGTTTTGTTTTACATTTAGTTTTCCTTATAACCTGACCATTCACAGAGGGTTTAAAAAAAAAATAACTTGGAGTTCCTTTTTCTCCCTTGGCAAGCCATTTATAACAATGCTCCTGTTGCCTTTTAGGTTTCAGTTTTGTGACCCCTTATATAGCATCTGACATAAGTCATTTGACATAATATTATCAGTAACATACTGTGCTTTATATCAGGTGATTCTGTGGGCATTGTTCAGCTTCACAACTCTCCAATACTGAGAAGACTAACCCTCAGCTCCAAGCAAGCTAGTAAAATCTCTGCCGATTATTCTAAAATAGAATATCTTTCTCATTCCTTACCTATTCACATCCTTCCAGAATGTTTAATGATACTCAAGAATTATTATATTTCAAGTGTGGTAAATGTCTTGCAGTTACTATTCTTTCTAAGAGACCATGTCTTCTGAAGATGCACCCTCTGAAACAAGCACAGATAACATTTATGATACAGTGGGTTTCCTTTAATCCAAAATGCAGATGAGAATGTGGGCAGAAGTACAAAGAAAACAAGACACACTATGTACTTTTCAACATAAATAAAGAGGTAAATGGATACAAGTTTAATTACTGGAAATTGAGTTTATTTGGAAAAGCAGAGAAGTTACAGTTCAGGAATTGCATGTTATAGCAAGCTACAGGCAAGTTCCCTGAGGGCTGAGGGAGGCTGCACTCAAGCCAGTGATGCAAAAAGTAGGAGTTCAGCTGGAGTCCAAGCAGCGAACTCATTAGCTTGAGGATGGCGAGGGATTCCTGGTGGATGTTCATTGGTCAGGAGGTAAGTCTTGGTCTTCTATAAGTTAGACATTTACAGAAATCAGTCTCTCAGTTCTTAAGGACTGCTCCCAGGGTGTATGTCTGAGATTCTCCATTTTATAAACCTCTGATTCCATGTTAGAGTAGAATGCTTTCACAGTTGGTAATTGCTGAGACTTGCTGATAGTACTGTGTGCTAATAAGCACTTGCATAGTACTAATATCTCTCAGACTTAATGCATACCAATCACTTGAGGATCTTGTTAAAATGCAGATTCTGATTAGGGAAATCTGGGGCTGGGCATGGAATCCTGTGTAGGTGACCCTACTTCATATTTGGATTTCACATCTTCACGTTCAACTAACCAAAGATCAAACATATTTGAAAAAAAAAAAAATCTAGCAGATTCCAAATTGCTGAACTTGAATTTGGCATGTGCTGACAATTATTTAATAGCATTTACCTTCTATTAGGTATTATAAGTAGCCTAGAGATGATTTAACATATATGTAAGTAAGTGCATAGATTGTGTGCAAATATGACTCTGTTTTGTAAGGGACTTGAGCATCTGCAGATTTGGGTATCTGGGGGGTCCTGGAACCAATCCTCACCCATCCCTCATGGATACCATGGGACAACTATATTTCTCAGAAAACTCTAGGTAATGCTGATATAACTGATCCTCTGACTATACTTTTGAAAGCTTTGAGAAGTACAGTGTAATAATATCCTCTTTTCATTACTAAGTATTCACCATTTTCCAAAACAATCACAATTTCCTTCCATCCTTCTTCACCTAACTCAGATTCCATGACTTCCTTCAGGTACTTTCCCCTAATTTCAGAACAAATTGATTTCTCTATGTTTTAAGATTCACTAGGCCTTCTGGTCTCTACATTATATTGATATATAACCAGATACTATCTTGAATTGTTAGTTTAAATGTGTGTTTTATTATTTTCTGAGACTGCAAAAATCCTCATGTCACAAGTTCTGCCTTAGGTATTTTATACCATTATATCCCCAGCACATTTTTTTGAAGGGTTTGATTTGACTCATGGGGAGAAAAAAGTAGATATTGTCTAACTACTGAAATGCTAAAATGAGTGCAACCAATTAAAAACTCTAGAAAGATAGTTTGGGGATAGGGAGTGGCAGAAAATGAAAGAAAAGTTCTTATTAGCCTGAGAGGGAGAGCCCCTGGTCATTTCAGTTTGAGGTAAGAAGGTCAACCTTTCCTGGAAACTGTGGCATGGGGGTGACAGAGCCCTGTGCTGGCAATCAGAAAACCTGGGGTCCCCCTGACTGCAGTAGTGAGCTGTGTGGCTGCAGCTTATGATAAAACTTGGTAGATGGTGTCTAGAATTATATGCCATGCTGTAGACTCAGTAACTGACACACCTCATCGTTCACATACAACTCTCATCCTAATACTACAGGTAGTTATTATCACCTTTGGTTTCCCAAGTGCGTGTTTCCCTCTGAACCAGACAGACCATTTAACCTCTCAAGCTGGGCCACATCAGGGTGCAAACCTAGACCTCTGACACTGGAACCCAAGCCCTTCTTTAGTAAGGTCTCACTCTACTGAAAAGTATCTCAAGTGTGGTCTGCTTAACTCAAGAGAGGACCACCTAGTTCCTGTTTCTCTCTCCGCATTGCCTAAATCAAAATGCTAGAGATAGGGTGGGGTTGGGACTAGAAATGGACATTTAATGAAATTATTCAGATGGGCTTGGACACCCTTAAGCCTGTACAACCACTGTGTTGTTCTCGCTGGTTGAATTACACACACACTTCATTTGACTAAAATTCTGTTGACTTTAGGCATGCCCTCTGGGTCTGTTTTCCTATCTCTACATTTTTTTTTTTAATCATTGTGATGTTTATGAGATTTTGTATATAAAATATCAGGCCTAAAATAGACACTCAAAAGTGTTAGGACTTTCTTTTAAAAATTGGCTCACTTTTTATTTAAATGGGGACAGAAGAAAACTTAGTTAACCCAAATGAAAGTTCTATATTTTGTAAGTATGTATGTAGTATGTGTGTGCAGAGAGAATTAAATTAGGGAGAGTTGAGACAAAAACAATACCCAGTTGTGGGTGTGACTGGTGATAGAAGCAAGGTCTGATGCTGTAAAACCAGTGGTCATGTATGGATGTGAGAGTTGGACTGTGAAGAAGGCTGAGCGCTGAAGAATTGGTGCTTTTGAACTGTGGTGTTGGAGAAGACCCTTGAGAGTCCCTTGGACTGCAAGGAGATCCAACCAGTCCATTCTGAAGGAGATCAACCCTGGATTTCTTTGGAAGGACCGATGCTAAAGCTGAAACTCCAGTACNGGGGGGGAGGGTGGTGGGGGGTGGGCAGTGCAGGAATCTTTTGTTTGGTAAGTTTAGGCATTACTACCTTCTGCTATCTAAAATTTCAAAAAATCACTTGCTATAAATCAGCCACCTAGTAAACATGTGAAATTTTGCATATGTCCCATAATCCGTTAGAAAAGACTATTTCTAAATGTGTAGGATAGAGAAACTTGACACAAATTGAAAGCATTTCTTTTCCACACTGTCTGAGGGTTTCAATACAAAAATAAGCCCTAAAACTTATTTTAATGAGTTCCTTTAAAGTGCCTTTTGAGGAACATTGATTCCATCAGAATTAATAGCTGATGTTAATCACAAAAACATTTAGTATTGCCAGATTTAAACAGATTTCCTCACAGAAGAAGTGCTTTGGGTCTTTGATATACTAACATCTGTAAGAGCAAAAGATTAATTCCTCAAACATGTTGGTATCAGATATTTTCCCTCTCTCATCCCTTCTCTCTCCTCTAGGCATTGTAGAGAATAGATAATCCAGGAAATACGTCTGGACATCAGATTGGTGAAGTGAGTTACCCCAAATTACAAAGTGAAAGTGTTATTTGCTTCAGTTCAGTTCAGTCACTCAGTCGTGTCTGACTCTTTGTGACCCCATGAATCACAGCACGCCAGGCCTCCCTGTCCATCACCAACTCCTGGAGTTTACCCAAACTCAGGTCCATCGAGTCAGTGATGCCATCCAGCCATCTCATCCTTTGTTGTCCCCTTCTCCTCCTGCCCCCAATCCCTCCCAGCATCAGGGTCTTTTCTAATGAGTCAAGCCTTTGCATGAGGTGGCCAAAGTACTGGAGTTTCAGCTTCAGCATCAGTCCTTCCAATGAAAACCCAGGACTAATCTCCTTTAGGATGGACTGGTTGGGTCTCCTTGCAGTCCAAGGGACCCTCAAGAGTCTTCTCCAACACCACAGTTCAAAAGCACCAATTCTTCAGCGCTCAGTCTTCTTCACAGTCTAACTCTCACATCCATACATGACCACAGGAAACCATAGCCTTGACTAGATACACCTTTGTTGGCAAAGTAATGTCTCTGCTTTTGAATATGCTATCTGGGTTGGTCATAACTTTCCTTCCAAGGAGTAAGCGTCTTTCAATTTCATGGCTGCAGTCACCATCTGCAGTGATTTTGGAGCCCCCCAAAATGAAGTCTGTCACTGTTTCCACTGTTTCCCTATCTATTTCCCATGAAGTGATGGGACCAGATGCCATGATCTTCGTTTTCTGAATGTTGAGCTTTAAGCCAGCTTTTTCACTCTCCTCCTGCCTAGTCGTGTCCAAATCTTCACAACCCCTTGGACTGTAGCATACCAGGCTCCTCTGTCTCTGGAATTCTCCAGGCAAGAATTCTCTATTGTTGAACAAAATCCTACAGGCCCAAGTCATTTGGGGATTGTTTTCGTTTCATACTACACTTCATTTACTACATGTAATTCTAACTAAAGGAGCTATTTAAACCCATTAGTGAAATCTTGAGTTTAGAGACTGTGTATTTGGTTAGCATAAGAGATAATGCCATTTGTCCTGTTTGTATCTCCTTTTAGTCATTCTTGTCTGGACAGAGTAACTTGGATAATTTGAGGTAAAAGCACTCATCCCAAATTGACTTCAGTTCAGTGGTCATCATCATAGGGGACATGGGGTGTCTCTTGATAGAAAGAGAAACTAGAATGCCCTTGGCTCATTGAATTTTAGGTACATGTTCTCAATGACTTCATTGCTTCTAAAAAGCCTTCTCGGACTTTCTGTAACGTTCAGTGATTGCTTCTTCTTGGAATCCCAGAGTACTCACTCTGTTTGCAACTCTTGTTCTGGCATTTACTTTCCTTGTCAGACCAGCAGATTCCCGTGTTGGAGCCACTTCCCTAAGTAGATCCAAAAGGGCAGAGTCATGTCCCAATGGGTTCAGCACAGAGAACCACAGGCATCACAAGTCTGACAGATACCTGCTGCTAGAGTGGAATGCACAGCCCATCTGTACTTGCCCTTGGCATTTGAGAAATTCCAGTGTTACATTTTGATTGAATGGTACTCTCCCTTTTGAGCTGTTAGGACTTTAAAAGGAACAGCTTCTATAAGGAGCTTGCAGAGACTGACGTGTGTAGCACAAGGAAAGGAATGGCAGAGTGCATGGGCTCCCTTTCTAGCAGATCCTGACCTCTTTGGTTGAGTCTAGAACTTTGCAATGTAATTGCCTTTTCTAATTTGGAAAAGTTTTAAAAATTCTTAATGAGAGGAGTTTGTGGATCCCAAACTCCTATTCCTATAATAGACAGTCTAGCAGTAAAAATGGATAGGGGAGGTGACTGTGAGCCTGAGAATACACGCTCCATTGACAGGGGAACAGTTACTTCTAAACATAGTTGTCGCCATTCAGGGATTTGAGCCACGCATGATGTGATCTTCAGAGGTTAAAAATAGCCATACAAAGTTTAAAAAATAAGAATAACCTGAAATCATTGTTCATAATGACAAATCTCCTGATTTTTGAGAAGTTTGTTTATTGAAATTTTACAATCTAACTCTACATCCTAAATGTACAATTTACTACTAGTCAGCATCATATATTTATATGTTGCTTAAGAGGCTCAAGAAAGAGGTGGTATATGTATAATTATGGCTGATTTTCATCATTGGACAGCAGAAACCAACACAACAGTATAAAGCAATTTTCTTCCAGTTCATAAAGAATTTACAAAATAGTTTTTAATCATCTCATGTAGTATTTACAGTATCCTATGTGATGGGCAGGAATCCCCTTCACAGATGTAAAACGTAAGGTTCAGATTGGTGAAGTGGGTTACCCAAAATTACACAAAGTGAGAGTGTTAGTTGCTCAGTCGTGTCCGACTTTCACAACCCCATGGGCTGTAGCCCACCAGGCTCCTCTGTCCATGGAATTCTCCAGGCAAAAATTTTCTGTTGCCTGGAGAATTCCATGGAGTGGGTAGCCATTTACTTCTGCAAGGAATCTTCCCAACCCAGAGAGTGAAGCCAGGTCTCTTGCATTGCAGACAATTTTTTTTTTTTTTTTACTGTCTGAGCCATCAGGGAAGTCCATTTATAACAGAGCTGGGACTAGAACTTGGGATTCCCAATTTTTTCACTTGGTGTTCTAACAAACTGCCTTGTCACAAGCCTATATTTATATTTTTCTTTGTTTTTAAAATATATTTTCTTATAAAGTATAGCATAAAAATGCACTGATCATGAATTCACTGCACAATGAATGTTCACTAAGGGAATGTGCCTAGAAAGCATCACTCCTCACAGAGATAGCACATTCCCAGCATTCCAGGATCCCCTGCCATATCCCTGCCTTTCTCTCCAAGGCTAGCTAATCTTCCCACTTCTAACTCAGTAGACTTGAGTGTGTTAAATTTTGCCTGTTCTTTTTCTTCATGTGAAGAGAACTATACATTTTGTATTATTTCATGTCTTCTGCCCAGAGTTGTGCTACTGAAATTTATGTTAGCTCTTTTATATAGCAGTAGTTTGTTCGTTTCCATGCTTTGTAACATTTCATTGTATAAATATTCCACTCTTTATCAGTTTCATTCTTTATGGATATATGCATAGTTTGTGGTTGCTACAAATAATGCTGAAATAAACATTCTTGCACTTGTCTTTAGCACCCAAACATATGTATTTTTGTTGGATTATATATAGAAGTGGAATTTCTGTGTTATATATAAAGCACTATTTATTTATTATTTTTATTTTTAACTGCACAAGTTTTTCATTGCTGTGTGTGGGCCTTCTCAAGTTGCAGTGAGTGGTGTCTACTTTCTAGCTGTGGTGCACAGGCCTCTCATTACAGTGACTTCCCTTGTTGCAGAGCATGGCCTCTATGGTGCACGGGCTTCAGTAGTTACGGCACACAGGCTTGGTAGTTGTGGCTTGTGGGCCTAGAGCTTGGGCTCAGTAGAGCTTATGGTGCATGGGATTAGCTGTTCACCATGTGTGGAGTCTTCCCAAACCAGGGTTCAGACCTGTGTCCTGTGGGTTGGCAGGTGGATTCTTAACCATTGGATACCCAGAGAAGTCCCAGCACTATTTATTTTGAATAAACACTGCCAAATAGTTTTCCAAAGTAATTAAATCAATGATCATATTCCCACCAGCAGTTTAGGAGAAATCCAGTGACTCCACATTTTATGAATGTAGTTTTGTCATGTCTTTCTAATTTTAACTATTCTGGTAGATATGTCTAGTTATATCATTATGGGCTTTCATTTGTGTTTCCCCAAATAATGAAATTAAGCATTTTTTCTGTTGTTTATTAGCTACCTGCCTGTCCTCTTTTGTCAACTCCATGTTCATGTCCTCTCTCTCTTTTTTTTTTTTGTTAATCTTTTATTTTGATTGAAGTGTTCTTGATATATTCTAGACAGGAGTCCTTTACCATTTATATGTATTGCAAATATCTTTTCCCCACTTGATACCTTCTTTTTTCATTCTGTTAGTGGTTTTATTTCATGAGTAGAGCCTTCTCATTTTGAAATAGTCAATTTACCTTTCCTTGCCTTGCTGGTTAATAGTTTGTAAGTCCTGTTTAATAAGTTCCCTTGTTTACTCCAAGGTCATAAAAAATATTCTTTTGTATTATCATCCAGAAATTTTATTGTGTTGCCTTTCACATTTGCATCTACAGTTCACCTAGAATTGATTTCTGTGTATGATACAAGTTAAGGGTTAGGGACTACTTTTTACCCTGTAGACATATCCAGTTGACCTGGTGCCACTTATTGAAAAGACCATACTTCCCTCACTGTTCTGCTGTACAACCTGGTTATAAATCATATGTATATCTCTATGAATCTTTTTCTTAATTATCTGTTCTTTCCAGTGGATTCATCCTTTTCATTTTATCTTAATTAATTGTAGCTTTCTAGAAAATCCTAATATCTGGTAGTGAAAGACTTCTAAATTTCCCTTCCTATTTATGACACCCTTGGATCTTAGCCATTTTGTTTCCATCCATATTCATTTATAATCAACTGCTAATAGTATATTTTTGACTTAGGTACTTTTTAGTTCAAAGTTGTTCCCTTGAGATCTTTACCAATTTGTTGCCTTCAATCAGAAATGGTAGAAGTAAAACTCTCACTCCTAATTTGTGCACTTGCTCACAGGGAGATAATAGGGAAGATTTCATGCTAAACATACGTCTTTATTGTTTAAGAACATAGCTCATTCAGAAAGCCAGGGAGCCCCAGGTTAAATGTTACTATATTATTTCAGTTACTATTCTGAAATTATTTCCAAGTCCTTATATTATTTTCAGATTTAATATATCAATTCTCCACATTTTGTTTCTAGGAGAGCTGACTGTGTCCAAGCCAGGGGTGCTTCTACCTTCAACCCTTTTCACTGGCTGTGTCCTGGGTCTAGAACACCTTTCCCTGAGCTACAAGGGCTCCCCAGTTGGTCCTAGTGATAAAGAACCTGCTTACCAATGCAGGAGATGCTTGAGACAAGGGTTTGATCCCTGGGTTGGGGAGATTCCCCGGAGGAGGGCATGGCAGCCCTGGAGAATTCCATGGACTGGGGGGCTACAGTCCATAGGGTCTCAAAGAGTCAGACACGACTGGAGCAACTTAGCATGCACGCATTGGTGTGCCTCACTTTCTCATCTTTCTCCAAACCATGCTTAAACATCACCTTGTCAATGAAGCCTAATTCTGGTTGAAATGGTAACTGCTAACCCCCCTTGCCTGCTTTATTTTGTGTGTGTGGTTACAGTAACTCTTTCACTTTCTGACCCAATCTAATGTGCTTCCTGATAAGATTCCATCTAGTGTTTATCTTTCCACAATAGCAAATGTCTTGGCTTTGTATCTACCGTATCCCAAGGGAAGAAAATCATCCTGCATGTAGCACATGCTTAGCAAATATTTGCAGAAAGAATTAATGAATGAAAGGTTTCCTTCTTAAGCCATGTCTCTCTGTGTGATTATATGGGACAGTCTGGTGATGGAATGTTGCCCGGATAAATCAGTTGGTGTGCCTGAGGGCCTGCGGGGCTTTTTGGAAAGAACATCCTAATCCTAAGCATGGCATTTCAATCCAGTAAGATGTGGTTTTAGTGTTTTTAGGGAAAGGATGACTCTGACCACACTGTAACATCAGCTGTTCCTTCCTTTAGGAATTCATGTCTACATCCCAGATGAACCTTGGAAATAAAACATGACCTTTTTTTTTCTATTGAAATTCTGTAAAATAAGAGGTTCTCAAATGAGTATTCATCAGAATCATTTGGAGGGCTATTTAAACACAGACTGTGAGGGTCTAACCCCAGTATTTGTTAATTTCTCAAAATTTTGTCATGGGGCCAGATAATGTGCATTTCTACCACATTCCTAGATTACGCAGATGCTGCTGATCCAGGCCCCACACTTGAGAACCCTTGCTGTAAGACATCAGAGAGCAAAGGAGCTGGTTTCAGTATCTCCTTAGTTGTGACCCTAGGGAGGAAAGAAGATGGCTTGGTATGCTCCAGGCTTCCACTTTGCAATAGAACAGTTTCTAAACTTTGACACTTTGAAGATACTTAAGAGCTCTGAAGTATTCAGTGAAAAGGACAGTGGTGCCTGTAAGAAGCTTGGTGCCTTGCAGCACCAAATAAAGGCCAGAAAAAAGGGTAGAAAAAGGTGGTGGATGCCTCATAATGGAAGATCTTTTTCACATCCTCCTTCCNTTTTTTTTTTTTTTTTTTTTGCTGAGCACATTTGAGACACCTCCAAAGATGACCTGATAAAACTGAGCAGACCTGTTCATGGGGACCTAGAGATTCTGAATGAGCAGGAGTCGAGTTGCAGTGGTTACACATTTTACAGAACTTTGAGCCCTGATGAGCTTGTTAGAAACAAAATCTTCAGTAACCTGGGCCTGCAAACTTGCAGTATGAGGAGGCCTGGAGGGAATTTATAGTGTCATTGCAGAGTTGATGTTTTATTTCATCCTGTCTTCCAACCAGAGTTGGAAGACGTTGGCCAGAGGTAGTTTGCAGACTCCACATCCTAATAAATACTCCTAAAGAGTTCTTTGCCTAGGCTTAATTACAGTGTGTAAATATGCAGACAGCCCGTTATTGGGCAAGTGTGGAAGGAAGAGGATGGCATGGAATACAGTATAGGTGGGTAATGACCTGCTATTCGCTCATCCACAGTATGAGTGAGTCTCCTGCTGGCTACCTGTGATTTGAGGTTACCTCGGAACTAATTATCTTCCTCGTGGTGGCAGGTTCCGTCTCAGTGCTCTGTGGAGTTCTTGGCTAACTCTGAAACCTTTCCATGCCATTTACTTTAACTTCTGCCAGGCTTCTTGTTGAATTTCAATGAGGCCTGGGCTCTGGGTTAAATGCCATCAGTTACCCAACTTTTCCTAGATATTTGATTTCTCACGCTTCTCCAAACCTATTTAAGGCAGATGCAGTTTAGTTTGTGAACGGAACCCACCAGGTGCTATGGAGCAGTAACTAGACTTTGTTTTGTTCATCAATTCATCATTAATTAGCTATCTGCTGTGTACCAGGTGCTCCTGTCAGCCCCTGGGGATACAGAAGTGAATGCTATTCTCCTGCTCTTCAGGAGCTCAGTCAAGGGAGGAAATTGGACACATCGACATAATGGCAGTGAGGTGAACGTGAACAGTGAACGGCCATTAAGGGATTATAGAAGGGCAAAAAGCAGCTCAGCCCAGAAGGGGCAGGGGCAAGCTTCTTAGTGACATCATGACTTGTGATGCTTCTTTACTATTCTGTAGGAATTAGTTAGGGACATGAGAAAGGAGCAAGCCAAATACAGACAAAATGTTACAAATAAAAGCATGGACACGGTGAGCCATATGGTATCTATGGGGAATTATAGTGTTAAGGTGGCAGAGGACAAAGGATCACAATGAGTTAACAGTCATTTTAACAGTCATTCAGTTTTATAGTATTGTTGGCTGAAAAAAATACACATCGCCTAAAAGTTGAGAGTTAGGTTTATTTGATGGAAATCATGAGGACTTCAAGTCTGGGAGACAGCACCTCAGGTGACCAAGAGAGAACTTTTTCTGAGGAGATGCGGAGAGGAGCTAGGCTATGTAGAAGTTTACCGCAAGGGACAGGTAATAGGAATATTAAAAGATTACTGTTAATTAAGGAAAACCAGATTTCTTGCATTAAGAAATTTAGTGCTTTTCTTTGTACGGAAAGATGCAAGCATTCCGGCTTACTGAAATCAGTTCTTTCATATGCATCTCAGCTATCTGAGGCCAAATCCTACTTTTTGATTGTTCTCATCCTTCATTCCTCATTTACCATAAGTGGTGGCGGATGTGGCAGATGGCTGCCTCCTGTACTTTCTCACATTCCCCCGCCCCCAACTCCTCAGCATTTACCAGGGAGGAAGTGGCTGCTGGCTGCTGGATGGTTGGTATTGTTTCATCTGCATTTGGAAGGCTGGAATCCCTCATGGTTGTGACATGACTTGTTTACTGGTATAACAGAAAAGATTTCATTTCACAATATAATATAGTGATAGAGTACATGGATTTTGAAAACAGATTGCCTGAGTTCAAATTCTAATTCTTCAACCAACTAACTGTGTAGCCATGGGCAAGTAAATTCTCTGTGCACGTTGCTTACCCCCTTGAGTCTTAGTCATTGCATATAAAGTAGGGAGAATGATACTAATTTTCTCACAGAGTTATTGTGAAAGAAAAATAAGTTGATACATGGAAAGTGCTTAAGCATAGTAAGAGATAAATAAATGTTGCTGCTGGTGCTAAGTTGCTTCAGTTGTGTCAGACTCTGTGCGACCCCATAGACGGCAGCCCACCAGGCTCCGCCGTCCCTGGGATTCTCCAGGCAAGAACACTGGAGTGGGTTACCATTTCCTTCTCCAATGCATGAAAGTGAAAAGTGAAAGTGACATCCCTCAGTCTTGTCCGACTCTTCGTGACCCCATGGACTGCAGCCTACCAGGCTCCTCTGCCCATGGGATTTTCCAGGCAAGACTACTGGAGTGGGTTGCCATTGCCTTCTCTGAAATAAATGTTAGTAGCTATTATACTTACCTAGAGCAAGGCACCAAGCAAGGTGAATAGGCAGCTCATGCTCAAGAAAACCTAAACTTCCTTATGGCTTTTAGGGAAGGGTTTTTAAGGGCAGCATTTTGCAGTGAGGATTGCACCTGGTGGACTTTCTTCTGATTGGTTGGTAGTTAGATAACAGGGTGATGTTTTGGGAATCTTAACCATCAGCCTTCTGGTTCCAACCAGTGTGAATTCTGCCTGCCTGTGCTCAGCATGTAGCCGGTCTTCCACTGGAGGGGCAGCTTAGTTTCTTAGAACATCTCAAAGATATGCATCAGATTGTTATGCATATCACTTGAGGAGGACCGAGAGCTCTGTTTTACCACTGAACTATTTAAGCTATCATAATTTTCCTTTCTTCACTGTTTTTCCTTTGTTTCTGCATTCCCTCACTTCCCTAATTGCTATCTGCTTGAATCT